>JADBJO010001621.1:282500-297500 GCA_016801955.1 Conus betulinus
TGTGTGTGGGGTGTGTGTGCGTGTGAGAGGTTGTTATATATGTGTCTTAATGTGATGGTGTGTTTGTGTGGTAGTCGTGGTGTGTGATGTGTGTAGTGTGTGTTGTGGTGCTGTAGAGTGTGCATTTGCGCTTCGCCTGGTGGTGTGTGTGGCTGTGTCGTGTGTGGTGTGTGGTGGGAATTGTTGTGGATGGTTTAGTGTGAGCCCCCGCCCCCTCCCTCCCTTTGTCCCCTGCTGTCCCCCCCCCCCCCCGTGTGTGTTTTGTGTGCGTCTGTGTGTGCGTGATAGAGAGAGAGAGAGAGAGATGCGGATAGAGCAGGGAGTACCGAGTAGCATACTCTATCAGATATAGAGACGGCCCGCCTATAGGGCGCAACAGAGATCAAAGCCGAGACTCCGAAAAGAAAACGACAAGACACAAGTGATAAAACTGTTTCATTCCACCCGCACTCGAGCTATCGATTTTTTACAACCCAGCTCCCTTACTCTGTGAGCGGGACGTGAGTCCCCACGACATAGCATGTATGCTAGATATACATATACGATAGAAAGTCGATAGATTGATGGACTAGATAGATGCTGGATAGCGTTAGATAGATAGAGTAATATACAGGACAGACAGATAGAGAAGAGGAGTAGATAGAATGAGCATAGCAGTAGATACCAGCACGACAGGAGAGGACGGACAGACACGGATAGCTAAAAGATGAGACTGCAATACGATTGTACTACTCCTGTATGTGTCTTATCTGTACGGCAATTATATGTTGCGAGGAGAGAGAGAGGAGAGACGAGAGGAGAGTGAGAGCGAGAGATAGAGAAGAGAGAGGTAGAAGTGAAGCATACATGTAGCGCCCCCACGGTAGAGAGAGAAGTGATCAGAGTGAGGTAGAAGAGACTCCAGGGTAGGAAGCCGATAGGCGGAGGTGAGAGAGAAGAGACGACAGACAGGCCAGACAGACGAACAGACAAACAGAGACAGGGACAGCGGACAGAGACAAGAGCAAGAGCGAAACATAACGAACTTAGTCAAACACATTCTTCCGACCAAGTGAACAAGTAGTGTTAAAAGATTTGACTTAAATTGTCAAGTAAAAACCGAAGCGGAAACAGTGCCTACCACGGGATACATTTTTGACAAAGTACATATACAGATGGATAGATAGATAGATGGATAGATAGATGGACTGGACCTAGATAGGATAGGATAGATAGCATGATAGACAGACAGACACGATAGATAAATAGATAGATAGATAGATAGATAGAGACAAACAGGCAAAACAGACAGACCCCAGATAGATAGATAAATAGATAGCATCGATGATCTATCTGTATGTGTCTGTATCTGTATGTGGAGCGAGAGAGAGAGAGAGAGGAGAGAGAGAAGAGAGAGAAGAGAGAGAGAGAGAGAAGGAGAGAGAGAGAGAGAGTGAGAGGACAGGTAGAGAGAGACAGGTAGAGTGAGTGAGGAGAGAGGTAGAGAGAGACAGAACAGTTTTAGAGAGAGAGAGAGAGAGAGAGAGAGGACAGACAGACAGACAGACAGACAGACAGACAAACAGAGACAGGGACAGGGACAGAGACAGAGACAAAAGAGAGAAAACAAATAACAAACGTAGGTCAACAATTCTTCCGTCACTGAACAAAGTAGTGGGGAAAAAGATTTGTTTAAAATGGCGGAAAACAGAAGCGGAAAAAGATGCCTTTTGGGGATACATTTTTGACAAGACAGAAACTCACTGTCAGTGTTCCTTTCTGGCGTCCTTTTTTCTTGGAACCGAACCACAATCTACCAGCGGAACAGAAGAAGAAACGGCGATGAGCACCATCAAGCATAGAACAATCTGCAACCCTTTCATTTTTCCTTACTCCAGGGACTTAAGAGTTCCTCTCAAGGTTGTCCGACGTTGGCGAACTGTACGTGTTTTCCTTCTGCGCTGCTACACTACAATCAATGTTTGCCACCCTCTTTCTTTCTTTTTTTCAAACAAATATAAAACCATGGGTGACTTTCATTCTGGTTTTTAGCCAGTAATTTGTCGTGCAGGCTTTCAGAAACTAAAAAAAAAAAAAAAAAACTTTCGTTTAAATCATTGCCGAGACGTAAGAAGGTGCGTATAAGAAAGTCCCCCAACTTTCATGAATAAGTAGCCCCGTGTTTCTGAGGGTCTTTTAGCGGGGGACGGAGTGTGTGTGTGAGTGTGAGTGTGTGTGTGTGTGTGTGTGGGGGGGGGGGGGGGGGGGGGGGGGCTATGTATAGAGTTGGGGTGGTAAGGGGGATAGAGTGGGAGGACAATGGACAATGGCTTTCTAAAGTGGTATGTTAGAACAGGATCTGGAAGGCGTGCACGACAAAACAAAACTTTCACTTGCGGTTAGGGGAGACAAGAACTTCCGCCCATGTGCATCTGGGTTAACCGGATCTGACTTTGTCTCTACAGAGTGGCTTTATATCATCTGAAAGCAGGACAGAAAACATGCAAAGTGATGACGACCTAGCGACATGCTTTTGCAGCTTTTACGAACATACGAAAACCAGTGGAATGTAAAGAGAAGCTTTCATTATACCAACAAATGTGGAAATAGTGTTGTTAGAGTTGCACTCACAGATGTGGATATGGTGCACTAGCGCACATGACTCTATGTGTGTGTGTGTGTGTGGTGTGTGTGTGGTGTGTGTGTGTGTATGTGTGTGTGTGTGTGCGCGCGCGCGCGCGTGCGTGCGTGCGTGTCTGTGTGTGTGCGCGCGCGCGCGCGCGCGTGTGTGTGTGTGTATGTGTGTGTGTGTGTGCGCATGAGCAATCTTCAAGATTAAAGGAAAACAAAGTAAAACTTTTCCGAACACTTTTGCCTTTATTTTGTCCTTTCAGTAACATCTCAAATCAGAGGTTGATTGTACGTTATATATGGAGAGAGAGAGGAGAGAGAGAGAGAGAGAGAGAGAGAGAGAGAGAGAGAGAGAGAGAGAGAGAGAGCAATGTTTTCGTCATGATGAAACTGATGAGCAAAAACTGCATTCAAAGAGAACATGTGGCAGAGAGATAAACAAGACAAACGATTTTGAGTTCGTTCAATAAATATGAAAGCTTTCACTCACAGGCTAAAAGAACCATTGAATTCTGTCTCGTGCCGAACACACCCCCTTTCATCACGTTTCGTCTCTTGTGCAGGACTCATCAGCAATCACCAAAGACTAGCAGTGATGGTCCTCCTATGGCTCCTTTATTTCACAGAGGAAAACCACATTGAATACGGTAATATTCTTACGACCCTTGATTAAAAAAAAAAGAATTCTCAACCCAGAGATTCTCAAGGCATCAAGAGAAGGACAGTGTCATCAGATAGGACGATTTTCTAAAAAAAAAAAAAATTCAGTTACAGAAATTAAATTAAACTACAAATCATTTAGAAAGGGGTTGGAGGGTGGTTACATCCTTCTGTTGGAGAATCAACACTTGTGTGAATTCCCATCACGCATGACCCCGGGAACCGTCTGTGACACTACATTGGTTTCAAATCATGCCACGAACAGGTACGAAACACGACAGCACTTTTCCAGTGTTCTGCAACTGGGGGTCATGGTCGCCTTTCCATGAAGAGGCAGAAAGACCGTGAGGGGACCCCCCGTGCCTGTTGCCGCTGTTTGTGACACATCTCCCTCAGTGCATGCAGGGACGCCTTCATTAAGCGGCTAGCTGACCATGTGGACACTGCACACACACACACACACACACACACACACACACACACACACACACACACGCACGCACGCACGCATGTATTCACGCACGCACACACACATTCACACGCACCCATGGGTATGCGTACATACTCAAGCACACACGCAGGCAAGCACGCACGCACGCACACATTTCAATACAAAAACCCACCAAAATCACGCGCTTAAGAACATATACACGTGTGTGCGTGCATAAACACCCACACCCACACTATAATCATAGACACACATACTCACACTCACTCACTCACACACACACAAAACACACATACACACACATACACAGAGTAGCATACACACACAAGCAGATGCACACGCGCGCGCACACATACACACACACACACTCACACGCGTGCGCGTGCGCGCACACATACGCACTCACTCGCACGGGCTGGGAGTAACAGAGAGAGAGACCGACCGACGACAGACAGGCGGACAGAGAGAGAGAGAGAGAGGGAGAGAGAGAGAGAGAGAGAGAGAGAGAGAGGAGAGAGAGGAGCGAGAGAGAGAGAGAGAGAATTCTTGAATTACTGAGAACCATTACCGGATAGGAAGGATTAATTGAAAAAGACAGCAATTCAACAAACATATAAAACAAACAACTGATGACAACTGGTTTTCGAGTTCAGACAAATATGGACCCAGAAAGAGATAGTGAAACTCGTCAGCCCCATTGCTGTAGTTAAAATGTACATACTCTTTTCTGGGGATTTCCTCGAAGCGTTGTTAAGTGACCGGAACATTGTTCATTGCTGTATGAATCTAGAACTGTTCAGAGAGAGAGAGAGAGAGAGAGAGAGAGAGAGAGAGAGAGAGAGAGAGAGAGGAGAGAGAGAGAGAGAGAGAGAGAGTTTCCTCGAGGGGTTCACTGCGTGCGGGCTACGCACTACATCAGCAAAGTTTCGAGGTCACACTGCGCACGATTTAAAGCTGATGGATAAACGAATTAATGACTAAGATGAGAGAATTTAACAAGAGGGTCTCAGGGCTGCGACATGGCCGATGTTTGACCTACACCGTTCAGACCCCAGCACCTACCATTATCTGATAGCAGGTGTGTGTGTGTGTGTGTGTGTGTGTGGTGAGTGTACGTGTGTGTGTATGTACGTGCATGGATTTGTGGGCGCGGACCTATGTGTGTGTGTGTGTGTGTGTGTGTGTGTGTGTGTGTGTGTGTGTGTGTGTGCTAGTGTATGTGATGCGCGTGTGCCTGTGCACGCGTGTGTGTATTTGTCCACGTTTGTGCATGTGTGCGCGCGCGTGCGTGCATGAGTGCGTGCGTGCGTGCGTGAGCGCGCGCGCGCGCGTGTGTATGTGTGTGTGTGTGTGTGTGTGTGTGTGTGTGCGTGCATGAGTGCGTGCGTGTGTGTGTGTGTGTGTGTGTGTGTGTGTGTGTGTGTGTGTGTGCGTGCATGCGTGCGTGCATGAGTGTGTGTGTGTGTGTGTATGTGTGCGTGCGTGCGTGCGTGCACGCGTGCGTGCGCGCGCGCACGCCGTGACCGTAACCGTAACGGTAACCGTGACCGTACAAATGGGAACCGTGCCCTTTAACCTAAGCATTTCACATTTTCAGCTTCAGGCCTTGTCTTGTGTCATGCAGCTCTGTCCGTAATCTGTCTTTTAGGTAAAGCCGCGGAGGGAAGCGATGAACAGCAATGAATAAGGACACAACTTTTTTAAAACTTTTTTTTTTTCGTTTATTGTTTTTGGCTGTTTGCCTGCTTCGGAAGGGATATTGGAAGGGGGAGGGGGGGGGTGGGGGGTAAGAGGTGGAGGAGAAGGAAGAGGAAAAGGTTGTTGGGTTTCCTTCTTTTTTTCTCTCTCTCTTGGAGGGAGAGGAGAAAAGGGCTAAGGGATGGTGGTGGTGGGTGGGGTGCGGGGTATTTTTGAAGACTACATAAAAAACAACAACCCTGCAATCAACAACATAATCAACATCGACACGTAAATGTTTCTGACTGAAGTATGTAGTTACAACCCCGCAAACATACAACAGATTTGATGTGAAAAAAAATATACATTTTGTTTTTTGAGGAATAATTTCCAACACTAGAAGAGGTCTTTACAACTTCTTTGCACTGTTTGATAAACATAGCACATTGTAAAGAAGATACGCAGGAGAAGCACACACTAACAAACTTGGTAATAATAATGACTGTAACAAAACTTTATTCTTAATCTTGATAAAATACCCACACAGAGCATAATTCCAGCAGGATATTTTGTGGCGGGCAGTTAGGGGAAGATAACATTTCTTTTTCTTCACAGAACAGTAAACTAATAATGGCTGTAACAAAACTTTTCTTAATCTGATAAAATACCTACACAGAGCATAATCCCAGTAGGATATTTTGTGGCGGGCAGTTAGGGGAAGATACATTTTTTTTTTTCTTCACAGAACAGTAAACTCACATTTGGTGTTCCTTTCCGTCATTCTAGGTCTCAGCTCTAAAGCACAGTCCGTCACCGTAACAAAAACAAATTTGCGATGAACACCACTGAGCAGACGACAACTGGTGATCCTTTCATTTTTCAACCTTTATCTAACTCCGGGGAGCGAAGAGTTCCTAGTAGGGAGGCTGTGCGGTAAATGGCGACCTGATTTTTTTTTAAAACTCTGTGTGCTTCTACAGTCAATGCTAGCCCCCCCCCCCCCCCCCCCCCCCCCCCCCCCCCCCCCCCCCCCCCCTTTGCTTTTCTTTTCTTTTTTTTTTTTTTTTTTTTTGCCCACATTCATGATATAGTGGGTGGTTTTCATTTTGGTTTTTTTTTTTGTTAAGTAATTTGTCGTGTAGGCGTTCGGAAACTAAAAATACCCAATGTCAAGCAATCGCCTTGACGTAAGAGGGAGTGTGGGAAACGCAGATGTCTATAAAAAGATATAAGCCTTACCAGAGTTGATGGTTAATGGTGAGGGTTTTTTTTATTTTTATTTTTTTTAAGTACGGAGGAATGGGGAAGGGCGCGAAAAGGAGAGAAGAGGAGGAGCGTAGGGGGAAGAAAAGTGTGTGTGTGTGTGTGTGTGTGGGGGGGGGGGGGGGGCGGCGTGTTTGTGTGCTTGCGTGCGTGCGTGGTGCGCGCGCACTTGTGTGTGTGTGTGTGTGTGTGTGTGTGTGTGTGTGTGAATGATTAAACGCTGACAGTGATATGTCAGTGAATTAAGAAGAGGGAGTGCACGACAACACACGACTTTGATATGAGCATATGAGCTTGTATGGAACAAGAACCTTAGTTCGTGTAGACTAAAGGTAATCCGAACCTGACCCCGTTCCGCAAGAGTGATCTTATTATCTGGAAAGTAGACATAAACAAACAAACAAATACAAATGAATAAACAAAACACAAGTTCAGTGACAATCTAGTGACATGATTTTACAGGTTTGACGTGTGCACACATGCCAGCAGAATGAAAACAAATGTTCACCTCACCAACAACCATGGAAAAAAAAATGTTGTTAGTGGCAACTACACAGATGTGGATTTGATGCACTCGTGCATGTAGTTATACAGATGACGGATAGATAGATAGATAGATGAACAGATAGATCTTTTCACCACACACACACATACACACTGAAAGGTAGATGCATTGATTCATAGATATTGTGTGTGTGTGTGTGTTTTTATGTGCGCGCGTGCATGTCTAATCGGTGGGATTAACAACTTGATGCATATACATATATGTGTGTGTGTGTGTGTGTGTGTGTGTACATATATATATATATATTATATATATATATACTGAATTATAAACAAAGCTTGCTCTTATGTCTCAGATTGTAGAAATAGGGGGGTGATAAGCTTTCATATCTGCAGCGGTAGATGATCTGCCTAACTGACAGTATGTGCTTGAGTGGGTGAATGGGGAGTGATAAACGCTTCTCAAAATGAACCTTCAGCAAGCTTATAGTCTCCAAAGCAGAAGACCATCTCCAATGGGGAGGAAGCTCACTAACATATAACTCTGGTCAGATACCGATATTTCGAAAACCTCATTGTTTCTTCTCAGTGACCGTGGAACGTGGTAATTTGACTCCTCTGCCTTTTTTCGGTTTTAAGAAGAATGCTATACCAGAAAAAGGCTGGTGTGCAATACCGTAGTAGTATGTTTGTTGAGTTTTCAAAAAACCAACCAAAGGTGCCACCTAAGAAGCAAAAGAAAATCATGAAAGAGCAAAACAAGCTACATTTTCTTGTGAAAAGTAGAAAATATAAAAAGATAAACCTCTGAAGACACACGTGCTGAGGGCCAGTTCTTGGAATGAATCCGCAAGGGACTAAATTACAATAAAACATAAATTCCAAGGATAAGTACTGAGCACCATTCCAGCAACTTACAGAGCAGCTAGGTGTTGCAATGACTGCAAGAAATATTGAATTATAAACAAAGCTTGCTCTTATGTCTCAGATTGTAGAAAATAGGGGGATTCATTCCAAGAACTGGCCCTCAGCACTTGTGTCTTCAGAGGTTATCTTTTTATATTTTCTACTTTTCACAAGAAAATGTAGCTTGTTTTGCTCTTTCATGATTTTCTTTTGCTTCTTAGGTGGCACCTTTGGTTGGTTTTTTGAAAACTCAACAAACATACTACGGTATTGCACACCAGCCTTTTTCTGGTATAGCATTCTTCTTAAAACCGAAAAAGGCAGAGGAGTCAAATTACCACTTTCCGGTCACTGAGGAGAGAAACAATGAGGTTTCGAAATATCGGTATCTGACCAGGAGTTATATGTTAGTGAGCTTCCTCCCCATTGGAGATGGTCTCTCCCGTTTTGGAGACTATAAGCTTGCTGAAGGTTCATTTTGAGAAGCATTTGTCACTCCCCATTCACCCACTCAAGCACACACTGTCAGTCAGGCAGAATCATCTACCACTGCAGATATGAAGGCTTGTCACCCCCCTATTTCTACAATCTGAGACATAAGAGCAAGCTTTGTTTATAATTCAATATTTCTTGCAGTCATTGCAACACCTAGCTGCTCTGTAAGTTGCTGGAATGGTGCTCGGTACTTATCCTTGGAATTCATTGTTTTATTGTATATATATATATATATATATATATATATATGTGTGTGTGTGTGTGTGTGTGTGTGTACACACACTCTCTCTCTCTCTCTCTGTGAACTTTCTGTGAACTGTGACATTATATGGACAAATAGATACTGTAGAACGGACAGCCTATGTCCGCTCTGGACAGTATAGACAGTCTCCCTACCTACTCGCTAGACTGCCCAGGGCAAAACTGACACTATTGTGAATTGTCACAGGAGAAGAGGAAGAAGAATCAAAGACATTTTAAATACTTTATTCATTTATTTATTTATTAAATAATAAAAGACAGCTTTCAAAGAGTTACTGTAAAGGGGAAATGCCCAGCACATGATTTCTACTGGTGATACAGTTCATACTGGAAGAGTCCCCAACCCATCACCTCTCCATTCCCTGGCAATTCCACACCCTTCCCTCCCATCCCTCTAGGAACGGCGGTCGGGGCAGACAGACGCACGTAACGTGATGCCAAGCAAAGTGAACGAATGGAGGGGTAGGCATACAGACAGAAACGGAGAGAGAGGTTAAAAAAAAAGAAAAAAAAAAAGAAACCCAGACTCGAGGCCGGCAAACGGACAGACAGGACCAGCGAGACACACAGTGACGCTGACGTTTTTGACGTTGACAAAAAAAGCCAGGGACACAGACAGACGGGAGGCGCGCCCGTAGTTCCTGTCAGCTGGGTTTTTTTGTCATCCATGGCAAGAGGTAACAACTGAACATTTGCATGTTGATGGGGGCTATTCGGGGATTCCAGGGCACACTGGCAACGCTTTGTGGGCACACACACACACACACACACACACACACACACTGACTGACTGACTGAAACCAATTTATTGTCAGATTAACTCAAAGTTGTACTGACACACACCTTATAAGCCTTACACACACACACACACACACACACACACACACAGAGAGAGAGACAGAGAGAGAGAGAGAGAGAGAGAGAGAGAGAGAGGGAGCAACGTTGTCATGTTAAAATGGGAGCGGCCTGACTTGGTCAGTTATTTAGGAGACACTTCAACATAAGACCTTCACCTCCTCCGCGATGACAGGCGCATCTTGTGAGGTTAAGTCTTCATTCTCCTGAGCAAAGGCGCCTTTCAGGACCACTTTCATAAACTACGTTGTGTTCAGGTCTTTTGTTTGCTGGGAAATAAATCGCTTAGTGTGGAAAAAAAGAAAGGCAAAACTGTTCAAGTAAAACTGAGTCTTTCAACTTCTAGAATGTCATTCAAAACAAATAACGTCGAGTCAGCAGTTTTGTTCGTTTCTATGTTTGTTTTGTTCTTTTCTTCCTTCACTTTGCGGGATTAGTCATAGAGAATCCGCTGGAGTAAGAAAAAGTGCAAACAAGGTTTAACTTCGTTTTTTTTCTTGTCTTTTTTCTAATTATCAGTGGATACCAGTAAGATCGTTGAGAAGACACGTTGAAATAATACAAACATGTTAAAACTTCGTTGCTTTTTACCATCCGTGGATACCAGCAAGATCGTTGAAAAACACACGTTTGCAGTTTTTCTTTCCAACCATTCTAATAGTTTCGTTTAAACCTACTTACAGAAGTCACCAAAGTCTAGTGTTGAGCACACAACGCTTCCAAATTCTTCAGTTACAAAATGCTGCAGATAAATCAGTCGCAGAGACAGATTTATAGCTGAACGAACACGTTTGACTCCTTTGCCGTGCACAAACAGAACAAACAGAACAGTACTATCGGTGGAAGTCATTGAAAATCTGTTGTGTATTTCGGACGGGAAATCATTCGTGGAAGACTAACCATTTGTTTATTGTAATGTTGTACTCTGTACCCAAAACGTATATGTCAATGTCCAGTTGGTCGTTACTCTTAACCCTCTCCCACCTCAGCAACACACTCTCTCTCTCTGTCTGTCTGTCTGTCTCTGCCTGCCTGTCTGTCTGTCTGTCTGTCTGTCTCTCTCTCTCTCTCTCTCTCTCTCTCTCTCTCTCTCTCTCTCATCGTTGATCTTCGGGCAACACCACAACATTTCATGTTTATTCAGAGGCAAGATGATAAAGAAAATCATCATCGCAGGAGAGCAAACAGATTACGCGCAGGTGAAAGGACCAACCAGTCCCTCGAGTCTTGACTTCAGAGGTCTTAACTGACTGGTTCCACTGTATCCGCGCGATGGTAAGCGCGCACCGCATACACAATCAACTCACTTGTGCTGTCTTAGGGCGGTTGTACTGTTCCCATGTCTATCGCGAACCACACCACTTGGTAAATAAGTGATACGCCCTCCGTAGGGCGTACCATTTTGGACCTGATTGATGAGTATTTATGCCATAATTTGCGTCAATCTATGTAAATTTCATACCCTCATCTGTCTCCTGTTACAGTTCAGATACCGCGGTTGCACAATCCGGTTTTGTGTGTGTGTGTGTGTGTGTGTGTGTGTTTTTTTTTTGTTGTTGCGGTAATGGCGGCAAAGGAAAGGGGTTAAGGGATGGGTGGGGATATAAGGGGGCGGATAGAGAGAGGGGAGAGAGAGGGAGAGATTGAGGTAGTAGGGAATGTGGGAAGGGAGAAGGAAGGATAGGGGGGAAAGGGATGGAGGAAAGGGTGGTGGAGAAGGGTATAAAGAAAGGAGAGTTGAAGTGGGTGTGTGCGCACACAAAACTCATATACATATCTACATACACACCAACACACACATGTGTACAGGCACCTGTACAAGCTGCATGGGCAACAGCCTGTCCTCCGCATTACAATGCCCGTGCTTACATCCGTCCATCCATCCACAAACACTCACTTACACCTACGACCTGGAGAGGACACTCCAGCTTCGCTACTTGCGTTGACACAACACGGGAAGCAATAGAAAAATGCAAGAAGATAGCGTTGCGGCAGAATGTGTCGCACATCGAGTGCCCCCCAAAGCCAGCGAGAAAGCACAAGCGTACCACAGCAGAGTATTGCTCACTTCTATCCTATACCCGTGCAATACCGCCATATTGTTTTTTCAGTCCAGTTGATACAAGACTGCGAAAATGTGCTGTGTGGCTGCCCAAACTTCAGTTTCTGTCATATTCGATAACTTTTGATGATCAAGAAATTGTTTGACAATTGAAATCTTTGACTACTCGGTGTAACCCGGGTACTCCACGTTTTGTTGCGCCTCAGAAAAGTGTCTTCACTGGTCGCCTTCTTGCCCGGTCCCAGAGAGAGAGAGAGAGAGAGAGAGAGAGAGAGACGATTAAAAAAAAAAAAAAATCAAAGGTGCCACCTAAGAAGCAAAAGAAAATCATGAAAGAGCAAAACAAGCTACATTTTCTTGTGAAAAGTAGACAATATACAAAGATAACCTCTTAAGACACAAATGCTGAGGGCCAGTTACTGGAATGAATCCACGAGGGACTGAATTGCAATAAACTAATAAATTCCAAGGATAAGTAACCGAGCATCATTCCAGCAACTTATAGAACAGCTGGGTGTTGCAATGACTGCAAGAAATATTGAATTATAAACAAAGCTTGCTCTTATGTCTTAGACTGAAGAAATAGGGGGAGATAGGCATTCATATCTGCAGTGGTAGATAATTCTGCCTGACTAACAGTATGTGCTTGAGTGGGTGAATGGGGAATAAGTAAATGCTTCTCAAAATGAGATCGTCTCCCCCTTGGAGACTATAAGCTTGCTGAAGGCTCATTTTGAGAAGCATTTATTTTTTCCCCATTCACCTTCATCTTATGGGTTCGGAATCTATTTAACCTTTTGACGCCTTCGTTTCAGATTTTCCCCTCATTTGTCCGCGGTATTCAAGTCTGTTTTTTTTTTTTTATCACGCCTTAAAAGCAAACTCACGATGATTTCGTATTGTCTGTTAACTGTCATTGTAAAAAAAAAAAAAAAAAAAAAAAAAAAAAAAAAAAAAAAAAAAGGCGTTTGAATACGCTGCTTCCATGTGGCTTCACTGGCCTGAATCTCAAGGAAATAATAAACTCTCATTTTGCTGTGTATAGCAAGTTATCTTTATACATGGTCCCTCCTTGGCAAGTTACAGCTGACTCCTGAGTTTGGACGAAATGGAACAGCGATCCACTGGACAACAGTAGCATTTGTGTTTTCAGGAGAAACGCTGGTAATCCATGGTCAGGGGAAAAAACTGTGTAGAAACCCCCTTTTGAAACTAAGTCGGAGTAGTTGTCTCCCGGTCAGCGTGACTGCTTTTGGTTCTTCGTTATGTGTGTCTGTCTGTATGCATGAATGGATCCATGTATGTATGTATGTATGAATGTATCTGTGTATTTATTTATTATTCATTTATTCGCTTGTTTCTTTACGCTTTTCCCCCTCTCATTAATATCTATTTATGTATTTATTCAACTGTTTTTGAAACTTTTCTTTTTAATCTTAGGGAGAGAATGGGCGGTTGGGTGGGTATATCAATTCCCTGAGTAATGTTGTTATGGCTGCATTGACATTATACATGCTGTTTTAAATCTTCAGCTGGGGGTTATTATCAACTTGATCATCATCATCGATGACAACTTCTTGCTCTTGTCACATCTACTGCCAACGAGTGTGTGTTCGGGCATTCATTATCACATTATCATTTTACTGACAATAAGAAGCTCTGGTCATGATCATATTAGTGCAAATGACTGCGTTTGGGGATCAGTCTTCACATGAGACGATGTTGTTGGGACAGATCGACTGACGCACTGATAAGAGAGACGGTTTGTTCCGTCCACTGCCAAGTACAGTGTTGGTGTCGAATTTCACGTGCTGATGTTGGTTTGTCTTCTCCATGCCCCTCAGTTTCCGTGTGGCTTTACTAATTTGTCTGTTTATGAATGTATTTATTTATTTATTTATTTATTTATTTATTTATTTATTTATCTATCTTTATTCATTTATGTACTTATTCATTTATTTGTTTATTGATCAACTCATTTTTTTTTATATATATTCAGTCGTCATTGTCAAAGCAGTGGAAGCCGACACGACAATAATTTCATGCTAGTTGTCTACCTCTTCGAATTTGAAACGATGGGGAGATCACCAGTCATCATGCAGACGAGTCGCTTCGAGCAGTGAGGTGAAAATGTGACTGGTCCTGATGTATCTGTGGGCGGTGTTGAAAATGTGTTCGGCTGTAGACGAGGATGCACTGTCGTAGTGGTCTGAAGCCCTGGACATTCTGTAGCGTTGATGTTTTCGTAAGTGGCCTTTGCCCATCTTGGGACTGACCTTTTGGTCAGTGAGGCATTTAAAGAAAAAGTATTAAATTGACTCTGCCGAACGACGTGGGCAAAGAAATCACAAGACAAAACACGACGCGTTTCGACCTCTTAGGTCTTCTTCAGGCAGGAGAAACAACGCTTAGGACAACGAAAATGAACGTGCAATCACATATATCAAATTCGGGGCAAAATGGGCGTTCAGGTATTGTTATGTCCAGTGGAACCGAGGGAAAGACCCATTGATACAGCACACCATGTCCTCGTCTTAGGTTTTGTCGAGGTCCCGGTGTAACAGCCTGTTCTTACCCCCCCCCCCTCTGGAACTTACCCGGGGTGCTTACCCCCCACCCCCCTCTGGGAACTTACCCCGGGGTAAGTCTGGGTTAGCCTGTTTTTACCCCGGGGGTCATTCTAGGACTAGCTAGAACTTAGCCCCCCCCCCCCCCCGGCGGGGGGGGGGGGGGGGTGTAAGTTTGGGCTAGCCTGAATTTACCTCCCCCCCCCCCCCCCCGGGTCAATCTAGGACCTCTTACTTCCCCAAACCCCCTCCCTCAATATTCGGGTGTGTGAGTACGCCCGTGCACGCGTGGGGAAGAAAGACAGCTACATGCCAATGTGACTAAGTGCCAGTGTGACCAAGCGTAGTTGTGACAAAATGTCGTTGTGACCACGTGTCGTTGTGACCAAGTACCGTGTAGCTTCATCCCGATGCAACAGCCTGTGTTCTTACCCCCATCTGGAACTTACCCTGGGGTAAATCTGGGTTAGCCTGCTTTTACCCCTGGGGGTCATTCTAGGACTAGCTAGAACTACCCCCCCCCCCCCCCCCTAGTTGGAACATACCCCCCCGGGGGTAAGTTTGGGGTAGCCTGGATCCCCCCCCCCCCCCCCCCCCCGAAAGGGTCAGTCTAGGACTATTTGGAATCTTCCTCCACCCCACCCCACCCTTCAAACAAGAGAGGGTTATTCAGGGATTTCCTCTGCCTTTTC
>JADBJO010001621.1:302500-307500 GCA_016801955.1 Conus betulinus
ATGGCCTAATCATGATTAAAGTTTTTCCGTATCCCTCTCTCTCTCTCTCTCTCTCTCTCTCTCTCTCTCTCTCTCTCTCTCTCTCTCTCTTCCCTCTCCTCTCTTTTCCATTCCTCCCCGTCCCTGTCCAGTTTCATCCAGGACAAGGACAGCCAAGGAAGATGACTTAACTGCAGTTTTCCTCGTCCCATCCCGTGCCACAGTCATCCACACCGTCGCAGCGCCACACCTTCCAAACGCAAATGGAGTTGTCACGTTGCACTTTCCCTGGAACGCACGCCACCCTTTCTGATGGGGAAAAAATAGAAATGAGACAGTGTAGGCTTTCAGAAATCGTTATACTGGAATTGGATACCCGCGTATGAATACTGAAGAAGCGAAAAGAAAGACGCCTCAGACACAGAATTGTCAGGTCAGGTGTAACCCCAAACCCTCCCGCTGTTGACTAGTAGGGCACAAGAACAGTACATACAAGGAGCATGAACAAAAGCTTGGTCGATGCTATCAAACTTACCACAACCAGTCTCATCGCTGTTGTCTCGGCAGTCATCATAACCGTCACACCGGTAAGAGACCGGGATGCACTCGGAAATTGTCACACTTGAAATGGGCGGTTGACGAACACACGGTGGCTGTACAAGAGACCGTAGGCTCAGCAAAGGGACTGAATATCATCACGCATCTTTCCCACACAAACTGACCCAAGTATTCAGACGATTTTGTTATTTGTGATAGTTTTTTGTGACATCTATGCTATTCCAGTTACTCTCTCCCCTCAACGGCACAAGAAGAATTTGAAACAAACAAACAAACAAACAACAACAACAACAACAACAACAGCAACAACAAAACACACACGCACACAGACAGACAGACAGACAGACACACACACACACACACACACACACACACACACACACACACACACACACACGTCTAATATCACGTAATGTGGAAAGACGTAAAACAAAAACAAACAACAACAGCAACAACAACACACACACATATGCACACACACGCACATACACCAAGAAAAAAACACAGACAGACAGACAGACAGACAGACAGACACACACACACACACACACACACACACACACACACACACACACACACACACACACACACACTAATCTAAACATGTTTTTGAAGGAGCTATAGATAGTTATAAAATGGAGAACTACATATCTTAATGGAGATGAATTGAAAAGCTACCAAACTAAACAGTCACCATATATTAACTTAACAGGGGGTTAATGTTTATACTATGTACTCAATATGTTGATATTATGTACTGTATATTCTCTCTTTTTTCTTTTATTCAATATCGTCCATGACATTGGAACCTTCTTAGAACAATATGACACTGAAATATATATCTGTATAATTTAATTTCTTCGAATGTCATGATTTGATGGATTTCAGATGGCAAGGCATGCAACGTGTTTTTTATAACTTTGTATGATGTTTGTGTACGTTGTTAATGTCAGTCAAAGCAACATGTTTTGTAACGTTGTATGATGTTTGCGTACATTGTTAATGGTAATCAGTGTAACGTGTTTTATGAGCTTGTATGGTGTTTGTGTACATTGTTAATGTTAATCAATGTAACGTATTGTAAAACTTGTATGATGATTGTGCGCACTGTTAATGTTAATCAATGTAACGTGTTGTATAACGTTGTATGATGTTTGTGTACATGGTTAAAGTCAATCAAAGCAACGTGTTTATAACCTTGTACGATGTTTGCGTGCGTTGTTAACGTTAATCAATGTAACGTGTTTTATAACCTTGTATGATGTTTGTGTACATTGTTATTGTCAGTCCTTGGGATTTTTTCGTTATGGGTGCGCATTAAAACAACAACAACAACAACAACAACAAGACAACAACAACAACAACAACAAAACGGATTGAACAAAATCGTCGTCTCACCACAGCCGATCTCGTCTGCCCTGTTGTCGCATTCATCATAGCCGTTGCACCGGTACATTTTGCTGACACACTGGTTTTCGTCACACCTGAATTGATTCTCCCCCGAGCAGTCAGTAGCTGTACCGAGACCAGAGGCGACACGTAACGACCGAGTTTTGTCCTGTATCTTTCCCCACCGAACGAGAACAAAAACATGTTATGTAATACTGTTCGATTTCCATTTTTCTCTCCTTCCACCCACTCCGCTCTCTCTCTCTCTCTCTCTCTCTCTCTCTCTCTCTCTCTCTCTCTCTCTCTCTCTCTCTCTTCCCAATTGTGCTTCCTGTCCCGTCTCTCCTACCCTTTGTACTAAAAAGAACTCGAATGATAAGTGTCGTATTGTTGAGTGTTCTCCTACAGCTAACCCAAAGAACCAGTCTCTCTCTCTCTCTCTCTCTCTCTCTCTCTCTCTCTCTCTCTCTCTCTGTATTATCGTTAAATTCATGACTGTCTCTCTCTCTCTCTCCCTCTCTCTCTCTCTCACTCACATGAAACACAACACACACAACACACACACACACACACACACACACACACACACACACACACACACACACACACACACACACACACACACACACACTCACACGCACACACTCACACACGCACACACGGACACACGCAAGCACGCACGCACGCATGTCCATGCTCATGTCATCATTATCATTATCATCACTGTTGTCACCATCATCATTCGACTGCATACAAATATTTCTGTCTCTTCTCTCCCTACTCCTCTTAATTATCATTCTCATCTCTATCTTCATCATGATCATGATCATGATGATGATCATGATGATGATGATCATCATCATCATCATCAGCAGCAGCAGCAGCAGTGGCAGCACTATCACCATCACCAGCAGCATGAACGATAAGCAAGAAACTTACGGCAGTTTTTCTCGTCAGAATCATCGTTGCAGTCAACTTCAGTATCACATTTCCACCAGTTCGGATAGCATTTTTCCGTCATCGCACCTGTCCTCCTGAGGGCCGCATGTATCTGCATGTCAAATATTGGATACATGTCCTGTCATTACGCTGAAACTGGAGAGAGCTGCACATACCTGCATGTCAAATATTGGATACATGTCCTGTCATTGCGCTGAAACTGGAGAGAGAGCTGCACATACCTGCATGTCAAATATTGGATACATGTCCTGTCATTGCGCTGAAAGTGAAGAGAGCATACCTACATGTCAAATATTGGATACATGTCCTGTCACTGCGCTGAAACTGGAGAGAGCTGCGCACACCTGCATGTCAAATATTGGATACATGTCCTGTCATTGCGCTGAAACTGGAGAGAGCATACCTGCATGTCAAATATTGGATACATGTCCTCTGAAACTGGAGAGAGCTGCGCACACCTGCATGTCAAATATTGGATACATGTCCTGTCATTGCGCTGAAACTGGAGAGAGCATACCTGCATGTCAAATATTGGATACATGTCCTCTGAAACTGGAGAGAGCTGCACACACCTGCATGTCAAATATTGGATACATGTCCTCTGAAACTGGAGAGAGCTGCACACACCTGCATGTCAAATATTGGATACATGTCCTGTCATTACGCTGAAACTGAAGAGAGCATACCTGCATGTCAAATATTGGATACATGTCCTGTCATTACGCTGAAACTGGAGAGAGCTGCACATACCTGCATGTCAAATATTGGATACATGTCCTGTCATTACGCTGAAACTGGAGAGAGCATACCTACATGTCAAATATTGGATACATGTCCTGTCATTACGCTGAAACTGGAGAGAGCTGCACATACCTGCATGTCAAATAATGGACACATGTCCTGTCATTGCGCTGAAAGTGAAGAGAGCTGCACACACCTCATATCAAATAATGGACACATGTCCTGTCTTAAAGCTGAAACTGAAGAGAGCTGCACATACCTGCACATCAAATAAGGGACACATGTCCTGTCTAAAGGCTGAAACTGAAGAGAGCTGCACAGACCTTCATACCAAACACTGAATCTATGTCCTGTCATTCTCCTGGCACTGAAGACAGCTGCACACGCCTGCATGTTAAACATTGGAGAAGTATCCTGTCATTTCGATGCAAACAACTGTACGTCAATTATTGGTGTAGGTCCTGGCATTTCTTTGGAGACCCGAAAGGGCTGCACACATTGGCACGTTAAACATTGAATACATGTCCTGTCAGTACACCAGCATGAAGCCGCAAACACCCGTAAATCAAATACTGGAATTATGTCCTGTCATTACGCTAAATCACACGTGAGCTGCACACACCTTCTTCTTAAACAGTGGATGTATGTCCTGTCATTACTCTGGAAATCAAGAGGGCTGCACATACCTACTTGTTAAATGTTGGATATAGGCCCTGTCATTGCATGGAAACTCAGAGAGGCGCACACACTTTGTTATGTCAGACAAAGGTAACATGTTCTGTCATTACACTGGAACTGAAAAGAATCGCACACATATGCAAGCGAAGTATTGTCATTCTACTTGAATTAAAGAGAGTGGAACACAAATTCACGTCAGTTATTGGACACATGCTGTCATGGCAGCGAAACTTAAGACAGCGCACACACCTGCATGTCAAACATTGAATACATGTCCTGCCATTCCACTGGACATCAAAAGCGTTCCACACGCTGCACATCAAATATTGGAGACATTGGATACATGGTCGGTCATTGCACTTGAACTCTAAAGAGCCGCGTGCGCTTGCACGTGAAACACTGGATACAGGTACTGTCATTACACTAGAACGCAAAGAGATTCTCTTCTCTCTCTCTCTCTCTCTCTCTCTCTCTCTCTCTCTCTCTCTCTCTCTCTCTCTCTGTCCTTCTGTCCGTCCGTCTGTCTGTCTGTCTATATGTCTGTCTGTCTGTCTGTCTGTCTCTCTCGTCTATTTGTTCCTGCATCTCTCTCTCACTTCCTCTGTCTGTCTTTCTATCCCTCTCTCTCTCCTTACACACACACACACACGCACACACTTGCACACACACAAACGCACGCACACACTTGCACACAA
>JADBJO010001621.1:322500-330000 GCA_016801955.1 Conus betulinus
GAGAGAGAGAGAGAGAGAGAGAGAGAGAGAGAGAGAGAGAGAGATTCTCTCGGCTTGCCATAGCTTTTTTCTGCACTTTGTGCTTTTCTACCAATGTGTGCAAGGCTTGCCCCATGTTCTTTGTAAGATGATAAACCCTCCATTTTTTTCAATACCATATATCCATCATATGGGGTCAATTTCCAACAGCTTGTTTTGTGTTTTAGCATCCCCATCACCAAACATTTCAATATGTGTAATGCCATGGAGTTCAACTGAACGAACGACTGAATATGTAGGCGGCTGCTTGAATTCCATGGCTGAAGAAGAACAATCAACTTGTTGTGGCGATGGGACAGTCAATCTGGAAAACTGGTGTCATTAGGTCTGGCCCAGTTTCATATACTTGGTCATAACTGCTCAAAGCAACAAAGTATGCTACAAGACCGGCAGTGTGCCAATGTGTGAAATTCTTCCACTCCTCTGCTACCTGCAATCTATGGTTACACATATATTCAAACTTCCATCGTTATTTGGAGCCTTCATACCTGCGTTTTTCCCGTGCATTTAGTCAACTGCTTCTAATAAGTGTCTGTCAGCAGCATGCTTCACGCCAGCATGCAGTCTACTCGTGTGGAAGTACATGTCCACTCAGTCGTGGATATTGGCATGCTAAACGTAACAAAGTACTGCGCGTGCCCTAAACCACAAGAAGACAGGGCTCTACGAATATTACGTTCTGCGTGGAAATCTGCCAGAACTGTGCCAGACTTGGCTGAAGTCCACTCAGTTGACGGCTGAGCACATTGAGAGCCGTGCAGTGTCAGAAAACAAGCACACTCCTTTCACTTTTCTTCACCTTCACCTTCACCCGAGAATCTTCAGATGCTGAAACAACACCCTCTTTGAAAAGAAAAAAAAAATGAACACTGAACACACACACACACACACACACACACACACACACACACACACACACACACACACACACGCGCGCGCGCGCGCACGCTCGCACGCACGCTCGCACGCACGCTCGCACGCACGCTCGCACGCACGCACGCGCACGCATGCACGCACGCGCACACACGCACGTACACACACACACAGTGCATAATTACGCATACACACACATAGAGACAGTGGGTAAATTCTCACACCATCATAAGGAATACTTTAAAGAAAAATGACAAGCAACACAACTCGGATGTTCAACGCATTAGTCTAATCAACAGATACCATTTTCCAAGACAACTAAATTGTCCAGGATTTTCACAATAGGGACGGTCTTTAGAGAGAGAGAGAGAGAGAGAGAGAGAGAGAGAGAGAGAGAGAGAGAGAGAGAGAGAGAGAGAGAGAGAGAGAGAGAGCATTTCCTGAACTTTACACGTTGAGCGAAGATGTTGACTTTGTTTGACATCAGCGACTGCCTACAGCTCTGAGAGATGATACAGCATATGTCTAGATTTGGCTCTTCAGTGTCACTGATGTCAATACCAATTTGTCTGCCATCAGTCTCCTTCTGCACATCGTCTGATTCACTGTCATCATCCCTTGATTCATCTTTTTCCGTTTACGCGAAAACAGACATTTTTATTTGTTCGTTTGAGGCTTTTGTTTCTCCGCCTGTTGAAGCTGAAGACATCGGCTCGCTTGAAGTTGATGACACTGGGGTACATGACATCGACACATGTGATAGTGATGGGTTGGGTTCCACTGATGATTTTGCGTCGTTCTGACTGCTTGTAGAAAATTGTTTATCCTGCTTTTGGCATGCATCTGACGAATTTGAAGAAAATCCTCAACCTTACTGATGCTTACATTTTTTCT
Source organism: Conus betulinus (assembly GCA_016801955.1). Taxonomy (NCBI): domain Eukaryota; kingdom Metazoa; phylum Mollusca; class Gastropoda; order Neogastropoda; family Conidae; genus Conus; species Conus betulinus. The sequence continues at coordinate 324,307 of JADBJO010001621.1, forward strand.
TCTTTTCAAAGGTGAACAGAAACTACAGCAGAAAGCCAAGTCTTGTGTGCCCAGACTGGTGTGTCCCTTCTGACGTCACTGACCATTCAATGATGTCCTCAATGTCTTCACTGCCGTTGGGAACCACGGTGACCACACACTTCATCAATCAGTCAACGGTGACCATGGCCACCAGGAGGACGATTAGGGAGTTTACGGAAGTGCAGACCGCCCTTTTTGTTGAAAGGTAAGAAAAGAAATTGGAGTAGTAGAGGATTTTATTTTCAATTTGCAATATATTGCAATTTAAGTTCTTTAGATATTGACATTCCCTGAGTAAAATACGTTTCACATTAACGCTTGAAACAAGCGGAAGCAAATGCCCCGCATAACTTTGAAGCAATTGCTAGCAATTGAAAATGTCACGCCTGCGCACGGAAACAAAATGTCAGGCCGAGGAAGACCTAAAAACTGATGCAAAACATAAATAAAGCGAGCTAAAAGTATCAGCCTCTTCAAAATCTTACACTATATATTAGTGATCAGGACACCTATATTAGATGGGAGACAAAGTAGTTTTGCTGAAGAATTAGTTTTCCAGTTATGAATGACATAACTTACTCTTGAGGAAATGTCCCAAATACAACCTTTTGAGGAAATGTCCCAATACAACACTCTAGCCAAAACTGTTTTAATCTTTTATTATCAAATACACTTAGATTGTCTGCAATCAAAGGACAGGCAAGAGAATTAAAAGCATACTATAACCAAAGTCACGCTTACGACGTCCATGCAGAAAACAAACAAAGACAGAAAAACGTGTTTGCCACTGATAAAAAAATTAATATAAACAAATTTCAGAGAAATACGGAAATACTTAGGAGCACTACAGAACTGGAAGATGCTGACCATAAGTCATACCAGTAGCACCCATTGAAAACGGTCTTATAGAGAGCGACTGCAGACTGAAATCGTTTTATTCGAATCGCATGAAATATACATGGGAATGTTTCAGTGAGTGTCATTCTCCTCAATTTCTTTCTGCAATGATTATTTAAAATGACTTGGATATCAGAGCAGTTATTATGTTCATAGCATGTTAAAAGTACAGACTTGTCTTGGCCTGCTTCAAATGTATATGCATACTTAACGTAATTCATACATTTATTTATCTATCTATTTATTTATTATCTACTATTTTATCTATTTACCTATCCATTTCTTCATTCATTTATCTACTTATCTACTTATTCATTCATTTTATCTATTTGTTTGCTGTTTGTGTTTCTTGTTTTCATTATTTATTCATTTTAATTCAATATATATTTCCTTGTGGTGCACTTTGCTGGATAACATCTTTGGAAATTTCTTATTCTAAAGACTCAATTATAACAACATTTGAATGGTGTAATGTTGTCTTCTATACTTATTTTTAGACAGACTTTTAGTCCACCTAAAGCAGACTTGGGAACACTGTGTATAGCAATTATCTAGAAAAGTGTCGGAAATCTTTCGCTTGTTTTTTGTGTTTTGTTTGTATGCGTACTTCTTTCAGTCTTCAAATGTAATTGATTATGAATAGCAGCCAATTATTCCCATTTGGTTTGCAGAATCTACGTATACTTCCTGGCGAGCGTTGGCATGGTGGGCAACTTTCTTTGCTTTGTCACTCTTGTCTTCACCAGTCTGCGGAACACTTCAGCTTGTATCTACATGGCTGTCATAGCTGTCCTGGACTCTATTATCCTCACAATTGCTGTATGTACCGTGATAAACCTACGCATCGGTCTACTGCATTTTTCATGCAAAATGGTTGGAACTGTGGCTTCTACTTCCTCCTGTTCTATTCTTCCATCCACTCTGCTGTCCTCATTCTTCTGGCCATGACTGTTGATCGTTTCATTGTCGTCAAGTTTCCGTTCAAGGCTCAGAGATTGTGCACTCCTAGGTCTGCCATCAGGGTCATCATTGGGATAGTAATATTTGCAGTAGCCCTCAACTTCCATATCCTTTTTAACAGGCGTTTAGTTCCTGCTGGCCGACTTGATGATCCACTGAGATGCTGGTATCCAAAAGGGGCTATTGAAAATTTCATGGAGAAAGTATACACGATCATTGATGCCACCATCTATAGTTTTATTCCTTTAATTTCTCTGATCACTTTGATCTCTTCATCATTCGAGAGCTAAGACGTGCCAGAAAATTCTCTAAGCAGTTCACAGAACGCCAGGGTGGACACTTTTCTTCCAACGCAAAGACGAGTAGAGATGTTTCCTACAATGCTGATGTAGACAGGTTCACAGGGAAACAAAGACTGCTAATAGTGTAACTGCATCCACAGTGAAAACCAAGGCCAACACTAACATCACTCTCATGTTGTTGTTGGTGTCCTTCTGCTTTCTGGCACTGTCGTCACCACTAATGATAGTGCTGTTATATCAGAGGTACTACGGACCAGCTAAAACCATTGAGATGCGAGCACAGCTTTTTACGATTCTCACATACGCAAGAATTACAATGTTCAGCAACCATGGTATGAACTTCTTCCTGTACAGCATCAGTGGCCGCCGGTTTAGACAAGAGTTAAAACAACTTCTGAAAACGTTTGTGTCAGCTCTGTTGAAGTGGAATATTTGGGACTGTTTAAACCGGAAGACAACAATAAAAGTGATGACAGTTTCAGGAATAGTAACTGAGTTAACAGCAGCAGAAGGAGGAAAAAAACAAACAAAGAAATAAACAAACAAAAAAGACACAAATAACAGTGGTATGAAGGGATACCTCTGGATACCTATCGTAAATGAACTCTATTTTATGGAGGTTCCATCCGTGGCAGACAGCCTTACAGACGAGCTGCGAACAGTCAGCTACAGACTATGCTCTGCAAGAGACCTGTCGACAGCTGGTCACTAAAGGCCAACAGCCGAAGGAGACTCCTGTGTACTGTTGTGCCACTTCAGTAATGTTCAGTAGTGCTTTTTGTTGGCTCACCGTATCAGAGTATATCAAGCCCTCTACTGTAACTGTTCAGTTAAACGGTCTCTGGACAACAATCCCACTAATATGGAAACTGCACAAGAAGCTTCACACAGTTTTTATATGCGTTGATCACAAAACAATAGGACATCTTTATTTGAAACATAAAGCAGGGACAATGGAATGACTGAGAGCGTGAAAAACCAACAAAAGGGAGACTGATGCCTCTACAGTTTGCCATCATTAGACAAAGTCACTGTGGCTGACTCGTTCTTTCCACAGGTGATATCTCAAAGAACAATCTGGCATGCATCCATTTGCGAGATCCCGATCAAATCAAATCGACTCCATCCCAATCTATGAAAATGATTCACAGTTTTCATTGAACGAAGGCCAAACTAATAATTTCAAGTCATGGCATTTGAAGACGAACGGGCTCAAGCGGAAGAAAATCTACAGACAAAAGATATCAGAGACACGTACGATTCATTTGTGAAAAGCTGTAGAATCTCTAGGCTGCAACACCTGAATGTATTTAAAATGAGACGGGCATAGAGATAGAGAAACCGGTCAAAGTGCATCCTACGCGATTGCTGTAGAACATTTCCCAAACGTAGGTGATTTTCTGATCTGAGGTCGATCTTGTTAGTACTAGAATCCAGTTAATTCGATCACAGTCTGCTTCACGAGGCTACGAAGTGACGTGCACGCGCTCCAGCTCGCCTGTGACACTGATTGCGAGGTTGAGGCGTCTAACACCTTCTTGGCTTCTTCATCCACACATATATGAACAGCTTCAGCAAATAACCAAAAGAAAACTCTTTGAGGAACCAGACATGATCCTGAATACACCCAAGTTCCCATCACACTGCGACTAGACTGGGACTTGTTAGTTAATCTCGCTGTCTATGTTGACAATGTCACAGTGAGCAGAGTTCAGTGCTTAGATATATATTAAGCAGAATACACTTTGTCGTAAAACGTAGACCTCGCAAGTGGGAAACAAAAGACGCACACATACGAGGATGAATTTAGAATTTTTTTTTCTCAATTTTCAAACGAGTCTGTAAAGTGATAGAGGCGAAGACTACCATTGATCATGAAGGATGTCACATCACGTAACGTGAGAATGTTGCAGTTTCGACATCACGTGTGAGTCGTGATATGTGGTGATAACTGCCTGCACGTTTGATCAAAACTGCAACACAGGACAGTCTTGAGGGCATTATGATGCTGGAAGGTTTGGCCATTTCACAAATTTGCAGCAATCTCCTTTAGGAAAATAATCAAACATACCATACTTGAAGGCATTTCTTATGACGGAAACAAACCTCATTGGTCTAGTAACACTCTGAGGTATAACATTGATTTTTTTCAGACGTGACTGTGCTGAGATCGACCCCCCCCCCTCTCTCTCTCTCTCTCTCTCTCTCTCTCTGACACGGCAAGATGCCCACCAGTCAGGACGGCTTTTAAGGTGCAGTAAACATGTGGAGTACGAGGGTTACAGCGAGGAGTCCAAAGCTTTAGTTGTCAGATAACTTCATGAGGATTGAAAGTTATCAAACATGATTGAAATTTTCGTTTCGAGGGCCAGAATTGGCACATTTCACAGTCTTTTTCAGCCCGACTGAAAAGCAAGATGTTGGCAGTATTGTACAGATGGAAGATAGACGTGAGCTATGTTATGGTCTGGTCGTACATTAAGATTTCTACATATTACTATAGGTCTCCAAATTCATTTTCTATTTCCTCAAAAAAGTCTAAGCGTTTTTGACGGGTGTGATCCTGAATGTACACATCCATTACAGGGTATTAGGCTTTTCTGATTACCATTAGGTCTTTCGAGTCTCACATTCAGAAGTTGATGTATGTTGGTACGCCATTTTGTAAGTCTTTCCTGTACATTTTGTTTTTGAAGTTGTTTCTTAGTATCATAGTTAGTCCTCATCATGTGTTTGGAAGATTATGCCTTCATCCAAATGTACTGGTCTATGGGTGATTCTTCTTGTTTCTTGTACACACAGAACATCAAAGTCATACGCTAGTTTTCCAGTTGTTGATATCCTCTTTATAGCACTGTGGAAGTTCCAAATACAAATCCTGAAAAAGTGCTTGGAAAGTCTTGCAGCTTTTTTGTTATATTCCTACCTGCCTATCTTCTTCTCCCACCCCTTTTGCTACGCTGACTGTTGTTTTGAGGGGGATCAAGGTTTAAATCCCAAAGCTGACACCTGATGATCCCCAAGACACAAGCAAGACAAAGATTTACGATAATTCATAAAAAAGAGGTTTTAATGCTTAGGAATCTTAAGCGGTCGCCCTGAAAAATCCTCGTATTAGAGAAGGGCAATGGATGTCCATACATGTAGGAAATGCCTGCACATATGAAGTCCGTCAGCCTGGTGTCGCCCTAGGGTCAGGCTGCATGCAGCTCTAGAGTGTTTAACCCACACAGCCATGCGTCCCCTCAGTACTGTATGAAAGCCTTGGGATTGGGGAGATCGATTCCTAAAAAGAAAGACGGCAGCAAGGGACATTGTGGTAACAAGAATGCATCCTGTTTGTGTTTGTGTTTGAGTCTTTCTTTGAGGTTATGTTGTTTTGTGACCAAACAAATACAAAAATGATGACTTCTTTTGATAGATCTCATATTGTGTAATGATAAAAGTTAATCGCTTTTGATAGATCTCATACAGTTCTGCAGTGTACAAGAAGAGAGAGATGAGCTGGTCTCAC
>JADBJO010001621.1:337500-365000 GCA_016801955.1 Conus betulinus
TCTGTTCATCTAACACTGCCATTGTAAACACATTAAGAATTTTAGATTTTTTTAAAATGCAAACTTTCTGTCGAGTGCTCAAATGCCCAGGTAATTTTGTTTGATCTTGAGGTTACACTTCTGTGCATTAATGGACCACGCAGCCATTTTTTTTCAGTGTGTGTGTGTGTGTGTGTGTGTGTGTGTGTGTGTGTGTGTGTGTGTGTGTGTGTGTGTGTGTGTGTGTGTGTGTGTGTGTGTGTGTGTGTGTGTGTGTTCTAAATTAGTGCGTGCTCATAAAGTGCATGTGAACATGTGTTTGTTTGCGTGTGTGTGCATATTCAAAGACGTGTTTATGAGTTCGCACATGTACGCTTACAAATATGCATGCTCAGGCACTTCTGCGACGGAAGTATGAAGGTATTGTGCATATGGATACACCTGTGATTACTGACAGTTTTACAGTATCGTCATTTCAATTGAATAAAGAAAATAATGTAATCAAATAAAATGAAGAGAAAAACACGAAAATGGGGAAAAGACGTGGTATTCATTGATGGTGAAATGACTATAAGTATGTAACGCAAACAACAACAGCAATAACGACAACGGCAGCAGCAGCAGCAGCATCAACATCGACAACAATAACAATGAGACGACGACGACGACAACAACAACAACAACAAACAACAGCAGCAGCAGCAGCAACAGTAATAATGATAATAACAGTAACAATAATAATAAAAATAATAAGCATCAATAATAATAATGATAATAACCATAATAAAAAATAATATATTTTCTGTCCCGACTGGCTCCTACCCATAGTTGAGTTTGCTGCGGACTCAGTTGGGAAGACTGGGACCACACAGTCGAGTTTCATCCACTTAATGAATGCGTTTCTGAGAGTGTTGCTCAAATTTTCTTACCAGCACTGCAGGTGCCTGTATCTCTCGGGCCTGGTTGACGCCGGGATATATTATGAAAGGAAGCGTAGAGTACAGTCCTGTCATGCAGTCTCAGACCGAAATGGAAATCCGTAGCATCATCTTAATCATCCTCATTCTCATCGATCAGCATACAAAAAAGTCTCAAATTCTGTGGCCCTTCATGCCCTGCTCTCATGGTGACCTCAATTTCGATGTGGTTGGGACGGACGTGGTGGCGCCCTTCGGAGGGAGAGCTCACTCACGCTGGCTCCTCGACTAAGCAATTATAGTCGTCAGTAGGGGGCTTAGAAGGTTGTGTCCTGCATAAGTTAGATCAGAACAGGCGTCACTGAACACCACCGAAGTAACTCAGCAGCAGTGCAGTGTCTCCTCCGGTGGGTTGCCTCTTGACGACTTGACATTGACTGCTCCCTGCGGATTGCCGTTGCCGGGGCTGCGGCGGGGCCGACCGGGCTGTGGCTGTGGACGAGGTTTCGGAATGAGCGGTGTGAGTGCACTGCCTCTGAGGTGGCGCAAAGTTTGGGACAGAAAAAAAAAAATGTAGGCCTCCGTCAGTCGTAGCTGACCATGGATAGAGTATATCCGACCTAATATATAGCTATCTGTCTGGGCTATCTGACTGATCCGAGCAGTGTCGCTTATGGCTGTGGAGACCGATGCGAGAGTGGCAGTGTCGGTGGCAGCGGTCACATATGTATGATGACTGGCTTGTTGACTGTTACACACGTTTTGCGGTCTCGCTTTTCAGCTGCAGCAGCTGCCAGTTTGTCTTCTCCAATCTGCAGCTGTTTCTTGGGAGTGCTTCTCCAGCTGTTGCGGTCTGTTGCGAGGTCCTCCCGGGACTCGGTGTTGATCACAAGCGCCTTCATGTCTCTTTTGCAAACATCTTTGTATCTCAGCTGCGGGCGGTCAGTGCTTCTCTGCCCTGTGCCAAGCTCTCCACAGAGGACGTCTTTTGGGATGTGACCATCCTCCATGCGGCGAAAGTGGCCCAGCCAACGCAGCCGACGCTGTCTGAACATGGTAGGGAGGCCAGCGCAAGACAGGACTTCGGTATTGGTCACCCTGTCTTGCTAGGACATGCATAGTATACGACGGAGGCTTAAGGGGTGGTAGGAATTGAGCTTTTTTCTCCGCTTGAGTATGCGTGGTCCATGTCTCAATGCATACAGTAAGGTGCTGAGAACGCAGGCTTTATTTATACACAGCCATCTTTTTTCTGTGTGGCAGGCTTGGGATTTGTCCACATTCTTTTTTTTTTTTTTTTTTTTTATCCCAAAGAAACACGCTTTATTCAGCTAACTGGAAAAATACACACGCGAATAAAGTGGACAGTGCGCAAAGATTTTCACACATATATTAAACTGATAATACATAAATATTTCTAGCTATTGTGAAAAATAGAACGAAACACACACACACACACACACACACACACACACACACACACACACACACACACACACACACACACACACACACACACACGTATGAACATACACCTACACATGCACCACTGTTCATTTACAAACATACTTACACACACTCATACACACATACATATAACATTACTGTACATTGAGATTGAGCCTTGAACAATGCTGTATGAAGCTGAAAGGTTTTGATCTAAACTGGTGTTACTATATGGTTACCTTCAAAAAGATGCAATCTCGAAATGACACGTTTGTAAACAAGCGTACATCCTTACATCGCTATTAATCACTGTAGGTCATCAACAAGACACTGGTAAGGTACCACTTTTCAAAGAAATCTGCAAGCCTCATTTCTTTTGAATAAATGTATTTTTCAACTATATAATTGTGTTTCAAGTCTCTCAGAAAGTGTGTTACATTGTGTTTGATCTTATTTATCCTGCATTTCTATATAAGTAAGTATTTTGCTATAAGATTAATCTGGTCAAAAGTGTCGTCTGCTTTTGTTTGGTCATCATTCCCAAACAAAACAAGTTCTACGTTAAATTTTTAACTTAAAACAGTGTTTGCACTTCTCTCTTAAAATCTTCTCCAAGTCCCTCCAAAAACATTGTGAAAAATCACACAAACCATAAGTGATATCTGGTTGAATCTTTTTCATTTCTACAAAAAAGTACATTTGTTACTATTTGTAATCCTCATTTTCTTCAAAATATTGTTGTTAACTGAAATGTTATAACACAGTTTGATTTGGAACCACCTTAATCTGATTTCCTTTAGTTTTTCATTTGTTTTGGTGCTCTATCCCAGTCCACATTGATATTCAGTATTTGCTCCCACGTTGCGAAAGCATTTATATCATATTTAATGACTGGCTCTGGTAAAACATCGTAGAAAGGTTTTGAACCTTTTTTTTTTAACATTTGCTATTATTTGTTGTGCGTTGGCCCTTTCATTGCATTTTCTATCTTTTATTTGATATTCTTTGTAGCGAGGAAACTTTTGATTCATGTATTCTAAATAGTTTACTTTGATAGTATACCTTTCACAGAAGCCTGTATAACTTAAAAAGCAACCCTTTTTATCAACCACATACCTTACCAGGAATGTGTTATTTGTGTCCACTTAGTATTGTTATCAATTCTAAACTTCTCATTGTCAAACAAGGGTTCCATTAATACTTTTTTGTGCTTTTTTTACAGGCACGTCTTTGCTAAACTTCGCATAAGCTGCGAACACATCCTTCCAAAATATGTTAAGTTCTTTTTAAGTAATCTCAAAGGCCCACACCGTTCCAACGATTCTATCTCAGGACAATCCATAAACAGTATTTTTTCCCATTTGGATGTTCTCTTGAAGATCTTTTTCAACCATGTCATTTTAGAACCATATTCCACATTCTTTGTGTGAGGCAGACAAGTGTTGTGGCTGCCTTCCCAATCACCTTGTCGATCTCAGTGCCAAGGGAGAGGTTATTGATGATGGTGGACCCCAGGTAAGTGAATTGATGGAAGGCATCAAGCTCATTGTTATCAGTGCAGATGGCTGGTGGTGACGGCGTGCCTTGACCCAGGACATTTGTCTTGTTTAGGCTGATAGTCAGATCAAAATCTTTGCAGGGCCTGAGAGAAGCAGTCCATCAGCGACTGTAATTCTTGCTGAGTGTGGGTCGCAACAGCGGCATCATCGGCAAACAGCATATCTCTGATGAGGGCTTCGCGGACCTTTGTCTTTGCTGTTAGGCGGGCGAGATTGAAAAGGCTGTCATCTGATCTGGTTCGCAGGTAGATCCCATCTTGCGCTGTGCTAAATGCATGCCTCAGGAGGAGAGAAAAAAATATCCTAAAGAGGGTGGGAGCAAGGACACGGCCTTGTTTGACTGCTGCTTCATATGTGGAAGGGCTTGGAGAGGTTGCGATTAAACTGCACAGCCCCTTTCATGCTGGAGTGGAAGAACTCAATTTAGCAGTGCAGTTGAAGAGGGGGGGGGGGGGGGCAGCTGGCAGCTGGTCTTTCAGAGAGTCTTGAAAGACCATCTCTGCTGACTAGGTCGAAGGCCTTGGTGAGGTCGATGAATGCAACACACAGGGGCATCCGCTGCTCTCTGCACTTCTCCTGGAGTTGGCGAAGGGAGAGAAGACCATATCTACCATGAACCTGTCTGCTCGAAAGCCACACTGTGATTCCAGGAAGACATTCAGCCAGCTTCTGCAGGCGGATCAGGAAGACCTGAGCGTAGACTTTGTCACCCTGTACAAAAACAAGGGCGAGAGGAGCGACTGCGATAACAAGAGGCATCTCTCTCCTAGCATCGTCGGCAAAGTCTACGTTCGGATCCTCGAGATCCGCTTCTCTCGTGTCCTGTGGTACAGCTCCCTCATTCCAGCACTGAGAGAGGACTGCCAGCAAAGGGTGCAGAAGGGTAGTCTTGTTATGGTTGATGAGGTCTGGAGGAATGCCATTTTTTTGCGAGGTGCCTTGCCTAATGCCAGGCTGTCAATAGCCTTGCCTTGCTAAAGAAGCCCCTGTGGCGACAGATTGATTCTTATCAAATATGTCACTTTGAAAAGGATAGTCAAAAGACAGTCAACTTGTGTGTGTGTGTGTGTGTGTGTGTGTGTGTGTGTGTGTGTGTGTGTGTGTGTGTGTGTGTGTTGTCAGTACAATACAATGTTAATCTGACAGTAAATGGTTTTAGTCAGTCAGTCAGTCAGTCAGTGTGTGTGTGTGTGTGTGTGTGTGTGTGTGTGTGTGTGTGTGTGTGTGTGTGTGTGTGTGTGTGTGTGTGCGCGCGTGTGTGTGCGCCTGTGTAATCTTCTTTCCAAAGCTGAACAGAAACTACAGCAGAAAGCTAAGTCTTCTGAGCCCAGTCTGGTGTGATCCCTTCTGACGTCACTGGCCATACAATGATGTCCTCAATGTCTTCACTGCCGTTTGAAACCATGGTGACCACAGACTTCATCAATCAGTCAACGTTGATCATGGCAACGAAAAGGACAATTAGGGCGTTTGCAGAAGTGCAGACTGCCCTTTCAGTTGAAAGGTAAGAAAAATGGCGTTCATGTCTAGCATCGCTCGTTTTTCAATATTTTAGTTTTATTTTACAATATGCAGTTGTTACTGCATTTTGGGTAAAATTGTTGATACAGACATGCCCTCATTCATATTAGCAAAATGCACATGGATGTTGTTTTGGCAGCCTCATTGATTTCCAGATATTTTGTTTGTTTAAAGAAAATGTCTTACCAGTAAATGCGAACATAATGCCAGGCTAACAAAAACCTGCAAATTGATAAATAAACGAATAGATAGATAGATAGATAGACAGACAGACAGACAGACAGACAGACAGACAGACAGACAGACAGATAGATAGATAGATAGATTTGTAAATACATAGATGAATACATGAAATAAATACATAAATAGATATATAGTTAAATAAGTAAATAAATAAATATATTAATATAATGACATATATTTAGAAATAAATGAAAAAGAGAGATATAAAAAAGTTAGCAAAAGTATCGGCCGTTCTAAAACCTCACACACAATATAGCTGTATGAATATCTAAATTAAAAAACGTCCGCACAAATACATTAACGCACACCCATGTACGTACACAGCTATCAGATTGATATGCATAGACGTAAATGCATAAAACGGCGTAGGTGCATGTTCTTATATACACAAGAGAACACACAATTAGTTACACACACACACACACACACACACACACACACGCGCGCGCGCGCGCGCGCGCGCGCGCGCATGCACGCATGCACGCACGCACGCACACGTCATTTGCTAATTCGATGTTAAAGGATTGAATCGCTATAGTTATTGCATATTTAGTGGATTCTCATTGACTTTCATATGTTCACGGCTTTGATATTCATTGTTTGATAATTATCCGACATTTGTATCCATTTCCCCTATGCAATAGTTAGATTTTAAACACTTGTACATACTCACACAAGAACCGACAAACACAGGTGTGCGTTCATATCAAACTTTTTCGTGCAGTCATCTCCCTCACACACTCCCTTTCCCTTCCTTTCTCCCCTATCCTTTCCCACCGTCCAATATCACTTTCGGTGAACAGACGTTAAACAGACTAACAACAAAAACAACAACAACAACAAAAAAACAACAACAACAACAACAACAACAACAACAACAACAACAACAACAACAAAAAACAACAACAACACACACTGACATCCAAGTGTATTACCAACTGCCATCAGTGTTACGTGTTTAGTGTGAAATAAAATACATATACATTGAAAAAATGAAGAAAAGCAAGTGATAACAAAAATTATGATAAATTGAAATAAAATACATATATTATGGATAATCAAAGAGAAAAAAGGTGGGAGGGGTGGGGGTGCCTTTCGCTGTCAAAAATGTATGAGCAGCAGCTAATGTGACTTTTGATTTAAAATTGTTAATATTCGTGCAGTACAGATTCATAAGCTTCTTCACTTTGGCATGGAACGAATTCTTTTGTTTAGGTATCTAGTAAACCAATATAAGCATGCCACATGCTCTATAAATATACATGCTTCATCTCTAAGTGATGCGAGGGCTTTTTAGTTTACAGTTTGCAATCTCTTTCTCTCAAACATGCTTATAGATTAGGTGTTCAGTTTTGTATTCTTGAATTCTATAGGAAGAACTTACCTAGTAGTATTATGGGAACAATTATTTCCTCCGTTTTAGTGTTATCTGCCACACCAAAGAGAATTAGTTCCATTTGTAAATACAGGCGATGGCAGTTACGACATTATTCTTTTATAAACTGCTCTAATCCCATCCATTATCCGGAAAGCTGAAATCTAATGGGCATTTCTATAGATAGTGCTCTGTCGACTTGTTTTCTTTGTGGCGAAAACGACATTAATTGCTGTGGACTATAACCATGTTTCTTATGATATCATTCGTAGATAATGACTTGAACCCATTTCATTTTAATTTCTTTTATTTTTTGAATTTGTTAAGTTCTGCCTTGCAATCAACTGGAATGTTTAGTTTTTCTTCCCATTTAATATTAAATACCTCCACTTCCTCTAGTAATACGTCGTAACAAGGCAGATCCTTTAGCAGCACTAACACTTTCACGGTTTTTTTTTTTACATGATCCACCATTGTTGTTATAAAATATATCTCTTTCTTTTCCTTTGCATTCTTGGACTGCTTGCAGAGAAACTTGTAAATTCGAAGAAGTTTACCCTAATTCCATATTTGTGTGGAAACGATCTGTAGCTAAAAGAATCGCCGTTGATGATATTTAGCAAATCCTAAAAAGGATATCGTTATCTGCCCATTTTTCTCAGGAAATGGTTCGTTTTCAACATTATATCAACTAGGAGAAAAGATAGATTCTTACAATAACTAACATCCATCTTTTAGTTTAAATTGGCACTGAAATTTAGAGTGCGCCGATGATACGTCTTTCCAACATTTATTAAGTTCGCATTGTTCAAAATGTTCGGGTTCACACTTGTTCAGCGAGTCTGAATGTGGTTACACCGAATGTAGCATTTGTATTCATTTGGGGAAGGGACAGGGGAGGGGTAAAAAATAATCTTCCTAATCAAGCAAGTTTTAGTGCATTTATATACTTTTCAATATTAGGTATACCTATACCCCACTTTCTCAACACTGTGTGAAGAATATGTGCTCTTATTTTTACGGGTTTTGTTGTCCCATATAATCCATCGCACATTGTTTTTAATTGTTTGATCTGAGAGTTTAGATGATTTGAAAGTAATGTCCACAAATAAATGAGTTTTGATATAATTAGAGGCTTGAATACTGCAATATGATCGCAAGAGGTGTTGCAGTCTTTTGCAGCCTTACCATTGAAAAACATTCTTTACTCCAGCAAATTTATCTGCTACGTTTATTTCTATCATATTTAAGATATTGTTTGTAAACCACAGTGCTTTGGATTTTTAATTTTGAGGGATTCCATTCCATTTTTTATGAGCTAAAATAACTGTTGACTTTTTCTTGCTTCCTAACTACAAGTGAAAAGGTTTCCTCAAAATTTAGCCTTAATCCCGAGTAAGATTCCATTTCTCGTAGTTTACCGAAACTACGTGGCATGTGAGATGTGCATGCCCAGATCCGTCATATTGTGTATGTTCTGGTCGCCCTGCTAACGCTTTTTCCACGATTCTGCTCAAATCGTTTTAGAAAATCATAATCACCTGAGGGCCCAGGTTGGTCAGTCCAGCTCAAACATAATACTTTTGTATCAGTTATCATTGGTACATACATTGACACTTGTATTTTCGTTTTAGATTTACAGCGCCGAAACGCATACTTAAGAATAAGATAAAGCCAGGAGCTGTATTTGAGTTAAGATAATAATGGAGAAGATGCATTGCCCCGTGATGACGAACTCGAAATGAACGAAAATGAAAAAAAAACATCATGCTCTTGACAGGAGAGTTCATCAGGCCACAAAAATTCTCGACACGAGACTGTATCATCCCCATATCTGAATGGGAGGAAATGAAGGCCCAAATGTACGCATTTTGGCATTCCTTACCAAGACACTTGCACAGGGAAAGGGGGACAACGCAGATTGATGCCAGTGACGATACTGAGAATCAGGGTGAAACATCCGACGATGACATGTCATACCGAAGAGGGGACTCCTAAAAAAAGAAAGAAAAAAAAAAAGCAAGGAAAGGCGACACCCTGACATGACGTGGATGATAGCTATGATGAAGACTTGCAAAGTCTCATTCAGGCCAAGAAGACAAAAACAGATGATGATTCTGACACACTCCTTCCAACTGAACAGGAGTATGAATCAGATAGTGATACTGGGCTGGAAATCAATAGCAAGTTGGCAGGCATTGCTGATAAAATGAAAAAAAGGAAAGAAAGAAAACTACCTGATAAAAATCTGAAGGAAAAAATGGGAAGTCATAAAAGACCAGAAAATTGCAATGTACATGTTTCCAGAGTGAAAGCAGAAATCTGGGCTATGATGGAGCGTACTTGCAAGACGAAGGATTTGAAAATCCAAAATGAACACACACACACACACACACACACACACACACACACACACACACACACACACACACACACACACAAATGCTGGTCAGAGCAGCTTGTGCCCTCACAAAGGTAGTAAACAGTTTGGTTGACAAATCATCCGCTGACAACAAAGATATAGTAGAAAATGTCATTGACGCAATGGCACTGATTAAAAAAAAAAACTTCACATGAGTTGTCCATGGACAGAACAGCGAAAATTTTGAATGCACCAGGAATGAACAGAAAATATCAAACAACAACAACAACAACAACAACAACATTAACAACAACAGCAAAAACACACCCTAGCTTCAAGTGACATTGAAATCACAGGAGCGGACAACAAAAACGCTAAACTGTTTCTAGAAAAAAAAAAATGCCGTCATTCCATTCATGTCGAGGCTTGTATCATTTTTCATATCTTTTCAAAACTACAGATGCTTCTTGTAGTGTATATCAGTCCTTCTGGGGCACAAGATTCTGTCTTTGTTAATTTTGGATGGTAATGCACATATGTGTTGATGTCCAATTCCTGTGTTTCTTACCACATATCGTGATTGGTAAAAAATCTTTGTCTCTTTAAGTATGGCATTGGCTTCTGTTAATATTTCTCTTCCGTTTTGAAATCAGTTTCATTTTTTTTTTTACCAGCAAAACACCCTTTTTCAAAGGAAAAAAAAACTTGCGAATTTTTTTTTTATCCTTTGAGGCTCACTTAGTTCTCGATCTAAGTATTATACCCCCTATTTTCTTATTTATACCATCGGTTAATTTTTCTTTTAATTTCTTAATATTATGGCGTCTGTATTATTCAGATGTATTTTGTTTTCCAGTTTGGTGATGTCTTTTTCTAGTTTTTTTTCTGTATTAAATGCTTTCTTCTGATCTTTTATGCTAAAGGAAATGGTCTGTGCTCTTTCCATGAGAAGTACATCCCAAAGGAGCTGACATAAAATGGTGATCTGGATTTCATCATTTGGAATTAGGTCTATGATCTCTCGGTCATAAGGCATTGCTGCATTTTTTGTTGTTGTTGTTGCTTTTTTTTGGTTTTTGTTTCCATTTCATTGATGAATTCCACATAGAAAATATCGTTCAGGAGAGAAGAGCTAATATTCCAAAAACGTCTGTGTCTGTCGTCAGGTTTACATTCAGGGTTAATATAAACCACAGGATTTGTCATTTTTATATCCACATAATATTTCAGCATTATTTACGAGTATGACCAGAGAGTCTGTCTCTAGAATAGAACCTAAACGGCTCTGCTATAAAGGAATTTGTCTTCTCCAGCTGTATCTTAGTACTCCACAATTGTGATAGTCTAAATTGCGTTGCGCACTGAATTCCAATCCCAAGCAATTATTACATTGGACATTTGAAGGTCTATTCTCTTTTGTAAGGCTTAAAAAAGATGGCTTATCTTTATATTAGGTCTGTGAATATTAACCAATGTAATATCTCCACCCATTGTGCTCAATACCAGAATGAGTGATTTACTTTATTGTCTCTTATAAACTTCTTAATTTTGAATTTAAGATCATTACTTAATAGAATGTCCATTCCTCGAAATCTAGTATTATTACATGCAAATGTATATTCATAGCCCCATTAGGATCTAATTTGACGTCCTAATTTGTGACTAACATAGGCATTGTTTAGAAAATAGATTAAGTAGTGTTTTTGTCTTAATAACTAAAACACATCTCTCATATTCTGATAATTTCCTTGACAAGAACATCAATATCAGATGTAAGAGGAACTAGTTTTGTTGGGGAATTTTTAATTCTTTATCTATGATTGATTCTTGAACAAATGTCTGAAAGAGAACGCATTTGCCAAACTTTATATTTCCAATAATCAGATACAGTTAAAACTGTCTGGAATCAAAGAATAGGTAAGAGGATTGAAAGCATTCTACAACCCCGTGAAGTTGACACGTAAGGAATGCACATCTACGCAGAAACAAACAAGCAAACAAAAACATGTTTGCCATCGAAAAATGTAACCAAAACGAGAGAAATAAGGAAGTACTTCCGAGCATTGATGATCTTTTAAAAAGTTACCATGAGCAATGATAGTGCTGCAATGGAACACACCCTGACGGAGTAACTAAAGACCGAAGATGTGTATTCGGATCACACAAAGTATACCTGGGAACGTGTTTGTGAGCATTATTCTCTCCAATTTGTCTCCGCAATGATAACTAAAATGACATGGGAATATAGCAGTTATGAAGTTGGTAGCATTTTCAAGTACAGACTTGTCTAGTCTTGATTCAAATGTGTCTACATAGTTACATTATTTTTTAAGCAGTTCGGTGGATAACATCTGTGCAAATATATAATCCTAAATCTCAATCATTTTAATATATGAATGACCTAAAGTTTGTCTTCTACAGCGGTTTTAGGCAAAATAAATATTTTCAACATGATGCAGACTCAAGAACAATGTGTGTAGAATTCATTTAGCAAGCCATCGGACGTCGATCGCGTGCTTTTTTTTTTTTTTTTTGTGTGTGTGTGTTTTGTTTGTATTGGTATTTCTTTCAATCTGAAAGTATTTAAGTTTGTCTGGTAATGAATCTCAGACAATTATTTTCATCTGGTTTGCAGAACCTACATATTCGTCCTGGCAAGCGTTGGCATGGTGGCAACTTTCTGTGCTTTGCCACTCTTGTTTTCACCAGTCTGCGAAACACTTCAGCTTGTATCTACATGGCTGTCATAGCTGTCCTGGACTCTATTATCCTCACAATTGCTGTTTGCATAGTGATAAGCCTGCAGATTGGTCATACTGCGTTTTTCATGCAAAATAGTTGGAACTGTGGCTTCTACTTCCTCGTGTTCTACTCTTCCATCCACTCGGCTGTCCTCATTCTTCTGGCTATGACTGTTGATCGTTTCATTGTTGTCAAGTTTTCCGCTCAAGGCTCAGAGATTGTGCACTCCTAAATCTGCCATCAAAGTCATCATTGGGGTAGTAATATTTGCAGTAGCCCTCAACTTCCAGATCCTTTTCAACAGGCGTTTAGTCCCTGCTGGCCGACTTGATGATCCACTGAGATGCTGGTATCCAAAAGGGCCTATTGAAAATTTCATGGAGAAAGTATACACGATCATTGATGCCACCATCTATAGTTTTATTCCTTTAATTTCTCTGATCACTTTGAATCTCTTAATCATTCGAGAGCTAAGACGTGCTCGTAAATTCTCTAAGCAGTTCATAGAACGCCAGGATGGAGACTTTTCTTCCAACGCAAAGAAGAGTAAAGGTGGTTCCTACAATGCTAATGTAGACACGTCCACCAGGGAAACAAAGACTGCTAATAGTGTAACTGCATCCACAGTGAAACCCAAGGCCAACACCAACATCACTCTCATGTTGTTGTTGGTGTGTCCTTCTGCTTTCTGGGACTGTCGTCACCACTGGTGATCGTGCTGTTATATCAAAGGTATTACGGACCGGCCAAAACCCTTGAGGGACGAGCCCAGGCTTTTACGATCCTCACATACGCAAGAATCGCAATGTACAGCAACCATGGTATGAACTTCTTCCTGTACAGCATCAGTGGCCGCCGTTTTAGACAAGAGTTGAAACAACTTCTGAAACGTTTGTGTCAGCTACGTTGAAGTGGAATACTTAGGACTGTATGAAGACCGAAAAATAAGGAAAGTAGTGAAAGTTTAAGGTATAGTACTTGAAGTGATAGCTGAAGAAGCAGCAGAAAACAAAAACAAAACAAAAACCCCCCCCCCAAAAAAAAAAAAAAAACAACCAATTTTCTAACAAAAAAAAGGAAGCAAGCAAATATCACTGGCAAGAAGGCCTAAAAACATGAGTCTGAGGATTTTTTTTCTTTCATAAATGAAACGAATTTACTGTTCTTGTAAGTCTTTCCCTTTCTTGAGATCAAGGTGTGTCTATGATTTGAAGTATAATGTATTTCCATCCTCTCTTTCGCTGGTGACTGTACTCCACCCCGGCTAGGTAAACAGATGGGGTAGAACTGTTTTTGTTGATTGCACATTTCTGTACGATTTGGATGAAACCCATAACTTTCTACGTCAATCCATTTTACCAATGGTCGCTTGAGCCACAATCATAGTGCTTGTGGCGTTGTTGAATTTGTGCATACACACCTGCAATTCTTTTTTTTTAATTTTGGAAAAAAAGAGAGAGAGAGAGAGAGAGAGAGAGAGAGAGAGAGAGAGAGAGAGAGAGAGAAAGAGAGAGAGAGTGTATGTGTGTGTATGTGTGTGAGCGTGCGGGCGCGCGTGCGTACCGTTGTGCGTGTGTCAGTGCGTGCGAGTGTGCGTGCGTGCGCGCGCGCGCGTCTGTGTGTGTGTGTGTGTGTGTGTGTGTGTGTGTGTGTGTGTGTGTGTGTGTGTGCGTGTGTAAGCGTGTGTGTGCTAGCGTGCGTGTGTGTGCATGCGTGTGTGTATATGTGTGTGAGTGTGTGTGTGCTCGCGAGAGAGAGAGAGAGAGAGAGAGAGAGAGAGAGAGAGAGAGAGAGAGAGAGAGAGAGAGAGAGAGAGAGAGAGATAATAGGTGCCTGCGTATGTCTGTGCCAGTACGTGTTTTGATTGTGTTTATAAGCATTTCTGTGTGTATTGTGTATTCGTGGATGCATGTTGAAGTCAACACCGTGGCGCAGCAAAAAAGCTGTCCCCTTTATGTTTTTATTCAAACTGAATCCAACAAACAGTCTGCAGTTGTCGGTAGGTGGCAGACATACTAACAGAAGAGCTGTGACCTGTCAACTGCAGAGTGTGCACTGTAAGAGACCTGTCAACAGCTGATCACTGAAGGCCACCAGCCGAAGAAGACCCCTTACTACAGCTGTGTCAGTTCGGTGGTGGTCTGTAGTGCTTTTTATTGGCTCAAAACATTCAAGTATGCCCTCTACTGTAACTGTTTAGTCGCTCAGCTAGACTGAATTTAAGAAAGGATCTCTCTAACCTTAAGGCAGCGAGAAGTTGACAGTTTCTGTACCTTTATTACATGACATTATATCATCTTTATTTGAAACATTGAAAAGAGACATCAAGTGACTTAGAACATGAAAGACCAATAGAAGGGCACGGAGGCTTTTTAAATTTGTCATCACTGGAAAAAGTCATTTTGGCTAACTTGTTCTTTTGACACAGATCTCTCGAAGAACTGCCTGGCATGCTTCCACTGACGAGTTTCCGATAAAGTCCACTTCATTCTAACCCCATGAAAATGGTTCTAGGTTTTCTATTTATTATAAATGAAACCCAAACTAGAACTAATCATGACATGGCATATATGACCAGTGGGCTCAACCGATAGAAAATCACAAATGGAGCAGATCACAGACACGTACGATTCATTTTTGAAAAGCTGCAGACTCTCCGGATTGCAACAACGGAATGTATTTGTAGAGATGAAACTGGCATAAACATAAAGAAACTGATCGAAATGTATCCCATGCGATCACTATAGAATGTTTCCCAAACATAGTGAATGTTGTACATCTGCTGTTACTGCAACAATCTAGACAACTGAATCACAATCTCCATCAAGAGTCTAAGAAAAGACGTGCACACACTCCTGCTCGCAATTGACTCTGAATAAAAAGCTGAGACATGTTACGCCTTCTTTGCTTGTTCACATGAAGAGCTTTGGCAGTTAACCCAAAGAAAAGCTGATGAAACAAACATGATACTGAATACACCCAAGTCCCATCACACCATGGCTGCACCGAGACTCATTACTTAAACTCGCTTTCTGTGTTGACAGTATCACGGTGAACAGAATTCAGTGCTCAGATATATTAAGAAAAAAAGCACTAGGCTGGGAAACCACCTCGCTCTAGCGGCGAACAAAGACACATTCATGGGATGAATTCAGGAAGAACATTAACTCAACTTTCACATAACACCGTAATAAGTCTCTGAAGTGATGACCTCAGTGATCAAGGTGGATGTCACTGCACGGAACGTAATCATGTTGCTGTTTCGATATAACATGTGAGTCGTGATATGTGGCAAATAATTGCCTCCATGTTGTGTGGGAACTGTGACATAAGTCAGCCTTGTTGCCGAAAGTTCCTGATGTTTACAGATTTTTAACATTCTGCTTTTGGAGGTAACCAAACATACAACTAAGCTCTCTTCTCTCTTCCTATTGCTATCTACATTTTTCTTTTCGTTTTCTTATACGTATTTTATTTCACATCTTTACCCCCCATTTTTCACTCTTGTTTTCTTTCGCATACACATTTTTCGTATTTTACACATACTTTGCTTCCTTCATTTCTTTTATATACTTATTTTGTTTCTTTTCTTCTTCTCATTCAATATTACTCTTAACTTTTCAATGATTGATCATTTTTATTCCTTTCCACCTACACATTATTATTTTTATCATTATCATTTTATTATCAATATTATTATTATTTATACCATTATCATTTTTATGATTACTGTTACTCCAACTGCTGTATATTGTTTTACATTGTATAAATGTCATTAGAGGTAGTGGCAGTAATATTAAAGTAGTTACTATTATCATTATTTTCATGATTATAATTCTCGATGTTGTTGTTGCTATTGCTGTTGTCAGTGATGGTGATGTTGTTGTTGTTGATGATGATGATGATGATGTTTACAGTATCATCAGCATCATCATTATTCATGTTATACAATGAACTTCATGCCTTTTCTGAGTTTCTAGGCATTTGTATATTTCTTAGACTATATCTTACTAAATTCCTATTTTCTGTTTGATTAATGACATTTTCATCATTTTAATGATAATGATGATGATGATGATGGCAATGAAATGATGATGTTGATGATTCTTATTTGCTATTTTAAAGTATTTGGATGTTTTTGAGACTTGCTGTTTTATCTTATTTTAAGTTATACATGTCCATTTTCTACATCATCATCATCATCATCATCATCATCATCATCATCATCATCACTATTTTCATCATCATCATTATTTGCATTATTCTTAATGATGTGATTATTGTTGTTGCTATTTTTTTTATTAACATCATTATATTGTGTCATCTATATTTATCTCACTACCTTTCCATTCCTATATTGATCTAATTCTTATTCTTTGTCATGTGTGCACGTTAAATGACACATGATTCAACCTCCATGAAAGGAATCTTTAAGCTTACACTGAGCCAAGTCGATACCTACTCTCTGAGTATGATGAACACTATTTCACGTCAAAAATGGGCTATTACTTCATGCATAAGGCGTCGAATGGAGAGCGAGATAGGTGAACCTTGTTCATGTTGACCTTGACAATATTGCAACAGGTTGAACCGTCCTGTCGTGTTTGTCAAATCTGAACAGAGTTGGCTGTGAGTTTGGTGGGAACTCAGCCTGTGTTTGATTTTCCGCCGAACAGCAAGGTATGTTGTATGATTGTCCTGAGTGTTCTGTGTTGCCGTGCAGAAATTTCAAAAGTCAGTTGACAGTGAAGTGCCAGTGCCAGCTGTGTGAATCGTCATGCTCGTGACCCTTGTAGTTCTCTACAGTGTCAGTTATGCTTTGGTTATGGTGGGTGAGGTGCATCGTTTGGAGATTGACACCATGTGAGGGGTGAACTCACGCAAGACGGCGTTCTAAAGGCATTAAGTAGTGACCAGACCTAGGTAGGGTTAGGACAATAAATCTGTTTGACTGTTAGTGAGCCTATGTGACTGAAGAAGGGGGCTTGGGGGCCTATGATGGTGTGGTCCTGGGATCTGTTTCTGCTAATTGATTGTGACAGCCTGGGACTATATTCAGGGAATTTGGATGACTTTGGGGGGAGCTTGGTGAACGTTATGTTTTCCTGAGAAAGGGATTGATTACTGATTAGTATTGCTAATTTAAAACGTTTCTATTGAGTAGTAAGTTGAAGCCTCGTATTGGAAGGAACCTTATTCGCAGTTGGTAATTTAGACAAGAACGCACGAGTACGAGTTTGTCTACTTGTGATTACAGATGAATGGTTCCTTCTGAATGGAGTGAGATAACTTCTGTCCTATATTTGATTTTACCACACTTAATCCCTTCTGACATTCGTATTATTGTTCTTGTACTTGACTTCATGTTTCTGCTGCTTTAATCGTTTTTGTTTTGTTGTTGTTGATGATGTTGGTGTAGTTGTCACATAATCGTTATCATTTTAAACTGTATCCTTTCCCCTTCAACCTGAATTCTATTTCATTGTTTTTAGTTTTTCACCCAAAACCAAATTGCGCAGCCAGATCGAAAAGATTAAGTGACTGTCTGCTCATTTTGTTTTATTTGTGTACTCCTTGAATGTTATTTGTCCTGAGTCGAAACGCGTTGTGCTTCTTTAGTAATGGTTTTATTCCTTGTTTTGGTGGTCCAGTATTTCTGATTTTTCTCTTACTTTCAATTTCCGCCTTCAAGCACCCACTTTAAAACCATTGTCAAATTGTTAAAGTATTGGTCTGCATAGCTTGTAGTGGGGAGGTCACCCAGCAGTAAAATGGGTACCTGATTCAGATCATGGACAGTAACAGTGGTGAAAGGAGAGGGATAAGCTTTGGCCTCCTTCATGTCATGTCCTATAAACGTTTGAACTATAATGGCATACAGCAACTACGGCCATTAAGGTGAGGAGGATGGGAAGACAACTTCTTAGTAACTTTTAGTTAAGCCTAATATGCTAATTGTTTTTCTTTCTTTGCACTCCATGCTTATCTTTAGGCGCAGGCTTGAATGAAGCATCAAAGATTTGGTGTGTGCACATCTGTTTGTGGTTTTTGTTTTAATTGGGGGAGGAAAAATGTTCGGCCTGTCTTGTCATCCTAATTTTACACCCATGCCCATCCTTGATCTTGACTTCAAATGAAGATGCCAATAGACCTGTGATGGATTAAACGTTGTCACCACTGTTTCAGTGCAAAGTGGTCATTGCCAGTTCACTGGCACTTGCTATGAAATTCCAGACTCACGCAATTCTGCAATAATGTGTCAAATAACACGTTGTTGATAACATCATAATTTGTTAACTCCCAAATTCCTTTAGCTTTTCTTTTCATAATTGGGTATAGTCAATGACTGAACGAAGTACAGAGAAACGCATAATTATCTGTACTATGCAGCAGTGCCTTTACATTCATATCTAGGATGCATCAAATGAAAAACATTTTTGTTTGCTGTCTTGTTTGATTCCATGGTCTTCTTTTCTTTTGGTACGGATGATAATTGGCAATGCATTATCAGAGTATGCAAGAGAAACATAAACTAATTAGATCTTCAACTGGTTGGCTTCCCCTTGGAAGAGAACAGGCTTGAATTATATCAGCTATTATCAACATTTTATTCAGGTTGAAAAAAGCCCTGGTACATGTTTCTCTGAGCAAAAAGTTACGCCACGACAGATATCTTCATCTGCGTAATTGCTGGAATGTCCCTAGCTCCATATTTTTTTTTAGACCAGGGAGTCCCAACATGCATCCATCAGAAAGCTTGATATGTCTGCTTGAAATATTCATAACCTGTGAGCTCTAGTCGTATCGTGTAATGGTCTGTTCATCTTCTTTGGATTACCTGCTCCTTCTCGTTTGACACTGTTGTGAGAATTCGAGTTCAACATGGCCGATGACGTATCTCAATCTAGTCCCAATGGAGTGAAGAGACAGCATAAAATAAGGAGTTTCGTGAATTTGTCACCACAAACGTGGATGAAATTCTACTACAACTGATTGAGGATGAAGATTTTAGTGCTTTTTGTGACACTAACTTGTCAGACTATTCGTTTGAAGAAAAAGAACATGATGAAACTGAGTTGCTCCGAACAGGGGTAATGTAGGCATTGGACACAATCCCCGTTTCTCCTTGGTAGTCGTCCCTACGTCAGCAGAGAGCAGAGAGCGGAGCTGTAGGCAAAAATCAAAGTGTTGGTGACCCAGATTTTGACTGAGGCGCTAACCAGTCGAGTAGTTCGACCACTGAGGGGGAAAGTGAGGGAGAGGTGCCACAGCCTTCGTCGTCTGCTAACACACGGCTGGAGCCAACGTGCGAGCATGTTGGGTGTGGCAGAGCTGGCACGCGGCCAAGTGGAGGTCGAGGTGAGACCAGAGAATCGGTGAGACTGACGGACATTATATTACTGTGTTACTTGAACTGTGTTTAATTGCGTTTGGTTGGGTAAACGTAGATGCTGTTTCATTTAAAAATCCTTTGACTGTTGCACCTTTTTCATGCTTAGGTGCAACTAGTTGCAAGGTGAGGCGAGTGCAGGGGGAAATCTAAACAAACGTGAATGTTCTGTTTTGAAACCTGATTGTTTCTCCTCAGTGACCGCGGAAGTGGTAATTTGACTCCTCTGCCTTTTCGGTTTTAAGAAGAATGCTATACCAAAAAAAGGAGGAGTCAAATTACCACTTTCCACGGTCACTGAGGAGAACAATCAGGTTTCGAAATACCGGTATCTGACCAGGAGTTATAGGTTAGTGAGCTTTCTCCCCATTGGAGATGGTCTCCCTCTTTGGAGACTATAAGCTTGCTGAAGATTTTGAAGCAGCATTTATTTGTTCCCCATTCACCCACTCAAGCACATACTGTCAATTAGGCAGAATCATCTACCACTGCAGATATGAAGGCTTACCACCCCACTATTTCTACAATCTGAGACATAAGAGCAAGCTTTGTTTATAATTTATATATATATATATATATATATATATATATATATATATATCACCTGACAATGAGTCAAATTTTAACAGATTCAAAGCCAACTCAGCTATTTAGCTACAGTGACAAATAACACTTTCAACGAGGAGGTATCTCTTGCGTTTTGATTTCGCATACACATAAACGCACAAATGCATACACACACGTATATGCGTACACGCTCACATACCAGACACACATATATACACTCATATATGTACACACACATACACACACACACACACACACACACACACACACACACACACACACATGTACAAGCATGCATGCACACGCACTTCTGCACACGCACACACACACGCGCACCTACATGCAGACTCAAACGTGCGCGCATACATACACACACGCGCGCACACACACGCATGCCCCCCCCCCCCACACACAGACACACAGACATACACATACACACACTCACACACATGCGCACACGCACATACGTGGGCCCGTGCCCACACATCCATATACACATGTGTACATTCACAACACACACATACAAAAAAAAGACAACCAATATTAGGTAGGCACTCAAGGTCTGACCAGCGCATTGGGCTAATGCGTAGGTCAGAGGCTAAGTCGTAGCCACAAGACCCTCTTCTTCAATTCTCTCGTTTTAGTTATTTCATTTATCCATCAGCTTAAAATCATGCGTAGTGTGGTCTCTTAACTTCGCGGATGTGGTGTAGCGTATATGGACTAGTCCGCACGCAGTTACGCCTCCTTGATGAAATTGAAACTTAAACTGAGATGTGAAGACCAATCACAGTCAAGAAGATGAGGGCGAGATCATCTGTCGTCGCTTCTCTCGGTTTAATTGGTATGCATATTTTGCTCATGGGGAAAGCCCGTTCCCTGACCGTTATTGTGACCTGTTGTAAGTCAAGCTTGATGGAAGCAAGATGACGTATTTAAGGATTCCTAGCGAAGATAACGAAGTCTGAATTTGCTCATTTAAAAAAAAAAAAATTTCACATAGATACCTAAAAAGGTTGATAGAAGCGTATTCTAAGACAAATTTGACACACAACAAGTATAAACTATCTTCGTCGACACTTTCTTTCATGAAAATCTGCAGTTATCTCAAGAAGCATTTTCTAACAATTGCAGACCACAATTTGACCCTAAGCGTCGCCTTCAATATATTTTAAATAGCCCAATTCACCTTTTTTTCCCCTCTTTTAAGATCTGTATTTAGCTTTTGGAAGTAGGCATAACAACATCTTCAAAGAAGTTCTCATAAGCACCACAGTTATCCGTCTTTTGTATTTTCTTCAGGTAGAAACATCATCGTTGTATGTTGTCATCTTCATTTAGCAACATTTTCATTTTTATTCAGAATGTCAAATGAAAAGACCAATGAGTTTATGACACAATAAATGCTGCGCCTCTCCCTGTTGCAGTGTAGGAGGTCATTGCTTCTTTATTGGCACTTGCTTTGAAATTCCCCGATGCATAAAAACATACAATAGTGTACCACATGATACTTGACATGCTATAGTTAAAATGTGATGACTTGTTCGCTTACAAATTCCTTTAGGGTGTTCCCATAAACTGAAAAAAAAATGATGATTGGGCAAGGTCATTCGCTAAATGAAGCAAACAAAAGTGAAACGTATAACGCATGTTTTGCATATTTCAAGTAAACCATACCACACGATTACTCATATCAGATTCTCCAGATTTTTAGTTTTTTACAACAGTCATCCGCAAAGTTCATGTAATAAAACAGTACAATTTTCCTAATTTCTAAACACTGCTAACAGTTTACTAACAGTAACCGATTGATGACTAACATATCTCTTTAGGTTCATCGTCGGTAAGATGTCAGGCATAAAGACAAATTAGAATGTTGATGATTCTTTACACAAGATAGAAAGCGGGTTAGTATTAAAGATAAAGTAGAGTAACAAACGCAAATAAGCTGAACTAGAAATATATATTCTCTAAACTGTTTTGTTTTCAATAGCCTGTTTCTTCTGTTGATCGATATTGAGATGTGTCATTAAAGGATACGCCAAACTGTCTCTAAACATCGTAATTGTTAGAAACAGGTGTCGAAATTTGCGCCTGTTGGAAAAGATTGCCAACTTTCCACACACTTCTCTTTTGTCTGCAACACCTGATTTGCTGTGGTGTGGTGCAGGTTTTACTCGTAGATTGAATGTGTGAAATTATCTATCTATGTATCTTCTGTCTGTTTATCTATCTATCTATCTATCTATCTATCTATCTATCTATCTATCTATACATACATACATACATACATACATACATACATGCACACACACACACACACGCACACACATATATATATATATATATATATATATATATATATATATATATATATATATATATATATATATATACGATCGTATACCCTTAAGAGAGCTCTTGGCTTGAAACAAATTTGTAGGTTTTAATTCTTCATTTTAAACCCTATTTTAAATTGTTATGTCGCTCCCTACTTGGTTGAGCACTTTTAACATTCTGAGTGGTTTTTTAACCCTAATTTTAGATATATATAAATAACAATGCACAAAAGAGAAAACAAGCTGGCTTTCGTTATCCCAAATTTTCCGCGAGCACACCTCGTCCACATCACACACACACACACACACACACACACACACACACACACACACACACACACACACACACACACACACACGTGTGTGTGTGTGTGTGTGTGTGTGTGTGTGTGTGTGTGTGTGTGTGTCAAAGGTGAACAGCAGAAAGCCAAGACTTCTGAGCCCAGTCTGGTGTAATCCGTTCTGACGTCACTGGCCATACAATGATGTCCTCAATGTCTTCACTGCCGTTTGAAACCATGGTGACCACAGACTTCATCAATCAGTCAACGGTGACCATGACAACAAAGATGACAATTAGGGCGTTTGCAGAAGTGCAGATTGCCCTTTCAGTTGAAAGGTAAGAAAAATGGCATATATGTCTCGCATTGCTCGTTTTTCACTATTTTATTTTTTATTTTACAATATGCAGTTGTTACTGTATTTTGTTTAAAATGTTAATACAGACGTGCCGTCATTAATACAGCAAAAGGCAACTGGATATCGCTTTGGCAGCCTCATTGATTTGAAACTATTTTGTTTGTTTAATGAAAATGTCTTACCAGTATTTGTGAACATAATGTCAGGCTAGCAAAAACCCCCGCAAACTGATAAATAAATGAATAGATAGATAAATAAATGAATATGTAAATACATAAATAAATACATGAATAAATAAGTAAATAGGTAGATCAACAGATAAATAGGTAAATAAATAAACAAATAAATAAAGCCATGAATAAAGAAATAAATAATGAAATGGTGAAACAAATCAATCAATAATGAAATAAATAAAAATAAATATATATATATATATATATATATATATATATATATATATATATATATATATATGAATAAAGTGAGCAGAGATATCAGCCGTTCTAAAAACCTCACGCACAATTTAGCTGTGTGAACATCTAAATAAAAAAAAAAGTCCGCACCAATACATTAATCCACACCAATGTACATACACAGCTATCAGACCAATATGCATAGATGGAAATGCATAAAACGGCATTGGTGCATGTTCTTATATACACAAGTGAACACACAATTCACACACACACACACACACACACACACACACACACACACACACACACACACACACACACACATTATTTGTTAATTTGTTGTCAAAGGATTTATTGTTGTTTCGTATTTGGTAGATTCTCACTGACTTTCATATGTTCATCGTCTTGATACTAATAAAAAAAAAAAAATTATCCAACATTTTAATCCATTTTCCCTATGCAATAATAAGATCATAAACACTTGTACACACTCACGCGAGAACCGACAAACGCATATACGTTCATATCACACTTTTGCATGCAGTCGTCTCCATTCCACATCCCTTTCCCTCTCCCATATCGTTTCCCACCGTCTGATATCACTTTCAGTGAACAGACATTAAACAGACTACTAACAACAAGACATACACACTTACATCCAAGTGTATTACCAACTGCCATCTGTGTCACGTGTTAAGTGTGAAAGAAAAAAAAAAAAAACTATACACATTGAAAAATGAAGAAAGTGAATAATTAAAAAAACAATAATGGCAAAGTAAATTAAAGCATATTAAAATTCAAAGAGAAAACAGGTGGAAGTGGTTGGAGTCCCTTTCTCTGTAAGAATGTATGAGAAGCAGTTAACGTGACTTTTGATTTGAAATTGTTGATACTCGCGCAGTGCAGATTCATAAGCTTCTTGACTTTGGCATGGAACGACTTCTTTTGTTAATGTATTTGCTAAACTATTATAAGTATACCGGGTCTTTCAAAGTCTACATGTTCATGTCTAGGTGATGCGAGGGTTCCTTTTGGTTTCCAGTTTGCAAACTCTTTCTTTCAAAAATGCCTATAACGTTATGTTTTGTATTCTTGAATTGTGATGGAAAAACTTACCTAGTAGTATTATGGGAACAATTACTTCCTCAGTTTTAGTTTTTATTTGCCACACCAAAGAGAATTAGCTCCATATGTAATGACAACGATGGCAGTTACGACCTTTTTTTTCTTTTATTAGCTGCTCTAATTCCATCCATCCATCCACCCAGAATGCTGAAATAAAATCAGCATTTCATAGGCTGTGCCTTGTAGAATTGTTTTCATTTTGACGAAAACAACATTTATTGCTGTGGATATATAACCATTTTTTTTTTTTATAATATCGTTCGTAACTGAGATTCTTTAGCACAGTTTGATTTGAACCTATTTCATTTTGATTTCTTTTACTTTTGAAAGTTTTTTTTTTTTTTATAGGTCTGCTTTGCAATCAACTGGAGAGTTTAATTTTCATCCCATCTAATATCAAATGCCTCCATTTCCTCTAATGATACGTCGTAACAAGCTCTGGATCCATTATTAACACAAACTAACACTTTCACAATTTTTCAACATGACCCACCACCAATGTTGTCATAGAAGACAGTTCTTCTTAATCGTTTGTATTCTTGGACTGATCGAAAAGAACTTGCAAACTCAAGGAAGTTTACCCTAATTCCATATTTTTGTGCAAAAGATCTGTGGCTATAAAAAAGTCGCCATTGATATTTAGCAAATCTTTAACAAAAAGGAAATAGTTATCTACCCATTTTTGTAAGGAAATGGTTCTTTTTTAATCTTATGTCAACTATGGGAAAAGATGGATTCTGACAATAACTCGCATCCGTCCTTAGTTCAAGTTGGCAATAAAATTTAGAATGCGCCGATAATACGTCTTTCCAAAATCTATTAAGTACGCAGTGTTCAACATGTTCAGGTTCATGATTGTTTAGCAAGTCTAAATGTGGGCAAACCGAATGTAGTATTTGCATCCATTTGGAAAAGTAGGAGAGTAGGGGTAAGTAAAAATCTTCCTAATCCAAGCAAATTTTAGTGCCTCAATATACTTTTCAATGTTAGATGTTCCCCCCTTTCCCAACACTGTGTGAAGAATATTTCCACTTACTTTTACCAGTTTTGTTGTCCCATGCAAATTAATAGCATTTTATGTTTTGGTAGTTGTTAATCTAAGAGTTTAAAGGATTTGAAAGTAGTATATCAATAAATAAATGAGTTAAAAAAAAATATAATCAGAGGTTTTAATACAGCAATTCCCCCAAGAAATGTTGCATTCCTTTGCAGCCATGCCTTGAAAAAGATTCTTTACTCCAGCAAATTTATCTGCTATATTTGTTCCCATGACATTTGAAAGATCGTTGATAAACCAGAGTCCTAAGTTTTTTTTTTTTTTTTTTAAATTTTGAGGGATTCCATCCCATTTTTTTTATGAGCTAAAATAACTGTTGACTTTTTCTTGCTTCCTAACCATACATGTAGCCTTAATCCCGAGTAAGAATCAATGATCACTTAGAGTTGTAAAAAGGTTTTCATTAGATTCTCTGGTGCTATGTAAAGTAAAGGACATATTGTCAACAGATTGTTTAATTTTGAATCTAGCCTGCTATCTTTATGCCATTATCTTCATCTTCTCTAATCCTGCAAACAAGTGTTTCAGCACACAGGACAAATAAGTAAGATGATAACAGATCACCTTGGCGACAACCTCTCCCTATTTTGAAGTTTTGAGATACTTTTCCATTTACAATTGCATAGACTTAAATGAATTCATTAAACTGGAGATTTATTTGCATAACTCTTTTCCAAAACGGAAAATCATTAGTACTTTATTCATGTATGACCAGTTCGGTGAATCAAATATACATTGTGTCATAGATAGGTCGTCGGTTACTATTTCCAATATATCTTGTTGGTAAAAATAAACTCGTTTGATCCTCGTTAATTATTTTATGTAAAACGGACTTTATTCTGTTAACCATGCAAGCTCACCAGTTTTATGTACCATGTTCAAAAATGTTACTTGCCACCAATTCTTGAAATAATCTCTAGGTTTATCCTCTTTAGGAATACTAATTATAATCCGTTCTTTTTGTGTAACTGACACACCTCTCCTTTTAGGTAAAGGCATATAAAGAGCCGACAACAAAAAACGCTGAACTGTTTCAAAAAAAAAAAAAAAAAAAAAAAAAAAAGAAAGAAAAAGAATTGCTGTTGGGGCTTGTATCATTTTTTTTTTCAAAACTACGGGTGCGTCTTCAAGTGTTGTTAATTCTTCTAGGGCACAAGATTCTGTCTTTTTAATTTTGGAAGGTAGTGTACATATGCGTTGAAGTCCAGTTCCTGTTGTTTCTTACCGCATATAGTGATTGATAAAAAATTCTTTTTAATTACGTCATTGATTTCCGTTAATAATTCTCCTCTGTTTAAAATCAGTTTCACAATTTTTTAAAAAATCAACAAAACACCCTTTTTTAAGAGAACAAAAATAATTGCGCATGTTTTTTTTCATCTTTTGAAGCCCACTTATCTCCCGATCTAAGTATTATGCCCTCCATTTTCGTACTTCTACCATCAGTTATTTTTTCTTTTTATCTCGTAGCATTATTTTGTCTGTTTCATTCATTTCTTTGTTCTAAACTAATAATTCCAAGTCATGGCATTCGAAGACGAACGGGCGCAAGCGGAAGAAAATCTACAGACAAAACAGATCAGAGACACGTACGATTCATTTGTGAAAAGCTGTAGAATCTCTAGGCTACAACACCTGAATGTATTGAAAATGAGACTGGCATAGAGATAGAGAACCCGGTCAAAGTGCATCCTATGCGATTGCTGTAGAACATTTCCCAAACGTAGGTGATGTCCTGATCTGAGATCGATCTTCTGTAGTGCTAGAATCCAGCTAATTCGATCACAGTCTGCTTCACGAGACTACGAAGTGACGTGCACGCA
>JADBJO010001621.1:375000-400645 GCA_016801955.1 Conus betulinus
AATATTTTTTCTGTCCCGACTGGCTCCTACCCATAGTTGAGTTTGCTGCGGACTCAGTTGGGAAGACTGGGACCACACAGTCGAGTTTCATCCACTTAATGAATGCGTTTCTGAGAGTGTTGCTCAAATTTTCTTACCAGCACTGCAGGTGCCTGTATCTCTCGGGCCTGGTTGACGTCGGGCTATATTATGAAAGGAAGCGTAGAGTACAGTCCTGTCATGCAGTCTCAGACCGAAATGGAAATCCGTAGCATCATCTTAATCATCCTCATTCTCATCGATCAGCATACAAAAAAGTCTCAAATTCTGTGGCCCTTCATGCCCTGCTCTCATGGTGACCTCAATTTCGATGTGGTTGGACGGACGTGGTGGCGCCCTTCGGAGGGAGAGCTCACTCACGCTGGCTCCTCGACTAAGCAATTATAGTCGTCAGTAGGGGGCTTAGAAGGTTGTGTCCTGCATAAGTTAGATCAGAACAGGCGTCACTGAACACCACCGAAGTTACTCAGCAGCAGTGCAGTGTCTCCTCCGGTGGGTTGCCTCTTGACGACTTGACATTGACTGCTCCCTGCGGATTGCCGTTGCCGGGGCTGCGGCGGGGCCGACCGGGCTGTGGCTGTGGACGAGGTTTCGGAATGAGCGGTGTGAGTGCACTGCCTCTGAGGTGGCGCAAAGTTTGGGACAGAAAAAAAAAAATGTAGGCCTCCGTCAGTCGTAGCTGACCATGGATAGAGTATATCCGACCTAATATATAGCTATCCGTCTGGGCTATCTGACTGATCCGAGCAGTGTCGCTTATGGCTGTGGAGACCGATGCGAGAGTGGCAGTGTCGGTGGCAGCGGTCACATATGTATGATGACTGGCTTGTTGACTGTTACACACGTTTTGCGGTCTCGCTTTTCAGCTGCAGCAGCTGCCAGTTTGTCTTCTCCAATCTGCAGCTGTTTCTTGGGAGTGCTTCTCCAGCTGTTGCGGTCTGTTGCGAGGTCCTCCCGGGACTCGGTGTTGATCACAAGCGCCTTCATGTCTCTTTTGCAAACATCTTTGTATCTCAGCTGCGGGCGGTCAGTGCTTCTCTGCCCTGTGTCAAGCTCTCCACAGAGGACGTCTTTTGGGATGTGACCATCCTCCATGCGGCGAAAGTGGCCCAGCCAACGCAGCCGACGCTGTCTGAACAGAGTATACATGGTAGGGAGGCCAGCGCAAGACAGGACTTCGGTATTGGTCACCCTGTCTTGCTAGGACATGCATAGTATACGACGGAGGCTTAAGGGGTGGTAGGAATTGAGCTTTTTCTCCGCTTGAGTATGCGTGGTCCATGTCTCAATGCATACAGTAAGGTGCTGAGAACGCAGGCTTTATTTATACACAGCCATCTTTTTCTGTGTGGCAGGCTTGGGATTTGTCCACATTCTTTTTTTTTTTTCATTTTTTTTATATCCAAAGAAACACGCTTTATTCAGCTAACTGGAAAAATACACACGCGAATAAAGTGGACAGTGCGCAAAGATTTTCACACATATATTAAACTGATAATACATAAATATTTCTAGCTATTGTGAAAAATAGAGCGAAAACACACACACACACACACACACACACACACACACACACACACACACACACACACACACACACACGTATGAACATACACCTACACATGCACCACTGTTCATTTACAAACATACTTACACACACTCATGCACACATACATATAACATTACTGTACATTGAGATTGAGCCTTGAACAATGCTGTATGAAACTTCAAGGTTTTGATCTAAACTGGTGTTAGTATGGTTACCTTCAAAAAGATGCAAACTCGAAATGACACGTTTGTAAACAAACGTACATCCTTACATCGCTATTAATCACTGTAGGTCATCAACAAGACACTGGTAAGGGGTACCACTTTTTTTTTTTTAAAAGAAATCTGCAAGCCTCATTTCTTTTGAATAAATGTATTTTTCATCTATATAATTGTGTTTCAAGTCTCTCAGAAAATGTGTTTCATTGAGTTTGATCTTATTTATCCTGCATTTGTAAAAGTAAGTATTTTGCTAGAAGATAATCTGGTCAAAAGTGTCCTCTGCTTTTGTTTGGTCATCATTCCCAAACAAAACAAGTTCTACGTTAAAATTTTAACTCAAAACAGTTTTTGCACTCTCTCTCTTAAAATTTTCTCCAAGTTCCTCCAAAAACATTGTGAAAAATCACAAAACCATAAGAAATATCTGGTTGAATCTTTCATTTCTACAAAAAAGTACATTTGTTACTATTTGTAATCCTCATTTTCTTCAAAATATTGTTGTTAACTGAAATGCTATAACACAGTTTGATTTGGAACCACCTTAATCTGATTTCCTTTATTTTTTCATTTGTTTTGGTGCTCTCTATCCCAGTCCACATTGATATTCAGTATTTGCTCCCACGTTGCGAAAGCATTTATATCATATTTAATGACTGGCTCTGGTAAAACATCGTAGAAAGGTTTTGAACCCTTTTTTTTAACATTTGCTATTATTTGTTGTGCGTTTGTCCTTTCATTGCATTTTCTATCTTTTATTTTGATATTCTTTGTAGCGAGGAAGCTTTTGATTCATGTATTCTAAATAGTTTACTTTGATAGTATACCTTTCACAGAAGCCTGTATAACTTAAAAAGCAACCCTTTTTATCAACCACATACCTTACCAGGAATGTGTTATTTGTGTCCACTTAGTATTGTTATCAATTCTAAACTTATTGTCAAACAAGGGTTCCATTAATACTTTTTGTGCTTTTTTTACAGGCACGTCTTTGCAAAACTTCGCATAAGCTGCGAACACATCCTTCCAAAATATGTTAGAGTTCTTTTTAAGTAATCTCAAAGGCCCGCACCGTTCCAACGATTCTATCTCAGGACAATCCATAAACAGTATTTTTTCCCATTTGGATGTTCTCTTGAAGATCTTTTTCAACCATGTCATTTTAGAACCACATTCCACATTCTTTGTGTGAGGCAGACAAGTGTTGTGCTGCCTTCCCAATCATCTTGTCGATCTCAGTGCCAAGGGAGAGGTTATTGATGATGGTGGACCCCAGGTAAGTGAATTGATGGAAGGCATCAAGCTCATTGTTATCAGTGCAGATGGCTGGTGGTGACGGCGTGCCTTGACCCAGGACATTTGTCTTGTTTAGGCTGATAGTCAGATCAAAATCTTTGCAGGCCTGAGAGAAGCAGTCCATCAGCGACTGCAATTCTTGCTAAGTGTGGGTCGCAACAGCGGCATCATCGGCAAACAGCATATCTCTGATGAGGGCTTCGCGGACCTTTGTCTTTGCTTTGCTGTTAGGCGGGCGAGATTGAAAAGGCTGTCATCTGATCTGGTTCGCAGGTAGATCCCATCTTGCGCTGTGCTAAATGCATGCCTCAGGAGGAGAGAAAAAAATATCCTAAAGAGGGTGGGAGCAAGGACACAGCCTTGTTTGACACTGCTTCATATGTGGAAGGGCTTGGAGAGGTTGCGATTAAACTGCACAGCCCCTTTCATGCTGGAGTGGAAGAACTCAATTTAGCAGTGCAGTTGAAGAGGGGGGGGGGGGGGGGGGGGGGCAGCTGGTCTTTCGGAGAGTCTTGAAAAGACCATCTCTGCTGACTAGGTCGAAGGC
Source organism: Conus betulinus (assembly GCA_016801955.1). Taxonomy (NCBI): domain Eukaryota; kingdom Metazoa; phylum Mollusca; class Gastropoda; order Neogastropoda; family Conidae; genus Conus; species Conus betulinus. Next base: position 378,650 of record JADBJO010001621.1, read on the forward strand.
CTTGGTGAGGTCGATGAATGCAACACACAGGGGCATCCGCTGCTCTCTGCACTTCTCCTGGAGTTGGCGAAGGGAGAACCATATCTACCATGAACCTGTCTGCTCGAAAGCCACACTGTGATTCCAGGTAGACATTCAGCCAGCTTCTGCAGGCGGATCAGGAGGACCTGAGCATAGACTTTGTCACCCTGTACAAAAACAAGGGCGAGAGGAGCGACTGCGATAACAAGAGGCATCTCTCTTCCTAGCATCGTCGGCAAAGTCTACGTTCGGATCCTCGAGATCCGCTTCTCTCGTGTCCTGTGGTACAGCTCCCTCATTCCAGCACTGAGAGAGGACTGCCAGCAAAGGGTGCAGAAGGGTAGTCTTGTTGTGGTTGATGAGGTCTGGAGGAATGCCATTTTTGCGAGGTGCCTTGCCTAATGCCAGGCTGTCAATGACATTGCCTTGCTAAAGAAGCCCCTGTGGCGACAGATTGATTCTTATCAAATATGTCACTTTGAAAAAGGATAGTCAAAAGACAGTCAACTTGTGTGTGTGTGTGTGTGTGTGTGTGTGTGTGTGTGTGTGTGTGTGTGTGTGTTTGTCAGTACAATACAATGTTAATCTGACAGTAAATGGTTTTAGTCAGTCAGTCAGTCAGTCAGTGTGTGTGTGTGTGTGTGTGTGTGTGTGTGTGTGTGTGTGTGTGTGTGTGTGTGTGTGCGCGCCTGTGTAATCTTCTTTCCAAAGCTGAACAGAAACTACAGCAGAAAGCTAAGTCTTCTGAGCCCAGTCTGGTGTGATCCCTTCTGACGTCACTGGCCATACAATGATGTCCTCAATGTCTTCACTGCCGTTTGAAACCATGGTGACCACAGACTTCATCAATCAGTCAACGTTGACCATGGCAACGAAAAGGACAATTAGGGCGTTTGCAGAAGTGCAGACTGCCCTTTCAGTTGAAAGGTAAGAAAAATGGCGTACATGTCTAGCATCGCTCGTTTTTCAATATTTTAGTTTATTTTACAATATGCAGTTGTTACTGCATTTTGGGTAAAATTGTTGATACACAGACATGCCCTCATTCATATTAGCAAAATGCACATGGATGTTGTTTTGGCAGCCTCATTGATTTCCAGATATTTTGTTTGTTTAAAGAAAATGTCTTACCTGTAAATGCGAACATAATGCCAGGCTAACAAAAACCTGCAAATTGATAAATAAACGAATAGATAGATAGATAGATAGATAGGTAGACAGACAGACAGACAGACAGACAGACAGACAGATAGATAGATAGATAGATAGATAGATAGATAGATAGATAGATAGATATTTGTAAATACATAGATAATACATGAAATAAATACATAAATAGATATATAGTTAAATAAGTAAATAAATAAATATATCAATATAATGACATATATTTAGAAATAAATGAAAAAGAGAGATAAAAAAAGTTAGCAAAAGTATCGGCCGTTCTAAAACCTCACACACAATATAGCTGTATGAATATCTAAATTAAAAAAAGTCCGCACAAATACATTAACGCACACCCATGTACGTACACAGCTATCAGATTGATATGCATAGACGTAAATGCATAAAACGGCGTAGGTGCATGTTCTTATATACACAAGAGAGAACACACAATTAGTTACAGACACACACACACACACACACACACACACACACACACACACACACGCGCGCGCGCGCGCGCGCGCGCATGCACGCATGCACGCACGCACGCACACGTCATTTGCTAATTCGATGTTAAAGATTAATTCGCTATAGTTATTTCATATTTAGTAGATTCTCATTGACTTTCATATGTTCATGGCTTTGATATTCATTGTTTGATAATTATCCGACATTTGTATCCATTTCCCCTATGCAATAGTTAGATTTTAAACACTTGTACACACTCACACAAGAACCGACAAACACAGGTGCGTTCATATCAAACTTTTTCGTGCAGTCATCTCCCTCACACACTCCCTTTCCCTTCCTTTTCTCCCCTATCCTTTCCCACCGTCCAATATCACTTTCGGTGAACAGACTTTCAACCACCGTCCAATATCACTTTCGGTGAACAGACGTTAAACAGACAACAACAACAACAACAACAACAAAACAACAACAACAACAACAACAACAATACACACACTGACATCCAAGTGTATTACCAACTGCCATCAGTGTTACGTGTTTAGTGTGAAATAAAATACATATACATTGAAAAAATGAAGAAAGCAAGTGATAACAAAAATTATGATAAATTGAAATAAAATACATATTATGGATAATCAAAGAGAAAAAAGGTGGGAGGGGTGGGGGTGCCTTTCGCTGTCAAAAATGTATGAGCAGCAGCTAATGTGACTTTTGATTTAAAATTGTTAATATTCGTGCAGTACAGATTCATAAGTTTCTTGACTTTGGCATGGAACGAATTCTTTGTTTAGGTATCTAGTAAACCAATATAAGCATGCCACATGCTCTATAAATATACATGCTTCATCTCTAAGTGATGCGAGGGCTTTTTAGTTTACAGTTTGCAATCTCTTTCTCTCAAACATGCTTATAGATTAGGTGTTCAGTTTTGTATTCTTGAATTCTATAGGAAGAACTTACCTAGTAGTATTATGGGAACAATTATTTCCTCCGTTTTAGTGTTATCTGCCACACCAAAGAGAATTAGTTCCATTTGTAAATACAGGCGATGGCAGTTACGACATTATTCTTTTATAAACTGCTCTAATCCCATCCATTATCCGGAAAGCTGAAATCTAATGGGCATTTCTATAGATAGTGCTCTGTCGACTTGTTTTCTTTGTGACGAAAACGACATTAATTGCTGTGGACTATAACCATGTTTCTTATGATATCATTCGTAGATAATGATTTGAACCCATTTCATTTTAATTTCTTTTGTTTTTTTTTTTTTTTTTTTAAGTTCTGCCTTGCAATCAACTGGAATGTTTAGTTTTTCTTCCCATTTAATATTAAATACCTCCACTTCCTCTAGTAATACGTCGTAACAAGGCAGATCCTTTAGCAGCTCTAACACTTTCACGGTTTTTTTTTTTTTTTTTTTTTTTTTTTACATGATCCACCAATGTTGTGATAAGATATATCTCTTTCTTTTCCTTTGCATTCTTGGACGGCTTGCAGACAACTTGTAAATTCGAAGAAGTTTACCCTCATTCCATATTTGTGTGCAAACGATCTGTAGCTAAAAGAATCGCCATTGATGATATTTAGCAAATCCTTAAAAAGGATATCGTTATCTGCCCATTTTTCTCAGGAAATGGTTCGTTTTTCAACATTATATCAACTAAGAGAAAAGATAGATTCTTACAATAACTAACATCCATCTTCTAGTTTAAATTGGCACTGAATTTAGAGTGCGCCGATGATACGTCTTTCCAACATTTATTAAGTTCGCATTGTTCAAAAAATGTTCGGGTTCACAATTGTTCAGCGAGTCTGAATGTGGTTACACCCAAATGTAGCATTTGTGTTCATTTGGGGAAGGGACAGGGGAGGGGTAAGAAATAATCTTCCTAATCCAAGCAAGTTTTAGTGCATTTATATACTTTTCAATATTAGGTATACCTATACCCCACTTTCTCAACACTGCGAAAAATATTTCCTCTTATTTTTACGGGTTTTGTTGTCCCATATAATCCATCGCACATTGTTTTTAGTTGTTTGATCTAACTGTTTAGAGGATTGAAAGTAATGTCCACAAATAAATGAGTTTTGATATAATTAGAGGCTTGAATACTGCAATATGATCGCAAGAGGTGTTGCAGTCTTTTGCAGCCTTACCATTGAAAAAGATTCTTTACTCCAGCAAATTTATCTGCTATGTTTATTTCTATTATATTTAAGATATTGTTTGTAAACCACAGTGCTTGGATTTTTAATTTTGAGGGATTCCATTCCATTTTTTATGAGCTAAAATAACTGTTGACTTTTTCTTGCTTCCTAACTACAAGTGAAAAGGTTTCCTCAAAATTTAGCCTTAATCCCGAGTAAGATTCCATTTCTCGTAGTTTACCGAAACTACGTGACATGTGAGATGTGCATGCCCAGATCCGTCATATTGTGTATGTTTCCGGTCGCCCTGCTAACGCTTTTTCTACGATTCCGCTCAAATCGTTTTAGAAAATCATGATCATCTGAGGGCCCAGGTAGGTCAGTCCAGCTCAAACATAATACTTTTTTATCAGTTATCATTGGTACATACATTGACACTTGTATTTTTTTTTAGATTTACAGCGCCGAAACGCATACTTAAGAATAAGATAAAGCCAGGTGCTGTATGAGTTAAGATAATGGAGGAAGATGCATTGCCCCGTGATGACGAACTCGAAATGAACGAAAATGAAAAAAAAACATCATTCTCTTGACAGGAGAGTTCATCAGGCCACAAAAATTCTCGACACGAGACTGTATCCATCATCCCCATATCTGAATGGGAGGAAATGAAGGCCCAAATTTACGCATTTTGGCATTCCTTAGCAAGACACTTGCACAGGGAAGGGGGACAACGCAGATTGATGCCAGTGACGATACTGAGAATCAGGGTGAAACATCCGACGATGACATGTCATACCGAAGAGGGGAATCCTAAAAAAAAAAAAAAGAAAGAAAAAAAGCAAGGAAAGGCGACACCCTGACATGACGTGGATGATAGCTATGATGAGACTTGCAAAGTCTCATTCAGGCCAAGAAGACAAAAACAGATGATGATTCTGACACACTCCTTCCAACTGAACAGGAGTATGAATCAGATAGTGATACTGGGCTGGAAAACAATAGCAAGTTGGCAGGCATTGCTGATAAAATGAAAAAAAGAAAGAAAGCAAACTACCTGATAAAAAACTGGAGGAAAAAATGGGAAGTCATAAAAGACCAGAAAATTGCAATGTACATGTTTCCAGAGTGAAAGCAGAAATCTGGGCTATGATGGAGCGTACTTGCAAGACGAAGGATTTGAAAATCCAAAATGAACACACACACACACACACACACACACACACACACACACACACACACACACACACACACACACACACAATGCTGGTCAGAGCAGCTTGTGCCCTCACAAAGGTAGTAAACAGTTTGGTTGACAAATCATCTGCTGACAACAAAGATATAGTAAAATGTCATTGACGCAATGGCACTGATTAAAAAAAAACTTTACATGAGTTGTCCATGGACAGAACAGCGAAAATTTTGAATGCACCAGGAATGAACAGAAAATATCAAACAACAACAACAACAACAACAACAACAACAGCAACAACAGCAAAAACACACCCTAGCTTCAAGTGACATTGAAATCACAGGAGCGGACAACAAAAACGCTAAACTGTTTCTAGAAAAAAAAATGCCGTCATTCCATTCATGTCGAGGCTTGTATCATTTTTCATATCTTTTCAAAACTACAGATGCTTCTTGTAGTGTTATCAGTCCTTCTGGGGCACAAGATTCTGTCTTTGGTAATTTTGGATGGTAATGCACATATGTGTTGATGTCCAATTCCTGTGTTTCTTACCACATATCGTGATTGGTAAAAAATTTGTCTCTTTAAGTATGGCATTGGCTTCTGTTAATATTTCTCTTCCGTTTGAAATCAGTTTCATTTTTTTTTTTTTTTTTACCAGCAAAACACCCTTTTTCAAAGGAAAAAAAAAACTTGCGAATTTTTTTTTATCCTTTGAGACTCACTTAGTTCTCGATCTAAGTATTATACCCCCTATTTTCTTATTTATACCATTGGTTAATTTCTCTTTTAATCTCTTAACATTATGGTGTCTGTATTATTCAGATGTATTTTTGTTTTCCAGTTTGGTGATGTCTTTTTCTGTTGTTTTTTTTTCTGTATTAAATGCTTTCTTCTGATTTTTATGCTAAAGGAAATGATCTGTGCTCTTATTTCCGTGAGAACTGCATCCAAAAGGAGCTGATATAAAATGGTGATCTGGATTTCATCATTTGGAATTAGGTCTATGATCTCTCAGTCATAAGGCATTGCTGCATTTTGCTTTTGTTTTTTTGCTTTTTTTTTGTTGTTTTTGTTTCCATTTCATTGATGAATTCCACATAGAAAATATCGTTCAGGAGAGAAGAGCTAATATTCCAAAAACGTCTGTGTCTGTCGTCAGGTTTACATTCAGGGTTAATATAAACAACAGGATTTGTCATTTTTATATCCACATAATATTTCAGCATTCTTTACGAGTATGACCAGAGAGTCTGACTCTAGAATAGAATCTAAACGGCTCTGCTATAAAGGAATTTGTCTTCTCCACTGTATCTTAGTACTCCACAATTGTGATAGTCTAAATTTGGGTTGCACACTGAATTCCAATCCCAAGCAATTATTACATTGGACATTTGAAGGTCTATTCTCTTTTGTAAGGTTTAAAAAAAATGGCTTATCTTTATATCAGGTCTGTGAATATTAACCAGTGTAATATCTCCACCCATTGTGCTCAATACCAGAATGATTGAATTTACTTTATTGTCTCTTATAAACTTCTTAATTTTGAATTTAAGATTATTATTTAATGGAATGTCCATTCCTCGAAATCTAGTATTATTACATGCAAATGTATATTCATATAGCCCATTAGGATCTAATTTGACGTCCTAATTTGTGCCTAACATAGGCATTGTTTAGAAAATAGATTAAGTAGTGTTTTCGTCTTAATAACTAAAACACATCTCTCATATTCTGATAATTTCCTTGACAAGAACATCAAAATCAGATGTAAGAGGAACTAGTTTTGTTGAGGAATTTTAATTTTTTATCTATGATTGATTCTTGAACAAATGTCTGAAAGAGAACGCATTTGCCAAACTTTATATTTCCAATAATCAGATACAGTTAAAACTGTCTGGAATCAAAGAATAGGTAAGAGGATTGAAAGCATTCTACACCCCGTGAAGTTGACACGTAAGGAATGCACATCTATGCAGAAACAAACAAGCAAACACAAAAACATGTTTGCCATCGAAAAATGTCAACAAAACGAGAGAAATAAGGAAAGTACTTTCCGAGCATTGATGATCTTTTAAAAAGTTACCATGAGCAATGATAGTGCTGCAATGGAACACACCCTGACGGAGTAACTAAAGACCGAAGATGTGTATTCGGATCACACAAAGTATACCTGGGAACGTGTTTGTGAGCATTATTCTCTCCAATTTGTCTCCGCAATGATCACTAAAATGACATGGGAATATAAGCAGTTATGAAGTTGGTAGCATTTTCAAGTACAGACTTGTCTAGTCTTGATTTAAATGTGTATACATAGTTACATTATTTTTTAAGCAGTTCGGTGGATAACATCTGTGCAAATATATAATCCTAGATCTCAATTATTATAATATATGAATGACCTAAAGTTGTCTTCTACAGCTGTTTTAGGCAAAATAAATATTTTCAACATAATGCAGACTCAAGAACAATGTGTGTAGAATTCATTTAGCAAGCCATCGGACGTCGATCGCGTGCTTTTTTTTTTTTTTGTGTGTGTGTTTTGTTCGTATTGGTATTTCTTTCAATCTGAAAGTAATTTAAGTTTGTCTGGTAATGAATCTCAGACAATTATTTTCATCTGGTTTGCAGAACCTACATATTCGTCCTGGCAAGCGTTGGCATGGTGGGCAACTTTCTGTGCTTTGCTACTCTTGTCTTCACCAGTCTGCGAAACACTTCAGCTTGTATCTACATGGCTGTCATAGCTGTCCTGGACTCTATTATCCTTACAATTGCTGTTTGCATAGTGATAAGCCTGCAGATTGGTCATACTGCGTTTTTCATGCAAAATAGTTGGAACTGTGGCTTCTACTTCCTCGTGTTCTACTCTTCCATCCACTCTGCTGTCCTCATTCTTCTGGCTATGACTGTTGATCGTTTCATTGTTGTCAAGTTTCCGCTCAAGGCTCAGAGATTGTGTACTCCTAAATCTGCCATCAAGTCATCATTGGGGTAGTAATATTTGCAGTAGCCCTCAACTTCCAGATCCTTTTCAACAGGCGTTTAGTCCCTGCTGGCCGACTTGATGATCCACTGAGATGCTGGTATCCAAAAGGGCCTATTGAAAATTTCATGGAGAAAGTATATACACGATCATTGATGCCACCATCTATAGTTTTTATTCCTTTAATTTCTCTGATCACTTTGAATCTTTTAATCATTCGAGAGCTAAGACGTGCTCGTAAATTCTCTAAGCAGTTCACAAAACGCCAGGATGGAGATTTTTCTTCCAACGCAAAGAAGAGTAAAGGTGGTTCCTATAATGCTAATGTAGACACGTCCACCAGGGAAACAAAGACTGCTAATAGTGTAACTGCATCCACAGTGAAAACCAAGGCCAACACTAACATCACTCTCATGTTGTTGTTGGTGTCCTTCTGCTTTCTGGGACTGTCGTCACCACTGGTGATCGTGCTGTTATATCAAAGGTATTACGGACCGGCCAAAACCCTTGAGGGACGAGCCCAGGCTTTTACGATCCTCACATACGCAAGAATCGCAATGTACAGCAACCATGGTATGAACTTCTTCCTGTACAGCATCAGTGGCCGCCGTTTTAGACAAGAGTTGAAACAACTTCTGAAACGTTTGTGTCAGCTACGTTGAAGTGGAATACTTAGGACTGTATGAAGAACCGAAAAATGACAAGGAAAGTAGTGAAAGTTTAAGGTATAGTACTTGAAGTGATAGCTGAAGAAGCAGAAAACAAAACAAAACAAAACACCCCCCCCCCCCCCTAAAAAAAAATTTTTAAAAAAAAGAAAGCAAGCAAATATCACTGGCAAGAAGGCCTAAAAACATGAGTCTGAGGATTTTTTTTCCTTTCATAAATGAAACGGATTTACTGTTCTTGTAAGTCTTTCCCTTTCTTGAGATCAAGGTGTGTCTATGATTTGAAGTATAATGTATTTCCATCCTCTCTTTCGCTGGTGACTGTGCTCCACCCCGGCTAGGTAAACAGATGGGGTGAACTGTTTTTGTTGATTGCACATTTCTGTACGATTTGGATGAAACCCACAACTTTCTACGTCAATCCATTTTACCAATGGTCGCTTGAGCCACAATCATAGTGCTTGTGGCGTTGTTGAATTTGTGCATACACACTTGCATTTTTTTTTTTTTTTTTGAATTTTGGAAGAGAGAGAGAGAGAGAGAGAGAGAGAGAGAGAGAGAGAGAGAGAGAGAGAGAGTGTATGTGTGTGTATGTGTGTGTGAGCGTGCGCGCGCGCGTGCATACCATTGTGCGTGTGTCAGTGCGTGCGAATGTGCGTGCGTGCGTGCGCGCGCGCACGCGCGCGCTGTGTGTGTGTGTGTGTGTGTGTGTGTGTGTGTGTGTGTGTGTGTGTGTGTGTGTGTAAGCGTGTGTGTGCTAGCGTGCGTGTGTGTGCATGCGTGTGTGTATATGTGTGTGAGTGTGTGTGTGCTCGCGAGAGAGAGAGAGAGAGAGAGAGAGAGAGAGAGAGAGAGAGAGAGAGAGAGAGAGAGAGATAATAGGTGCCTGCGTATGTCTGTGTCAGTACGTGTTTTAATTGTGTTTATAAGCATTTCTGTGTGTACTGTGTATTCGTGGATACATGTTGAAGTCAACATCGTGGCACAGCAAAAAAGATGTCACTTTATTATTTTTTATTCAAACTGAATCCAACAAAAAGTCTGCAGTTGTCGGTAGATGGCAGACATCCTAACAGAAGAGCTGTGACCTTGTCAACTGCAGACTGTGCACCGTAAGAGACCTGTCAACAGCTGATCACTGAAGGCCACCAGCCGAAGAAGACCCCTTACTACAGCTGTGTCAGTTCGGTGGTGGTCTGAAGTGCTTTTTAATTGGCTCAAAATATTAAAGTATGCCCTCCACTGTAACTGTTTAGTCGCTCAGCTAGACTGAAATTTAAGAAAGGATCTCTCTAACCTTAAGGCAGCGAGAAGTTGACAGTTTCTGTACCTTTATCAAATGACATTATATCATCTTTATTTGAAACATTGAAAAGAGACATTCAAGTGACTTAGAACATGAAAGACCAATAGAAGGGCACGGAGGCTTTTAAAATTTGTCATCACTGGAAAAAGTCATTTTGGCTAACTTGTTCTTCAGACACAGATCTCTCTCGAAGAACTGTCTGGCATGCTTCCACTGACAAGTTTCCGATAAAGTCGACTTCATTCTAACCCCATGAAAATGGTTCTAGGTTTTCTATTTATTATAAATGAAACCCAACTAGAACTAATCATGACATGGCATATATGACCAGTGGGCTCAACCGATAGAAAATCAACAAATGGAGCAGATCACAGACACGTACGATTCATTTTTGAAAAGCTGCAGACTCTCTGGATTGCAACAATGAAATGTATTTGTAGAGATGAAACTGGCATAAACATAAAGAAACTGATCGAAATGTATCCCATGCGATCACTATAGAATGTTTCCCAAACATAGTGAATGTTGTACATCTGCTGTTACTGCAACAATCTAGACAACTGAATCACAATCTCCATCAAGAGTCTAAGAAAAGACGTGCACACACTCCTGCTCGCAATTGACTCTGAATAAAAAGCTGAGACATGTTATGCCTTCTTTGCTTGTTCACATGAAGAGCTTTGGCAGTTAACCCAAAGAAAAGGTGATGAAAACAAACATGATCCTGAATACACCCAAGTCCCATCACACCATGGCTGCACCGAGACTCATTACTTAAACTCGCTTTCTGTGTTGACAGTATCACGGTGAACAGAATTCAGTGCTCAGATATATTAAGAAAAAAAAAAGCACTAGGCTGGGAAACCACCTCGCTCTAGCGGCGAAAAAAGACACATGCATGGGATAAATTCAGGAAGAACATAAACTCAACTTTCACATAACACCGTAATAAGCCTCTGAAGTGATGACCTCACTGATCAAGGTGGATGTCATTGCACGGAACGGAATCATGTTGCTGTTTCGATATAACATGTGAGTCGTGATATGTGGCAATAATTGCCTCCATGTTGTGTGGGAACTGTGACATAAGTCAGCCTTGTTGCCGAAAGTTCCTGATGTTTACAGATTTTTAACATTCTGCTTTTGGAGGAAAACCAAACATACAACTAAGCTCTCTTCTCTCTTCCTATTGCTATCTACATTTTTCTTTTCGTTTTCTTATACGTATTTCATTCACATCTTTACCCACCCCATTTTTCACTCTTGTTTTCTTTCGCATACATATTTTTCGTATTTTACACATACTTTGCTTCCTTCGTTTCTTTTATATACTTATTTTGTTTCTTTTCTTCTTCTCATTCAATATTACTCTTAACTTTTCAATGATTGATCATTTTTATTCCTTTTCACCTACACATTATATTATTATTATCATTATCATTTTATTATCAATATATATTATTATTATTATCATACCATTATCATTATTATCATTACTGTTACTCCAACTGCTGTCATATTGTTTTACATTGTATAAATGTCATTAGAGGTAGTGGCAGTAATATTAAAGTAGTTACTATTATCATTATTTTCATAATTATAATTCTCGATGTTGTTGTTGCTATTGTTGTTGTCAGTGATGGTGATGTTGTTGTTGTTGATGATGATGATGATGTTTACATTATCATCAGCATCATCATTATTCATGTTATACAATGAACTTCATGCCTTTTCTGAGTTTCTATGCATTTGTATATTTCTTAGACTATATCTTACTAAATTCCTATTTTCTATTTGATTAAGACATTTTCATCATTTTCATGATAATGATGATGATGATGATGATGGCAATGAAATGATGATGTTGATGATTCTTTTATTGCTATTTTAAAGTATTTGGATGTTTTTGAGACTTGCTGTTTTATCTTATTTTAAGTTTACATGTCCATTTTCTATATCATCATCATCATCATCATCATCATCATCATCATCATCATCACTATTTTCATCATCATCATTATTTGCATTATTCTTAATGATGTGATTATTGTTGTTGCTATTGTCATTAATATCATTATTATTATCATTTATATTTATCTCACTACCTTTCCATTCCTATATTGATCTAATTCTTATTCTTTGTCATGTGTGCACGTTAAATGACACATGATTCAACCTCCATGAAAGGAATCTTTAAGCTTACACTGAGCCAAGTCGATACCTACTCTCTGAGTATGATGAACGCTATTTCACGTCAAAATGGGTTATTACTTCATGCATATGGGCGTCGAATGGAGAGCGAGTTAGGTGAACCTTGTTCATGTTGACCTTGACAATATTGCAACAGGTTGAACCGCTCCTGTCGTGTTTGGCAAATCTGAACAGAGTTGGCTGTGAGTTTGGTGGGAACTCAGCCTGTGTTTGATTTTTCCGCCGAACAGCAAGGTATGTTGTATGATTGTCCTGAGTGTTCTGTGTTGCCGTGCAGAAATTTCAAAAGTCAGTTGACAGTGAAGTGCCAGTGCCAGCTGTGTGAATCGTCATGCTCGTGACCCTTGTAGTTCTACAGTGTCAGTTTACGCCTTGGTTATGGTGGGTGAGGTGCATCGTTTGGAGATTGACACCATGTGAGGGGTGAACTCACGCAAGACGGCGTTCTAAAGGCATTAAGTAGTGACCAGACCTAGGTAGGGTTAGGACAATAAATCTGTTTGACTGTTAGTGAGCCTATGTGACTGAAGAAGGGGCCTTGGGGGCCTATAATGGAGTGGTCCTTGGGATCTGTTTCTGCTAATTGATTGTGACAGCCTGGGACTATATTCAAGGGAATTTGGATGACTTTGGGGAGCTTGTGGTGAACGTTATGTTTTCATGAGAAAGGGATTGATTACTGATTAGTATTGCTAATTTGTAAAACGTTTCTATTGAGTAGTAAGTTGAAGCCTCGTATTGGAAGGAACCTTATTCGCAGTTGGTAATTTAGACAAGAACGCACGAGTACGAGTTTGTCTACCTGTGATTACAGATGAATGGTTCCTTCTGAATGGAGTGAGATAACTTCTGTCCTATATTTGATTTTACCACACTTAATCCCCTTCTGACATTCGTATTATTGTTCTTGTACTTGACTTCTTGTTTCTGCTGCTTTAATCGTTATTGTTTTGTTGTTGTTGATGATGTTGTTGTAGTTGTCACATAATCGTTATCATTTTAAACTGTATCCTTTCCCCTTCAACCTGAATTCTATTTCATGGTTTTAGTTGTTCACCCAAAACCAAATTGCGCAGCCAGATCGAAAAGATTAAGTGACTGTCTGCTCATTTTGTTTTATTTGTGTACTCCTTGAATGTTATTTGTCCTGAGTCGAAACGCGTTGTGCTTCTTTAGTAATGGTTTTATTCCTTGGTTTGGTGGTCCAGTATTTCTGATTTTTCTCTTACTTCAATTTCCGCCTTCAAGCACCCCACTTTAAAACCATTGTCAAATTGTTAATGCATTTGTCTGCATAGCTTGTAGTGGGCAGGTCACCCAGCAGTAAATGGGTACCTGATTCAGATCATGGACAGTAACAGTGGTGAAAGGAGAGGGATAAGCTTTGGCCTCCTTCATGTCATGTCCTATAAACGTTTGAACTATAATGGCATACAGCAACTACGGCCATTAAGGTGAGGAGGATGGGAAGACAACTTCTTAGTAACTTTTAGTTAAGCCTAATATGCTAATTGTTTTTCTTTCTTTGCACTCCATGCTTACCTTTAGGCGCAGGCTTGAATGAAGCATCAAAGATTTGGTGTGTGCACATCTGTTTGTGGTTTTGTTTAATTTGGGGGAGGAAAAATGTTCGGCCTGTCTTGTCATCCTAATTTTACACCATGCCCATCCCTGATCTTGACTTCAAATGAAGATGCCAATAGACCTGTGATGGATTAAACGTTGTCACCACTGTTTCAGTGCAAAGTGGTCATTGCCAGTTCACTGGCACTTGCTATGATATTCCAGACTCACGCAATTCTGCAATAATGTGTCAAATAACACGTTGTTGATAACATCATAATTTGTTAACTTCCAAATTCCTTTAGCTTTTCTTTTCATAATTGGGTATAGTCAATGACTGAACGAAGTGCAGAGAAACGCATAATTATCTGTACTATGCAGCAGTGCCTTTACATTCATATCTAGGATGCTTCAAATGAAAACATTTTTGTTTGCTGTCTTGTTTGATTCCTTGGTCTTCTTTTCTTTTGGTACAGATGATAATTGGCAATGCATTATAAGAGTATGCAAAAGAAACATAAACTAATTAGATCTTCAACTGGTTGGCTTCCCCTTGGAAGAGAACAGGCTTGAATTATATCAGCTATTATCAAAATTTTATTCAGGTTGAAAAAAAGCCCTGGTACATGTTTTCTCTGAGCAAAACGTTACGCCACGACAGATATCTTCATCTGCGTAATTGCTGGAATGTTCCTAGCTCCATATCTTTTTTTAGACCAGGGAGTCCCAACATGCATCCATCAGAAAGCTTGATATGTCTGCTTGAATTATTCATAACCTGTGAGCTCTAGTAGTCGTATCGTGTAATGGTCTGTTCATCTTCTTTGGATTACCTGCTTCTTCTCGTTTGACACTGTTGTGAGAATTCGAGTTCAACATGGCTGATGACGAAGTTCAATCTAGTCCCAACGGAGTGAAGAGACAGCATAAATCAAAGGAGTTTCGTGAATTTGACACCACAAATGTGGATAAAATTCTACTACAACTGATTGAGGATGAAGATTTTAGTGCTTTTTGTGACACTAACTTGTCAGACTATTCGTTTGAAGAAAAAGAACATGATGAAACTGAGTTGCTCCGAACGGGGGTAATGTAGGCATTGGACACAATCCCCGTTTCTCCTTGGTAGTCGTCCCTACGTCAGCAGAGAGCAGAGAGGGAAGCTGTAGGCAAAATATCAAAGTGTTGCTGACCCAGATTTTGACTGAGGCGCTGACCAGTCGAGTAGTTCGACCACTGAGGGGGAAAGTGAGGGAGAGGTGCCACAGCCTTCATCGTCTGCTAACACACTGCCAGAGCCAACGTGTGAGCATGTTGGGTGTGGCAGAGCTGGCACGCGGCGAAGTGGAGGTCGAGATGAGACCAGAGAATTGGTGAGACTGACGGACATTATATTACTGTGTTACTTGAACTGTGTTTAATTGCGTTTGATCGGGTAAACGTACATGCTGTTCATTTAAAATCCTTTGACTGTTGCACCTTTTTCATGCTTAGGTGCAACTAGTTGCAAGGTGAGGCGAGTGCAGGCGGAAATCTAAACAAATTTGAATGTTCTGATTCAAAGCCATTCTTGCGCAAACTTTTAGATTGGATGTGGCAAGGAAATTTTAGTAGTGACGTGAAAGCTGCCTGAAAATGTCTGTTTCTAGGTCTTCCATAAGCACAAGGTAAAGTGATACCTGGATGAATGAAGTGGTCAGTATGCTGAGTGGACAGAAAGAAAATTAGAAATGTTTGCTGTAGAAGACCAAGAACAAATTAAGACAACGGAGAGAAAGATTTTCTTTTTTCTGCCACTTTCCACAGATAACCAATATCAGGTTTCGTGATAAAGTTGTATGATATGGTCTCGTTTTCTTGTCTCGAGGACAAACCTCCCAGATGCATTTTGCTCCTTTTGTACCTTACCTACACACGGTTCAGAATATTCAGCAAGATTAGCACAGACTGAAGCTCTGTCCATGGCAATACACAGGGCAGCAAATATTTTTTTTATGACCATAATGTGTATTATAGCAATGCTGGTGCTTGTCCTCACATTATCAGCATGAGGTCAGACTTTGAATGCTTTGTGACTAGAAAGAAACAATATTTTCTAAAAGTCCACGAGATGGTGAAAAAGACGTTAATAGGAAAACGGACAAAGAGAGATATAAATGAAGCAAGCCACAGTTTCAAATACCATAAATCTCGTGGCCAGTGTAGCACTGCGCAACAATTATCCCAAAGATTGTTTACACTCCCCATGTAAGTTTGCTGTATATTGTTCACATAATACCGATTTCTAAATCTTTAATAAATGTTAACGAACCACCAAGAAGCCAAGCAAAACGTGGACGAAAGAGTCACAAGACAAAACACGACATGACACAAGTGATTGCTCGTTGATTTTCGTTGCCCTATTTGTTTGTATCTTGCCTGAAGAAGACATAAGAGGTCGAAACGCGTCGTGTTTTGTCTTGTGAATCGTTTGTCTACGGTTTTTCTGGTGGTGGATTGCAAACATTTATTTAAGATTTGTTTGACTTTCCGCCTGCAGTCGTCTTACTTTGCAACTCGATTTAAATGTGTTTATTAGAAACGTGTCTCCTTTGTGAAGGTGAACAGAGGCTACAGCCGACGGCAAAGTCTGTAGCATCTAGACTGGTGCCATCCTTTGTAATTACCCTGGGCACGAAACTATGTCTTCGATGTCTACACTTCAGGTTGGACCTATGGATACCTCGGGCGTTGTCAATCAGTCAAAGGTGACCATGGTAACAGAGAAGCCACTGCAGGATTTTGTAGAATTCAAGACCGCCATTTTGGTTGGGAGGTAAGAAAGTAATCGGCGAGTTTTTTGTATCGCTCGCTGCCCCACATTTACTTTAACTCGTTTTTTCCCCCTCTTTTTACTGTACTTCAATACTTTTGAATGCAGAATGAGAAATGAACTGTTGTAAAAAACTTGTTAGGAACATATACCTCGCCTTCAAAAAACAACCCACATATTTGTTGGAGCAAGGGGCTAAACTGAGGCAACGTTGGCATGGACTTAGCTTGGAAACAGTTTGGATATTGTTTATGCAGCATGCTTTTGAATACATGGAAGAAAAACTACGGTGAACATAAACATGGACACCGATACACAACCTGAATAAAGTGAGATAAAACTATCAGACCTCATAAACGCTGTACACATTACAGTGGACGGAATGATTTATGAGTATGGAGAAGAAGACAAGCGCAAGTGACGCATAATCGTAACTGACTCATCAAAATGCAGGATATTTTTTGATGACCTCTCCACTGATATTATTAGAGGAGTAATTACCAAATATTCCTTTGACATTACTCGAAGCAAATTCTATGCTTAAGCAACAAAAGGCTCTAAACTTTTCTGCTACAAAAATCAGCGCATAAACATTCTATATCCCGATCAAGCTGATACATAGGAAAGACGAAACCATACACAAAAATACTGTTTCTTTGAAGTATCTGAAACGGTCAATGAGAAAAGTAAACGACTACTAGCCACAATTGATTCGAAAGACCTAGAAAACAATTAAGAGCAGAGTTTCTTAAGAAAAATGGACAAAAAAAAAAAGATATTTGAATTTGTCATGTGCACTGAATAAAGTGTACCTGGCAGTTTTCAGTAATCATCATTCTCCTTGACGTTTCGATAAAGATATCAGAGAATATTGAGTGACTAGTCTGCTTAAGTTGTCTTGTCTCGACTTTTTTCACAGTCGCGTGAGTTCTTGTCATGTTGTTGTTCTTCCGCACTTGGCAAATGTCATCTTTTTAAACGTGTCATTCCAGATGGTTACTGATTGCGATGATCCGATGTTCTTTTGTTTTCATAGACCTAGAATATATATTCAGACTTAGGGGAAACGCTGTGTACAGGTCAGTGTTTTACTTACTGGACGCTTATCATTCATCGTGATATATTATTTATATTTCTTTGTGTTTTGTCAGTCTAAGGTTTTTTTAAAGACATTTTATTGTGAAAATCAGACACGTTTTTTTATTCGTTTAGTTTGCAGGATTCATATACCCCTAAGAGCGAGTGTTAGTATGCTGGGCAACGTGCTATCCTTTGTCACTCTCGTCTTCACCAGTCTGCGGAACACTTCAACTTGCATTTCTACGGCTGTCATTGCTGTTCTGAATTGCATCATCCTCATACTTTCTTTTTGTATAATGATGAGACGCTACGTTGCCCATACTGTGTTCTTCATGCAGAAGAGATGGAACTGTGGGTTCCATTTCTGTCTGTTCTACTTTTCCATCCATGCTGATGTTCTGGTTCTTCTTGTCATGTTATATATATCACCTGACAATGAGTCAAATTTTCACAGATTCGAAGCCGACTAAGTTATTTAGCTACAGTGACAAAAAACACTTTCAACGAGGAGCTATCTCTTGCGTTTTGATTTCGCATACACATAAACGCACAAATGCATACACACAGTATATGCGTACACGCTCACATACCCGACACACACATATATACACTCATATATGTACACACACACACACACACACACACACACACACATATATATATATATATATATATATATACATGTATGTATGTATGTAGATACATGTGTATGTGCTCACACATGCCCAAAAAATACACACACACACACACACGCACGCACGCACGCACGCACGCACGAACGCGCGCACACACACACACACACACACACACACACACACACACACACACACACGCCTACAAGCATGCATACACACATGCACACGCACTTCTGCACACGCACACACGCACGCGCACCTACATGCAGACTCAAACGTGTGCGCATACATACACACACGCGCGGACACACGCATGCCCCCCCCCCCCCCCCAAACACACACAGGCATACACATACACACACTCACACACATGCGCACACGCACATACATGGGCCCGTGCCCACACATCCATGCACACATGTGTACATTCACAACACACACATACAAAAACAAAGACAACCAATATTAGGTAGGCACTCAAGGTCTGACCAGCGCATTGGGCTAATGCGTAGGTCAGAGGCTAAGTCGTAGCCACAAGACCCTCTAAGGACCTTGTAAGGGAGGGAAAGACAAAGGGGAAAATTCGAACTGGGCATAACTGATAGCAAACACCCAAACACTCACTCAACCAGACACCCAAGGATTTACAAAGACAATAACAGTTTATTAATTAAATCGACAATACTCATTCATTCCATATGGGGAGAGAGGCCTAACCAAAGAAGACTGAAGACAGAGGAGAGACCAAGTAAGAATAGAATGGTAAAGAAGAGAGGGGAAAGAACCTATCAGTTCTAAGTTACCTATGGAACAAAATAACCCCCAAAAGCCCAAGAAAAGCAAAACCTCCCCCCCCCGGGACTCCCACTACCAGCCCAACTAATTAAAGAATTTCATAATGAAAGAAGAACGATAGGGGAGAGACAGACTAAATAAGATTCAAGACAGGTCAAAAAACCTTCACACCACCAAAGCAATCACAACCATTTCCACTCAGTCACTCCAAAACAGCCAGACTTCATTTCCTCGTCAACCATGCCAGCCTGCATGTAATTCACTCCTATTTCAGTCCCACGTCCACGGCAACACAACACAAGCACGAATACACTTAGACATCACCAAGTCTGAGTTCCTGCGACGCACGGTCAGCTCTAAATTGTCCCACATCCAGGGCCACATGGATCAGCCAGAACAGCAGCGTTGAAGAAGTCCCGGTCCCACGTCGTCAGTTCCAGAAGATGGGGAGGGGTGGACGTGACAGACCTCCAGGGGTGTCCAGAGGTGGATCCGGCCTTCTGAGACACAAACAGGGTCAACGCCCAAAACGGCGGGTGAAAGGGGGAGATGAAGAGGTAGATATGCTGGTCAGCTCTGGCCCAGCGAAGAACCCCAGGGGCTGTTCAGCCCGTTCCCCACCAGGGAAACCGGTCTGGGGCGACCAAAGGGAAGATGTGCCAGTGGTTGGGAATAGAGATTCCCCCAAAACGCAGCGGTTTCCTCCAACCCAAAAAGGTTAAGGACCAGCCGCTGATCTGCACCGAAGCAGACAAAAGTGACCCCACTGCACTGGGACAGCGATCCCACTCGACTCAACGTTGAAATCCGAGTGCCACTTCACTCTCTTGCCTCCTCCTCCAACCCTGAACTCATGAAACACTACCTCTCCGCCAGAGAGTTAAACTGTACTGACACACAAACATAACGAAAAACACGTGCAGGCAGCACAAAACCGCTCAGCCACACTCCTGTCACCCAATACAAGAAGTGGAAAAGAAAAATGCAGTGGGGGATGCAAAAAAAAAAAAAAATACACGGACAGCACGCCAAGCCCTTCCACTGACAGCCAAATGGTGACAGTCTCGTGAAACCAGCAGACACTGCTAAGGGTGGTTTCACACTGCTAAAGCAAGGCTGAGTAGGCTGGCGACCGTCCGTAACAGGGGATGGATGCGATGGAGGTAGGCCAGAGGGTGATGATCGGTTTCTAGGACAAATTCTCGTCCGTATAGGTATGGGTAAAAGCGCCAAGTTGCCCAAACCACAGCGAGACACTCTTGCTCGATAGTATGGTATTTCAGTTCAGCTCCTACCAAACTTTTTACTGGCGTAGGCAACTGGCAGTAGGCCTCTTCCCTGGTCTTGAAGTAGAACTGCTCCCAAGCCTGTGCTCGACGTGTCAGTCCTAAGGACATAGGGTTTCATTGGATCAGCCAACTGAAGGACAGGCTGCTGGATCAAGGCAGTTTTGAGTGACTCGAATGCCTCTGTGTCTTTGGAATCCCATTTCAAAGTCTCTGGCTTCTTAGCTCCAGTCTTGTCGGTAAGAGGTTTGGCCATATCTGCAAAGTGGGGAATAAACTTCCTGTAATAACCGACAAGCCCTAAGAAGGACTTTAGCTCCTTTTTGGTTTTTGGAGGTACAGCATCCTGAATCTTCTGTACCTTGTCCTGCTTGGGCAGCATGTATCCGCGACCAATCATCCGTGGCCAAGGAAATCTCTGC
Source organism: Conus betulinus (assembly GCA_016801955.1). Taxonomy (NCBI): domain Eukaryota; kingdom Metazoa; phylum Mollusca; class Gastropoda; order Neogastropoda; family Conidae; genus Conus; species Conus betulinus. The sequence goes on from JADBJO010001621.1 coordinate 399,416, forward strand.
TTCACCTATCAGGAAATCTCTGCTGTGCCGCCAGTTTGCACTTGGCGCAGATGCTCAAACAGAGTCCTGAGTGATCCCAGATGACTTGTCCAATCCCTAGAAGCCAAGAGCAAATCGTCGATAAAGTTATGGGCCTCTTTCATGTCCAATGGTCCAATCAAGTCGACTCCGACTTTGCTGAAAGGTGTAGTGACGAGAGGCACAGATCCGAGAGGGACTCTAACATTGCAGCCCTTGGGAGTAGTTCTCTGGCAGATATCACACGTGCGGCAATATTTCCTGACGTTCTGTGTTATACCTGGCCAGTAAAAGTCATGTTGGACTCGTTCGAGAGTCCAGCGCGCACCAAGGTGACTGGCCATGGGTGTATCATGGCCCAACCGCAGCACAGTATTTCAAAGAGCCTTGGGCACAACCAGCTGAGAGGAAGTCATAGTAGGCGTAGTGTAACGCCTATGTATCAGGCCATGACGTTTTACAGACTGGGACGAACCGTTGTGAAACGTCTTTGGGGGCTTGCCTACTAACTCTCGCACAGTATTCAGGGTTGGATCCGTCCTTTGTAAGTTCAGCACAGCATCTGGGTCCAAAGATTACAGTGTCATGTGAGGATAAGGGGTTTCAAGAGGGGCTTTAAAGCTTCCTTTTCCTTCTGGGCCTGAGAACGTGTAACAGCTGCTACAACTACTTCCGTAGGGAGCTCTGTAGAAACTGGCTTGTCCTCTCCATTTTCAAAGCTGACAGTGTTGCCAATAAGAAGGGAATAGGCAGGTTGATGAAGAGCTACAGCCCACACCTTACCCTTGAAGTAAGGAGTTGAAACTTCCACCAGTACTGTGGGACGAGTCGCCTGAAAGGATGACTCAACTCCTGTAACTTGGCAGTCTTGGCCGCGGGGAATATCCTCAGGAACTAGCCGCTGGTCCATGAACACGGCGGTAGCACTGGAGTCTCTAATTGCTTCAACCACCTTGCCACACACGACTGAGGGAAACGTGGGGCATGTAGGTGTGGTCACCTCGATCTCTCCAAAAGCAACACTGGCCTGGGAAACATTTTGCTTAGACTTTTTGCCCCAAGTGGGACAATTTCTTGCTATACGTCCCTCCTCCTCACACCGAAAGCAGACCCTAGATCCATTACGAGACTTTTGTTGTTTGACCCGATTTTGCATCTTCCGTGGACGAAGTTAGCTTGGACTCTTTCCCCTCCAGCTCTGTAGGTTTCGTT
>JADBJO010001622.1:0-20000 GCA_016801955.1 Conus betulinus
TGGTACTCCCAAAAAAACACACAGGCCAATGCATGCTAGGCGAATGCGTGGTATGTGAGAGTCAATATATGCCAAAGTTATAAAGTTATTCACAGTGTAGATTTTTTTTCCCCACATATATGTCAAAGTTTTCGTTAATCGTGTCTCGTGATCAGCGTTATGCCATCTGGTAAATAAAAGGACCTCGATGTTCTCCATGGTGACATTACATGCAAAGTGATGGATTTAATGAATGCACTGTTCTGTGGTGTAGCGCCACACCTTGCTGGAAAAAATTAAGCGTTTTGGATTTTAGTGTACACATTTACATAAATGCCATACAAGAAAGACAGAGACAGAGATGAGAGAGAGAGAGAGGAGGGGAGAGGAGAGAGAGAGAGAGAGGAGAAGAGAGGAGAGGAGGAGTGAGAGAGAGAGAGAGAGAGGTTAGAGCGATGGAGAGAGAGTTTACACGTGATGTGAATCAGTTAAAAAAAAACTTAAATCACAGTGAACGTTGCCGGCGGAGCTAAAGGTCGTGAGTTCGAACCACCCGTGTGGGACCGGATTTTTCGGTTTCTAAGCTCTCTCTGTCCACCCAGCAGTGACTGGGTACCTGATCCAGGTCAGCGAAGATTAAAAGCGTTTGAACAAAAGAAAGATGGGCTCTGCCTTCCATCATCATGCCGTGCCCCAAACACGCTGAATCTCAAGCCCCAACCGTCATTTAGCCTAATGGCTATCACTTTCTGGTCGTGAGTTTTCCTGCGAGCGCTCTAAGGTCTGTTTGGACGAGTATTTGTTAAAATAAAAGTGTGAATATTAAATTGCTACTACACAGGTTGTATTTCATCTGAACTGAAAACCTTAATTTACTAAGTCTTGCATCACACCAAATTTCTAACAAATCAAACAAGACTCAAAATGATCCCTTCCCGGCGCTCCCACACACGTATCCCCACCAACGCTCGGCCCCACGTCCAATTTACACGATATCCACCCACACCTTCCACCCAATCCCAACTGAAAAGCAATTTTATAAATGAAAAGTAAAGTAAATAGGAAGTTAAAATGTATACGAATTTTCACGCACGCTATATACTCCTGCTGCGCGCGCGCGCGCGCGCGCGCGCGCACACACACACACACACACACACACACAAGCGCGTACACAAGCACAAATACACACGCGCTCGTCCACACACACACACACACACACACACGCGCGCGCGCGCGCGCGCGCGTTGGAAGTTGACAGACAGCAAATATGTGAAATAAAATTGTTCCTTAGCGCGGACAGCGTAGCTGCTGTGTTGACATTTACGGAAGTTCATGAAAAAGATTAACACCCTAAAAAATCAGTTTCATGCATTGACGACGATATGTTGAACACCCTATACATCAACATGCCTTCACTAATGCAGAGATGTTCAGAGATAGGCAGACTTTGTGACTGCTTGATCTTTGTTCCAGCAACAGGTGTGGCTCAGGTAACACGAGTTTGACAGTTCGTCAGTACGAGGAATCCAATCTTTTCCAAACTACAATACTACAGCCGTTTCATACAACGGAAGCATAATCAACACAAGATCTTTAGTGGGCATTGTAAAACATTTAATGGGAATGAGCGTCAACGAAGTATTTCAATTTTCTCCGTTGTAGGAGACCTTTTACCACAACCTGGATGTTTTTTGTCGAGTTGCCCATAACTATTATACTCACGTTTGTTTTGTCTTAGGAGCATAATGTGTTTCATTTTCACATCGACTTCTTAATTCCACCGAGGCTTTACTGTAAGCAATCAGTAACATTGTAAATATCCGTGCTGAAGTACACCCACTCAGTAATATTTTTAATATCGGTAGCAGAAGTGTGCACAGTAGTATCATCAGCAAACAACTTACATGGGCGATCGTGATTTGAGACGTGTTGTGACACGCCATTAGTAACCATACAAAAGAGAAACGAGTCTTCAAAAACACACACACACACACACACACACACACACACACACACACACACACACACACACACTCGGGCTACCTCTTTCTTCCCTGCATTTTAAAACGGACTTAGGTTTTGATGAAATATATGGTTCATCTTTTACTAGATCGATTTTTTCTTTTTTTTTTTTTTTTTCGTTTCTGTCTTTTTTTTTTTTTTTTTTCGTTTCTTCTTTTTCTTTTTTTTTCTTTTTTTAGAGCGAAAGATAAATAAAAATAGATGAACAAATAAAATCATGAAACCTGCTTTAAAAAAAAAAAAAAAAAAAAAAAGAAATGAAATGAAAAAAAAAAAACCCTGGGGTGCCTCTTTTTCACTTCATTTCATTGTAGATAGAGTAAGGTCCATTTAGCAAAATACGTCGACACACACGACTCAAATGAAGCTTTAATCTGTGGACGATTTTTTTTGTTTTGTTTTGTTTTGTTTTGTTTTTGTTTTGTTTTACCTTTTTTTTCGATAGAATGTATGTTTAACTAGATCGATTTTTTTTTTTTTTGAGAGAGAGAGAGAGAGAGAGAGAGAGAGAGAGAGAGAGAGAGAACGCGGAAACTTTTTTTTTTTCTTTCTTTTTTTTTTGTTGTAAGAGAGAGAGAGAGAGAGAGAGAGAGAGAGAGAGAGAGAGAGAGAGAGAGAGAGGTAAAATTTCTATAAGATAGAGACAAACCTGGAACTCGATTCAGTTCATGTTTTGACTAGCCCAGCTGACTAGTGCTATCACCTCGCTACAATCACTGTCTACATTGATGTAAAAAAAAAAATGAAAACAAAAAAAAGTTAAAAAATAAAGTCACGAAACCTGTTTTTTTTTAAAAAAAAAAAAACAAAAAAAGTCACGAAACCTGTTTGTTTTTAAAAAAAAGGAAAAAAAACGATCACAAATGGAAAACGATCACAAATGAATAAAGATGGGCACACATCTCTGAACAGATTATTACAACGTAGTCTGAGTAAATGTCTGTTACGTGAATCACAGATTCAATGCAGTGTTTAATAATACTGAATAGTGCCTCACATGGCGCACTTCATGAAATATCTTCATCTTGTAGGGCCTGTGTGGTGTGCAAGTGAGTGTAGAATGCATGACTCATTTATGATTTAATAACGCTTTTCTTTTCCTTGAAGACCCGAAGGACGGATGTGGAAAGGAGGAGGAAGAGGGGGAGCTGTGTTTAGGTCGGGTGGATTCGAAGAAGCTTGTTTTCTGAGTGATCCTACAACTGAATGCCGACGGGTCTTCTGATCGATCGTAAAGAAAGTTATGTTATATCTATCTATCTATCTATGTAGCTATCTATCTATATCTATATAGATACATATACTGAAGGATTTAAAAGTTAACATTTCTCTAAAAAAAAATTTATTCTTAGAACATAGCAATAAAAAAAAAGAAGGCATTACAGAATGTAAAAATATGGAGACCACCGAAGCCTGTTTTAATGACAGAACTATTCATATTGCCTGTCCGGTGCCGACTTTTTGTCCCCTAACTGCTGCTGCTCCCATCTGTGGAACCCGGCCGATTTTGTCACTCCGCCTTACTCTAGTTCTGTGGTATTATCACCACCTAGGGCACACACACAAAACAAAAATCCCACAACTTCTCTTATGAGCCAGCGAAGGATAGACGAAGAAAATGTGAAAAAAGCACAGCAAGGAAATCAATACCTATGAATAAAAACAGGCGTAGGCCTATTTGAACGATTTAGTTTTTAATCCAGCTTTCTTACTGTTCATACCCCGTTTTTCGAGACAAGAAACATAAAAGGGATAAAAGTCAAAAACGATTATTTTTCGGTCATGTTCAATTATCAATTCTCCTGTATGCTAAAAAAAAAATAAATAACAATAAATAAATACCGCTGATAGGTGGAAAGTGTCGTTGAAATGTTTACTCGTCCGAAAGACGTTTGAAATCGGTAAGGGAGGTAAACTGTGTTAAGGTTCGCAGTTTGGAAATCTGCAAGGGAGGTAAACTGCGTTAAGACTCGCGCTCAGCGAGTGATTCTGCCGTTTTCAAGGGACAGGTGCGACAGATGGACACACCCAACGCTATTTTGCCCCACCAGTCTGGCTTGACAGTTCAATTGGAGAAGGAAAGAGGCAAAACATGGGTGTGGAATGGTGTGCTTTAACACAGTCAGTCAACATCCCTGTCGTTATCCTGGCATGTGCTGCAAATCAAACATCTGACGTTCTACATTTTTTTTCTCTCTGACCCATAAACTGAGAAAAGGTAACTCAATGTGCAATAGAAAGACAGGGTAATCTTCCCCCGATATATATTGTTTTGTGCGGAACAGGCCTATTCTGTTGCAAGAGGATGGCGTCACAACTGATGTAGAGTTGATGTATGCGGTGTGTGTGTGCGCGCGCGCGCGCGTGCACGCGCGTGTGCATGTGCGCGCGCGCACGTGTGTGTGTGTGTGTGTGTGTGTGTGTGTGTGTGTGTAAAGATACTGATGACAATATAACGACTGCAATGGCGACGACGGAGACTATGTTGTGAACAATAGTCAACATTAATGACATCGGAAATTAAAGCAGTGACGGACTTCAAAGCCATGGTTGAAAACCATGATAACAACGGCAATGACTATGGGTGGCGGTGAGATGCAGACGTGAACATGCAGGAGAGGAAAGAGGAATACCGCGTCAAAGTAACCGAGTCTGTATAATGAAACAGCTCAACCAAAGAACTAGGAAGAAAACACAATAAAGGTTGCATCTTTGACAGCAAACACCAAGTGAGAAAACAAACAATAGTAACAACAGACTGCAGCTAGGCAACACTCAAAAAAATAAGCGTACACAAGTGCATGTCCCCCTGCACGCCAATGCACACACACACACACACACACACACGCGCGCGCGCGCACACACACACACACACACACACACACACACACACACCAATGGCACATACACTCCACACACAAGATTAGAATTTTCAAATTTATTCAAGGACAAAAATGCGGTGAACATGTTTCAGACTTTTCACACACACACACACACACACACACACACACACACAAATTCACACATATACGCGCGCGTGCGCGATCAAGCAATCAAGCAACAAGAACAACAACAAAAATGAAAAAAAGACATCAGTGATCTAAGAACATTTCCCTGCTGGATGAATTTGAGTAGTATTTTTTTTTCTCATCTGTATATGTACCCTGGTATCTGGTACCTCTTCCTTGACATCGTCTGTTGTCGTTGGGGAACCCCTGATGATCCGGCCACCACTCTCCTCCACCTGTCCCGGTCTTCCACCGTTCGCCGAGATTCCGCCAGGCTCATTCCAGTCCACTCTGGGATATTGTCTTCCCACCTCGTCTTTTGTCTTCCTCTATTGCGGCTTCCTCTGACTGTTCCTTGCAGGATTGTTTTTGCAAGGCCTGCTGAACGGGACACATGTCCGTACCACTGCATTTTCCGCTTTTTGACGACTGTGAGTAGGTCTTCATAAGGTCCAACTGCCTGTTGAATTATTCTGCGGACTTCTTCATTTGACATGGGGTCTGTGTAATTGATGCCCAAGATCTTTCTGTAGCATCTCATTTCAGTTGCCAGAATTCTTTCTTCGTAGCTCTGCTGTGAGTGTCCAAGTTTCACACGCATATAGAAAAAACTGAGAGGGCGAGGGGGCGTATTTAGGTGGATCTTGGAGCGAAGATTGAGGTTTTCGTCTCTCCATATACTTTTTAGTCTTGCCACTACAGCTGCTGTTTGTGCGATCCTTGCCACAATCTCAGGCTTTGAGTCTCCATCAAATATGATGGATCCTAGGTATTTGAAAGCCTTCACGGTTTCCATGCCTTTGGTACTGTTGGTTATGAACTTGGTCTTTTCGGCACTGATCTCCATGCCGTATGCGGAACCTGCTTTGTCAAGATGTTCCACTAAGCTCATTGTTTATTACCAGCCGTGCATAGAAGGCTGTCTGTTCGCCGATGTTTTCATGTCTTTGTGACATGTTACATATACAGATGTTCCTGGTGCATGGAATGCGGACTGTTCGCTGATGTTTTCATATCTTTGTGATATCTTACATATACAGATGACCTAGGTGGAACATCTGTATATGTAAGATATTACAAAGACATGAAAACATCGGCGAACAGCTTTCTATGCACACAGCTAGTAATAACAAAAATATGAAAAGTAAAAGTCTTGATAATAATTTTTTTTTAATGCAATTTTGACACGTGCTGTCAACGAAACAATAGGAAACACGGCTCCCCCGCCCCCATCCCCACCGTTGACAGCATTCATTTCACTTGAAAACAAGGAAGAAAGAAAGAAAGAAGTAAAAAGGGGTAGGAGTTAAAGAAAGACAAATGGCATATGAAAAGAAAGGATAAGACAGTATCTTTCAGATGGGCACCCAAGCAAGTGTGTGTGTGTGTGTGTGTGTGAGAGAGAGAGAGATAGAGAGGGGGGGGGGGGGTGTATGTGTGTGTTTGTGCGCGCGCGTCGATGTGTGCGTGTGTGTGAGAGAGAGAGAGAGAGAGAGGAGAGAGAGAGAGAGAGACAGACAGACAGACAGACAGACAGACAGACAGACAGAAACAAAAAAACATTTTTCACACACACCAACAGAAATGGTCTTACCTCTTGCCTCTGGGCAGACTTGACAATGCTGCTTCAACTTTTCCATATCAATTGACATCAAACGAAAAAGATGTACTGCCAGGGAAAAGTTACACAGAAAAGTTAAAATAAGCACGTCATGCTTCACTCTTTGGCTACGTCACAAAATTCAGGCCCGTAGTTTACACCCCACACAAACCACGTAGAACTGAACCTACACAGACACACTCCACTCTCTGATGATAATTCCACACTGTTCAAACATTAAATTCGACTCCCACTGTCCAGCCCCTAAACTGATCGAATCCAAAATCAGTTTTCGCGTCTTCAATTACACATTTTCGTGCCCGACTTGCAGATGTTCACTTCATGCAACACTACCGCGGATGGATGAAGATGAGAGTTCGAATCCTACCCAATATAAACACGACTAAAAATCATTTATATAAAAGAAATCTTCAATGAGACACGGAACAGTAAACAGTAAATAAAAATCAAGTAGGGTAACTCTTGCTCCCACGACGAAGTATTTACAGGCCCATACTGTACTCCGTGTTGTCATTTCTGCTATGACTTGGTGGGTGTCGTAAATAGCATTTGCTTGGAGTTATGGGCCTGTAATTGTTTCGTCATGGCAGCAAGAGTTACCCGACTCGTTAGTTATGCACAAGATAAAAAGTAGAGTCAGATTTATGTGTTTTACACGGCCACAAGAAACTGCTACTAATCCCACTGTAATCAGACTAAGGCAAAGTAAAATCTATACACCAAGAAGCAAACCAACGCTTTATTAAATAACAAAACAGACAAGTGAATGTTCGACAGTCTTCCTCGGGCCGATCTGGTGATATATGACTCTGTGCGTCTGAAAAAAAATAATAAACCGACGTTTTTTTTTTAAGGTTGAGATGGTGGTGGGCAGTAGCGATGGTGGTGGTTGCGTGAGAGAGAGAGAGAGAGAGAGAGAGAGAGAGAGAGAGTGTTTCCTCCCAAAAGCTGCGCTCAACCTCTGCCAAAAACTTTTACATTTAAAAAAAGAGTTTAATTTTCACTTACTTCTACTTCTTGCTGGACAGGGAAGAGTCCAAAGGAGGTGGAGAATTTTTTTTTTTTAATTTTTTTTCATCATCATAATCAACAAACCTACAGTTCCTGGTGCGAATCACTAGTGATGGTTTGCTGTGGGATTCAGATTAAATGGCCTACACGACGATTTGAAACTGCTGTGGTCCCCACTGAACATTTTCAACTACAAAACTGAACTAAAAAAAAAAAAAAGAAAAAAAAAAAAAAGAAAAAAAAAAGAAAAGAAAAGAAAAAAAATTGCTACAAGCAGAACTCGCGCAATCAGGTAATGACTTTTTTTTCCCAACATTCAACACTTGAAAACTGCAAACCAGACAGATCTAGCTTCATTAAGATGGATCACTTTCCATCTTGTCCCGAACACTGCGAGTAATGTTTTCAGTCCAAAGTTCATCCTGTGAACGAGGGTCCCCTTTCCTGCTGGTAGTCAGTCGTTCCCGCGTCCTTTCACTAGGCTTTGGAAGCCTTTCCCACGCGCCCAGCGCATTGTCTTCATCCAGCACTCTCTCTCCCTCAGGGTGTTGGCGAGACACTGAGGGTGTTCGCGAGACACTGACTGGTGCAGGTCTTATCTCATTGTCCTAACCGTCCGGCACAGCTGTTCAAACGCGTGTCATTAGCCAGGCAGGGAAACAGCATGACATTTTTATTGCTAAGGACGGGGGAGTGCGGATCTACGGTTTACAGGACTAAAGCGGCAATTACCAGGCTTTGGACCTAGTTGCATTTGATGGCTATCGCCTGTGTCCTTTGTTAACACCGCAAGGGCTGACATACTGGAATGAATGCGGCGCAGATCTATATCTGCCGCTGTAGCGAGAAAAAAAAAGTCACCACAGCAAAATGACAAACTACTTGGAGAATGAAAATTATTTGGAGAGCAACACCCGTTTCCGCTGCTAATTTCATGTTCGGTTTTTGTTTAGTTTTTAAAAAAAAAAAAAAAGCACACACACAAACCTTTAGTAGGTTTACAAACTGCTAACCAACCACACACGCACACACAATTTAAGCTACTAATCTCGGTATATGTAATCACAACAACAGTAGGTTCCAGAGTGTTTGTGACCGAGGACGGACATTGAAACAAAACAAAACAAAAAACTACTGTTCCGCCAGACGAAAGGGACCTACAAATTACAACGCACTGTCTTGTAATTTGTTTGTCCCTTTCGACCGGCGAAATAGCATTTTTTTTCTTTTAAATTTTGAACGACAACAGTAATCATAACTTTGATTAACAATGATGTGGTTATACAGTTGTCATCACGCTTTAAAGAATATAACAGGACAGGGAAGAACGTGTAGGCAGAACATTCCGAGCAAAATGAGTTTAAAACCCATGAAAACTGAAAAAATTATATGCGAGGGTTGACTGCCAGAACCCAGTAGGCCCTATCTCATACACACACACACACACACACACACACACACACATATATATATATATATATATATATATATATATATATATATATATATAAGAGATACCGGGTTTTGGCAGTCAGTCCTCGCATATGATATGATTTTATCACTTTTCTATAACCACATACCAGAGAAGACTCAAAACTGAAAGCAGTGTGATCAAATAGCTGTGCAGATAGAAGTAACAACTAGATCCACCCTGTATTCCATGTTCTCAAAGACAAGTCAGTTTCAGAACATGAAGAACAACGCTTTGTTTTCCTGTGCCCTGCCCCCTTTCCCCCACCCCCACTCGATCAACCCCGCTCCCTCCATCGACCCCAATCCGACAGCCACACACATAGATTGGTCAGGGATTTACTTTCAGAAGTTGCAAACTTTCCACCAGAAATAAGTATTAATCTTTTTAACGTTTTTTTTTTCTTTTCCGATGCCGACGGCACTTACACATCAAAATTTATGTTTAGCAAAGCCTGTGTGGAATCGGACAGAAAGCACCACGCCAAGATCCTGTGTTTTTTTTTTCTTTTAATGCAAACTGAATATCAGAAATAATTTACTGGTTCAGAATCACCCCCCCCCCCCCCCCCCCCTACTATCCCCCCCCCCCCCCCCCCCCCCCCCCCCCCCCCGGCAAGAGAGAGAGAGAGAGAGAATTCATAGTGTGTGGGCTGATGTTACAAGTTTCTACGGCACTGTTCATGATCATACTGTGAATAAAAACGGTCCCAGGCTAAAGTAACTGCTTTGACAATTTTGTTTGTATTTTGTTTTTCGTTTGTCTTCCTCCCATTTTTTTTCAGAAGCCACGTTTTCCTGCTTTAAAAAAAAAAAGAAAAAGAAAAAAAAAAAAAAAAAAAAAAAAAAAAAAAAAAAAAAAAAGAAAAGGTGTGTGCGAGGGCTGGGGTGGGGGGGGGGGGGGGGGGGGGGGGGGGACTGAAAGGGAGAAGAGGGGAACGGGGTGGAGGAGAAGGAGCAGACGCGAGCGGGTGAGGGTGATTGAGTCCCACCCCCTTAAACTACCACCCCCATCCTCACCTCCCTTTGACTCCAAAGCGGTGAGCACTCAAGACGCAGATGTCCAGACAACAAGACGCCAACCCGTGTCACTAACAATCAGCGCTAATCGTACTGTACGGCCGGCAGAGGAGCCGATCTTTAATTAGGAGGCTTGTCATCCGTGTCACCACTCTTACTTTTATCACCTGAAAAGATAGAGGCGAGGCAGAGGCGGAGGGGTTGGGGGAGAGGGTGGGAGGAGGGGGAGGGGAGTGTTACGCGGCATTTGTCAGTCGATTCTCGATTTCTTTTCAAGGCGGTGCTCGTCGTAGGCTTCAATTGTATGGGTTGAGAGCTGAGAAAGTGGAAAGGGGCTTTCTCTCTGGAGAGAGAGAGAGAGAGAGAGAGAGAGAGAGAGAGAGAGAGAGAGACAGTGAGAGAGAAAGACTGAGATAGAGTGGGTTTGAAGACAGACAGGCAGACAGACAGACCCATGCAAGTAGCAGAACCCATCATCCCCCGCGGGCCATTTTTCACTTTAGAAAGAGGAAAGGGAAGCTCCATCGCAACAACTGTGAACCCCCTTCCTCGCCCACACCCCCCCCCTCCCCTCCCCGCCTCGAGGCTTATGAGAGTTTACTCCAAAACCGTTGAAAAGCAAACCCCGGCGACTCCGAGCGGGAGGAGAGGAGTGTGGCAGCGTCGAGTGAAGCCCCCGGGTCCGGTGTTTCCTCAAGTGGCCGTCACACCCGCGCCACTGGACAGAAAGTCTGGTGACATCAGCGTAAATGGGGTATTGACACACTCTGGCTGCTACCCGGACTGGATGGTAAAACAAGTTGGGCACCAACCGTTCATAAGCGACTGTCTAATACCCTCCGACGCTTCCGGCCACGTCGGTGACGTCATTGCCAGTACGCAGCGGCGATCGGCGCGAAGGCATGGATTGGTTAATTAACATGAATGTTTTACGTCCACACCGACAGGTGATAATGGCAGAGGAAGACAACCCATCATCCCGGGTCGGGGATAATGAGAGTGGAGCCCCGCTATATATGACTATGCTAAACATCATGACAACAAAATGGCAGGCGCAGGAGGTCCTCAAGTTCTATCTACCTTACCACGCGGTGTTTCCCATTAAAAAAATAAATAAATAAATAAATAAAATAGAATTTCCATCAGTATTGTCAAAGCGTATTCCAATACGAAAAATTTAGAAGCTTCATAAACGTCAAAAGCCCCTCGGCCATCATCACTATCATCATCATCATCTTCTCTCTCCTCTCTCTCTCTCTCTCTCTCTCTCTCTCTCTCTCTCTCTCTCTCTCGTCGGATATTGTCGACATTATGTTTTTTGCAATATGATTTTTTAAAAGTTACAATATATCCTACATGTCAAAAATCAGCATTTGTGGCATGTATTAGCTTAAATGACACCAGCCCCGCCAGACTTAATTGTTATTATCATCATAATTATTTGTTATCATCAGCATCATCATTATCATCATCATCACCTTAGCATCACTATTACTATTATAACAAAACAAAACGTAAATAAGAAATGTATTAAAAATAAGCTTGTCTGAAGATCAAATGTGGCGGGAATGATATTGGTAATGTTGCTTTTTAGCCCAGCCGACCACAAAGGGCCATATCAGGGCTGTCACCGCAGTAAGTCAATTCACAAGTTGTATAGACTATTGATAAGTATCAAAAGTACAAATTAAAAAAAAGAAAAATTCACACAACCCTTTATGATAGACCTTCTAAAAATACATCGGAAATTTATTTATAAAACCTTTTCGTAAAATTTTAGATCAGATGGAAAATGTTATAATCTTTCAGAAACGGCGGGAATAAGATTTACCCTCTTTTTACCGAGTAACAAAATGACATAACATCAACTACAAGTAAATAGACTGGTGAATGAATGAATGTACCTATATACACTGATGAAAACAAACATAAAAATGTATACAGATAAAAAAAAAAAAAAAATCACAAGGAAATCTATCGAGTGGATGACCAGCTGAAATGCACAAAAACACTTTTTTTTTCTTTAGTCCGTGCTGAAAAAAAAAAAAAAAAAAAACGTTCAGTATCATCTGAAACACTACAACCTTACCTTCACTTGTCACCTGCAAACTCGTTCAATCTCCAAAGCTAATTCGGATAAGCCCCTAGCTGTCCACCCTAGCCATGTGCACCCCACCCCTCTCACCACCACCACCAACCAACCTTCACCACCATCTCCACTCCGTCCTCCATACGGGTCGGCACGTGTCGAGCCTCACAATGGCTCCACGAGAGCCTCACAATGGGAGGCGCGACCTATCACTCCGCGATCCACTGCCTTGTATTCGTTGCGTTCCTCTGCTATGGTAACATGCTCGCGTCAATAAATCGAAATTTGTTGGAAAAGATCCCTGTTGCGACACTCGTCGACATACATAGATGTGCAACTAATAATCCACCACCACCCTTCCTTCCAACTCCTGAATACAACAGCGGTCGAGATACATTTAGAAAACCACCCAGGGAATATTGGTGTTTCAAAAATATATTTAAAAAGACCAAAATGAATACCCTATGATTCAAGTCCTCGTAAGCGCAAGACAAAGGAACAAAGAAACAGACACAGTCTGGGAAACGGTAACATACACAGAAGAGTAAAGGGATACGTCGGATAAGAGACGGACAGACAGACAGAGACTGACAGACAGACAGACAGATGACAGAGACAAAAAATTTTTTTTAAAAGGGATAAGCACAAAAATCTTGTTTACAACTTCACCTCAAACATGTGTAACAATATGCATGGGAAGTCAAAATATAACAAAATTACAAAAGAAAACTCAAGTTGACCCCTAACAATTTCGATTGCATTGTGTAAAACAAAACAGGGGATGGGGGGAGAAAAAAAAAAAACACGATATCTAAAAAAGGAAGACACTGATCAGTCAGTTTTTCAAAGGACTGATAGTCACAGAAAAGAACATTTCAAAAATACACCAAGCACGCGCAATCTCTCTCATCCCCACCCCCCACATATACACGAGAGTGAGAAGAACTCGCACAGGTTTAATACGGTGCTTAAGTAATAAGTACTTAAGTAATTAAGTAACAAAGACAAGTAATGAAAATGCATAAACATTCTCAGAAATTTGAATGTCCTTACCTTTTCTTCTTCACAGTTCTTGGACAAAAATCTCATAGATTCTCCAAAGATAAAAAAAAAAAAGCGTGATTAACTAAAAACTGCAAACTAAAGCACACTCTGTGAAAATGTAGCTGTCTGAAAATCACCCACTCATCGTGTCATTCATCCAACATGAACAGATTTAAAACGGATCGGCTGTGAAGTCTCCACTGTGATCAAAGTGTACGATCACCCCCACAGTCACACAGTCTCTTAGATCATTGCTGTGTCTGATCCGCCTTATTCACCTCCAGTTCATCACTCAAAACTGAACCAAACCACGACACCGTAGCCTCCTTTCTAGTACGACTCTACTCAGTACATAGCGACGGCTTTCCTCATATTCACCTCCAGTTCATCACTCGCTTGTCGGAGGCTGAAAAACTGCATCACGACACCGTCACTTCGTTCCTAGTATTCTACTCTACACAGAACATAGCGACCGGCTTTTCTCTAGGGCTTTCCACAGCTGATCACATGGCCTCGACTTTCGCTTTTCTCAACTGACCACGTGCGCCAATCAGATTCCTCGATGCGGTCCTTCGAAACGGACTCAATCGTCCCCCTCTGCCAGGCCGCGCGAGTAGGATACCCTGCACGTAGTTGTGACGCAAAAACGGCGAGAAGTTCTCGAGCGTCATCAACTCTGACACCAGGTCTGGCAGGACAAAAAACAAATACCGCAATCTCTTGATGTACTTTCTCACGGTACTTGCGAAGAGGTGTGCAAGGGGGTGGAGGTGGAGTATGTTGCGGGCTTGGAAGCATGTGACAACCACTAAAAGGATACTGCATTGTTCTCACGGTCGATCTGGTGTTGAGAGGATGCGAGGACGAACCGGGAAGATAGAGACGAGAGGAGCGGGGTTGTGGGGATGGGGGGTGAAAAGGGAGGGGGGGGGGGGGTGCAGTTGCGAGGGGAGAAGGGGGAGGGGGGAGCAGAACGCGGGAGCGTAGGGGATGGGTGTGGACCGTTTCATGGTTGGAGGAGGACGTTAGAAGCTGAGAAGTAAACAAAGCTTATGGGGTTTTTTGTTTGCTTTTTTTTTTTTTCGGATGGTGGGATAATCATATTTGTCCGTGTGAAAACGAAAGTCGGGCTGCCCGCTCTCCCAAAACAGACCGTTTTACATAAACCGTACGACAGGGACACGTTTTCTTTCTGGCCTTTTTTTTAAAGTGAACCAACCCAAGCGATTTTTTTCGGCGGACTTTGGCCTGAGAGTACTTGCATGCAAATTAGTGGCTTAGTTTATTAGTCAGTTACATCCACAGCCAGGTCACGTCAACGTTCATGCCCAGTATAGGTGACGTGGCAGACAGGGACAACCATTCCACGAGAATGGAAGCTGGGCATGGGCCTGACACGTCGCTGAACGACAACAGTATGACAAGACGATCAGTGAAACTACTTGTTTGTATGCTGGGCGCAAGCGGAGTTCAAACTCGCGACTGCTGCTGACAGTGGACTCGAGACTGTACCACTAAGCAAACAGCGCAGTCCAACTCTCTTATCACAGAAGGTGATATTTCAGTCTTATCAGCCGAAGTCTCTCAGAAAACAAAACAAAAAAAAAAAAAAAACGTTTCTTGTTGCTTGGTTTATCTGTTCCACACAAAAGCGGGCACGTGTTATGTTGTTATCGCACTCACATCTTCCTCAAGGACTAGAATGCACTTTTATTGGCGCGCTGAGAGTGAGAAGACGTCATGGGACTGAAAATAGCTAAGCGTGTCCCTGCTTCTCAACACGCCCAACTTCGTTTGAACTGGCTACCGCGATCATACCACTTCACGATGACAGTGTTAGAATTGTATGTTACATCTGGAAGTTTCTCTTGCCTGGTTGTTGATGACACCACGACATAATTTAAAAAAAAAAAGAAAAAGTCACGATCATGAGCACGAACAGAAGTGTCTCGCGCTATACAATAAAAGATTTATCAAAATCAGAGAGGAAGAGTGTTGAGCACGCGTTTGAGGTCGAGGGGGGAAAAGTGAAACGAATAAACTGTCGTGACTAAACCTGCTAATACAGTAATATATTAACAAACACAGAAAAATAGACAGACAGATAGGCCTAAACATACAGAAATGTATGTTACAGACATGGAGCAGAGACAGGGGCGAGAGAGAGACGAAAACGAGAGGAACGGGACGGAAAGACACCGGCACAGACAGACAGACACAACGGGTGATGCAGTGTGCCCGGAAGGACTTGGGGGGTAAAAACAAAACAAAACAAACAAACGGAAAAAAAACACACCATAAAGTAACTTAGTTTTGCCTGATGCTCAAGTTATAAAGGATTTACACTGATGAAGGAAAAGAAGAGGGTAGGAGTGAGGGGACGGGGTGGGAGAAGGGAGACAATTACTGAAATCACTCTAGCAAGCCCAGAAGTTTCAACTGCCTTACCTTTTCTTTCAACAGGTCATCGAAATCCAGTTCTGACTCCTGGGACGAAAAGTCGAATGAATTCTTCACAGAACAGGAAGAAAAGGGAAAAAAAACATACATCCGGAAGTGCGGGTGTGGACCCAGAGAAGTACTGTCCTCAATTGCCGAACGAACAAGCTTGGAGCAATTCTGCACCACGTTGTGTTCACATCCTTTAAACAAGCCATCGAAGTCTAGTTCTGATCCCTCGGACGAAAAGTCGACTAAATTCTCCATTTAGAAGAAGGTGGTGAAGGAAGAAGAGAAGGAGGAAAAAAAAATCGGTAACGGAGCCTATCAGCTAAAGCCTACAATACTCTCTACTCTCTCCGCGAAAACTTCGAGGTTAAAAATTGAACCAAACCAACTTTGATTCGAATTGATAAACCGCCCAGTCTCTACTTCTGTCGAATTTGACAAATCACGTTTGCGCCATAAGGATCATCTATAAGAATGGTATGAGAAATCCACCTCAGTTCATCACACACCGAGTACAGGCACTGGACCACCTCACCGTACGTCACCAAATGCTGCCCGCAAAATGGCGAACACTTGCCTCGACTGCTTGCTGACTGCCATCCACACAACAACAACTGCTTGAGCAAGCAAGCGTCATTACTAGAGCCAATCAGATTTCACCACGCAGTCTTGAGGGGTGGGGGGAGGGGGCGCAAGCAATCATGCAGCCCCCCAATCCCCACGTGACCAAAACTGCTGGGTAACACAACAACTACAAAAAAAAAAACCGTCTCTTGATGTTCATTGTCATGCTAATTCTTGAGGGGTGGGATGGGAGAGGAGGGGCAAAGGGGGGGAGGAGGATGGAAGTGCCGAGGGGGGAGTGACAAACGTTGAAAGACCGTTGTATACTCTCACGGTGGACCGAAGGCCTGATGAGGGGGGGGGGGAGGGGGGGGGGGGGGGGGGGGGGGGGGGGGGGGGGGGGGGTATGGGAGGGCGGAGGGGGAGTGACAAACACTGAAAGGCCGTTGTAACGATCGAAATGGGGTGATGCCGACCGTGTAGGGTGGGGGCAGTAAGGGCCGAGGAGCGGGGCGGGGGTGGAGGGGGGGTGGGGGGAGGTTGGAGGACGTTGTAGTTTGAGAGATAAACACAGCATAAGTAGACACATAATGGTGGACATACATACATCTCCCAAATAGATTACTCGTTGGGTTTTAGAGAAATTTTTAGAAAGTATTGTTTGTTTCTTTTGGATTGGTTCAGTTGTTTTCAATTCAATGTGTACCTAAACAACAAAAATACATTTATTTCCCAGCTCCCAAACGCTTAAACAGCGCACCAAATTTCCCCTGGGAACACTTTAATAATACTTAGGATTATCTGGTTTCTCTACAATACTCTTCACTGTTGTCATTATCAGCAATACGAAAACATCCGGGGAAAAAATAGACGAATGGAAACACCTTAAATTGAAAATTATTTGGCCGGGGATGTTTATTTCATTCTTCCATGTCATTTTAAAACGTGAATGAAACAATTGATTAAAACTCAACTGATTAATTGGCTAAAACCCAAGAAGACACACAAAAAAAACAAAGCTAATAGAGATGTAATGCCTAGTGAACAGAAGAAATCCCAATGCATTATCCAAAAAATCCCATAAAAGAGAGAGATAAGCAGATAAATAGAGTAAATAAATAACATTCTTGAAAGGGGGGAGGCGGAGTGGAAGAAGGGAAAGATTCAAAGGGAACTTCTAAGTCGCATGCGCCAATATAGCATCCGCTCTTGTCAAGAGCAGATGTACTAGCAGCTTTATTCGAGAGTGTAAGGACCTTGGGATCTCCGTTCGTTTAACCACAATATTTTTCCCCCTCTTAATTAATATTGAGAGTAAACGGGGCGAACTGCTAATTCGGAGTTGATCCACCACGCCAATCGGTCACCCAAATCTTTATTGCTTTTTATTTTCTGTCATGATTGTTAGTCCTTATTAGGTAGGTCCACTACTTAAAAGAATGAAACGCATTTTAGTCACGAAATTGCCAGTTCCGTCGATGGGAGAGCTCTTCTGTGCGCGAGTCGACAAGCTTGATTTTCTTACAAGCAATTTTGACCCGAGAAGACCAATAACTCCCCGAGTTATTTCTATTCCACCAATGGAATCACTAGTCACCTACACACACACACACACACACACACCACAGCGACTAGCACCAACAAGGAGTTGGCTACCAAGTAGTTAATGCATAACATCCGATTCAAACTTATGTTCGACTCCCCGAAGCTACCCATGTACTAAAAGCCTGGACTTCTCCACAAGCCACGACTGATGTTTCTATAGCCAACAAGGTGCAGACCACTCAACAGGCCGAAGCTTTCCCGAACGTGTTCATCCCTCAGGACAAGAACGGCTGCATGGTCACTGTGCCCTGCCTGCAGGCCGATGGGCACCGAACCGTCACACGATCGCCACCCTTCAGGCCCACTTGAGAACTTAGTGAATAGTAGTGAAGGTGGGTGCCTTCCCCACCCAGGACCGGCAGGTCGACATGTACTTGTTACTACCCTCCTGCACATGTGAATCTTTTCCCAGTGACTCTCCCTCCTTCAGTATACAAGTCGGGGTTATTCCTGTCTGGTGATGCCTGAGTTTACACACTTGAAGAACCCATGGAAACTGATCTCAACATCAGCAAAACTACCCGTAATTTGACTACATACTCGAGAACATTTGGCCGAGTGGTCACAAAGACAATCGTTGAGAAGTATAATCCGTTGCCAGGAACAAAACGGTTTAAAAAAAAAGTAAAGAAAAAAAAGAAACATGCCAATGCTCTGACAAGCTGATCTCTCTCTGACAAGCTCTCTCTCTCTCTCTCTCTCTCTCTCTCTCTCTCTCTCTCTCTCTCTCTCTCTCTCAACAACATCGTTCACTTGAATGACACGAAGAGAAAAAAATACAAACTAATCAAATCAATCAGTCATGCCACTTACGGTCTTGCCGATCACAGTAGTCATAGCATAGTGATAAAACAAACGTACATTTTCTTCAAACAAAAACGAACAGAATATATAACAAATTCCCAAATCAATAGGCAAGTTCACTTCCATTCAATAATCAAATCAAGTGATAGAAAAGTACGTGAAATAACTGAACTATGTCCGGGACGGGGGAAATCATGATGGTATTGCTTAAGTGAACTAAGTTATATTATTCAGGCTCGACAGATCAAGGTTATCTCTGTACTCATACACGCATATGCGCACCCATGCACCACCAACCATTCACCTCTCTCTGGGGAATGGGATGCCACGCATTCGCTTTTCTCCTAAAACGACTGAGAACAAGAAACAAAATAACACACGAAAAATCCAAATAAACAACAGGAATCAAAAACAAAGGAGATCAATACTTCCTAATGCCGGGTTTTAAACTAAAAAGGCTTCTTACCTGGTCAGGTTTCCACAAGCGCGCGCTCGCGCACACACACACACACACACACACACACACACACACACACAGACGCACACACACACACACACACACACACACACACACAGTGAGTCACAAAACACGCAGCAGCTAATTTACGCTGGGCTCAGACCGAGCCAGCACATAACAATAATGATAATGATAATGATCATGACAATGATGTTAGTAATAATAATAATGATAAGCAGCAGCAGCAGCAAGTGGCAATTCATGACTAACAAATTTACCCTTGCGTAAAATTTTCTCTGTGTGTGTGTGTGTGTGTGATGGCTTCCTAAAATTACAACGAAATGTAAGCTTATTTTCACGCCAAGTCTGACTCTCATATTTAAAGGCTTTCTTGATGTCTGAAAAGTGAACTGAAACTCATCCTTCCCCAGGCCTAACTCCCCCCCCCCCCCCCCCCCCCCCCCGGCCAGTTTATACCCCCTGGAATAAAGTAGCTCGGGCTAATCTGATGCCCGGGGTTGAAACCAGTCTAGGCCATGTCATATCCCCTCACCTACCCGCTCCCCCCCCCCCCCCCCCTTCCCCGGGCGGAATATACCCTCTGTGGGCACTTTGTTCACCCATCACATTCATGCTGCAAGAACGAGTTTTGCACCCGCTCACCATTTCTCTGCTTGAGTACGAGTCAAGTTGCAATGTGTGTAATGTCAAAAAGAACTGTGTTTACAGTTAACCCAAATTCGACGCTGATTGTTTTGTGTCTTTGCTGTGAACATTGAGATCAATTATATTCAATCTTCCACAATCACTAAATCAGTTTAATACTCATTTGTTCGTCTTCACCACTTTGTTGTCGCA
>JADBJO010001622.1:25000-30000 GCA_016801955.1 Conus betulinus
CTTTTCTCTGAAAAATTCGCCCTCCTTTCCCCTTTGAGATAATTAGTTTCTCAAAATATATCCTTTTACTTTGAAACATTATTCGGAAATACAAAATATTAATATTCAGGATTATGAAAGCATCAAAAAGATTACAGCTTTGATTTTTTTTTTTTTTTTTTTTTTTTTTTTTTTTTTTTTTTTGAAACCGTGAATATTTTTGTCATAACTGTCCTTTTGAAATCGCTGTCATAATTCATGCCCCTTTGAAAGTGGATAAAATACAGGATATAGAATAGAAAAGAAGAAGATGGTAAAAAAAAAACTGGTTAGTATGATTAAAAAAAAGAAGACACAGAGAAAGTAAAAACGTAAAAGACAGTAATAATCTACAACCATTTCGAAAGAGAACACATAGTTTCCGTGTATAAGACTTCAGAGATCCATGATCCAAGTGAAAGACCTTTTAGTTACGCTTCAAATTAATTCTGTAATGAGCTAGGCTCCACAGTGCAAGCTTTGTTTTAAACAGCTGATTCTTTTTCGCTACATCCTCGGCTTTAACTAATTAGAAACCTTTTCCGGTAGTTGTCCACCTGTCCAAACATTCCATCTGCATTGTTTGCAACACAGACTGATTGCACCTTGAAATCGTGGAAAATTGTCCGGACATTCCAACAGCCATTGTTTGTTTACTCGAGGCCTGTTAGCGAGTCACTCAGTCATGGTTGATGAGTAAATGACCGGAACGAGCATTTCACGCTCTGTGGCCACGCGCTGTGGCTGATCCGCTCCACGCCCGACTGTCTGCTATTTCCCCTGCGGTGAATGTGGTCCCTAAGACTGGACTGTAAACTAGCTTGCTTAAGCGTGAACTTCCCGTAGGGCAATGACGACGGCGCCTGGTGAAGTCTTCAGTGATTCAATAGAGACCGCTAGCAGCTATTTTTACAGCAGAGCCATTCATTTGTAAATGAAGTGACTCGGCTCGTCCGACACCTGACTGCTAAACTCAATATAGGCTTGATGACGAAGACGTGATTACACTCGTCATGGACTTGACAGAAAAGTCAGCTTCGTTGCGATGGAACTTTCACGTTCGGGTGAAATGAAAATAACACTGAATTGAGAATTCAGACAAGCTTTTAGTCTTATACATTTGTAACAACAACAGCAGCAAAAACAACCATGTGAATGATGACAACAACAATAACAATAATAATGATGATAATAACAATAAGAACAACGATGATATTGATAATGATGATGATAAAGATGACAATAATAATGATGATAAATAATGATAATAATGATGATGATAATGATAGTAATAGCCTAATAATAATAATAATAATAATGACAACAATAATAATAATGATGATAATAAGCATCCCGTTTTCCAGGTTTCTCTATCGATTATCCCTGCATGTCAGCTCAGGTCCTCTCTCTCTCTACGGATCCAGCTGTATTCGAGCGAAAGGCTTTGCCTGCCACAACACTTCTTATTCCACCACGCAGTCTCGCATCATTCGATTCAGCGCAATTATTGCGCAAAAACGCGCGAGTCGCCTCCATGCGCAATGTCGCGATGCGTCCAAAAGTGACTAAACCGCGACAGGGATCGCCCACGTTTCCTTGCAACAACAATATGTAAGAGCTGCTTCCCGGATTCGTCGTAATTTGCAATTATTATATAGTTTCGAGAGCACCAATGTTGTCAGATTTTTTCTTTCAACATGCCTATTTGTTTCACTAGAGACACAACCATCCTTCGGAGCTAGCTCTCTCTCTCTCTCTCTCTCTCTCTCTCTCTCTCTCTGTCTCTGTGTGTGTGTGTGTGTGTGTGTGTGTGTGTGTGTGTGTGTGTGTGTGTGTGTGTGTGAAGAGAAGCAAGAAAACGTTTTCAAAAATCTATATGATTAGAAAAGAAAGAAACTTAAAAGGCATGAATCAAAATAAGGGCATCTCCAAATTATGGAAAAAGATTTTCCAAAGGAGCCTTGAGATAAGCTGCATGGCTTTCGAAGGCATTCACAACAATCGTCTCAGTAGCCAATATTTCTTGCCACGATTTGCAGCACTCCATGTTTCGTCGCAATTGCCACGTAGTGACAATTATACCAAAGGGGCTCGCAATACCACAATCAAATCGTGATGCAGAAACATTCCCCGGTTCGCTGCGAGTGTGGCATATAACAGCATCGGACGCCAGGGGAGAGGTGGCAGCTCTCCTTTTATTTGAGGGATACTATGTGAGAGGTCAGTGTCGGGCGGCGTAGTCAACCTTCCACCCGTATGGGTGACGACGGGTCTAGCCTGTGTCGCCGGCGGACGGCTCCTGGAGATGTGGGGCGATCGGCGATGGAGCGTTGCCTGACTGCGATTACCGTGGCCTGGGTAACCATGTTCTGAGCTGGGGCAGAGACATGGGGGCACTCCTTACGTGGTTTGGGCTGAAAAATTGCCCTTTCGGCCGCAGTCTGCGAGCACCCGCCGAATATTAGGGACTCGTGCAGCGCTCCAGCGACCTTCGTCCTGCTCTCTCCTTGAAGCGGCCTCATGTGGAAGCAGGACCATCGCCACCCGAGCATGAAGAAGGCCGCCCGGTGGCCCTGAAGACAGCCTGAGGTTTGGGAAAACGAGGGCAACATATACCGACACCCATCGTCGGTCGAACAATAGCCAAAATTGAACCAACGTTCAAGAGGAACACGAGCTCTGAAAGAGAGAAATACGACGACCCCCACAGCAACTCACCCCTACTACTGACGGCGACAGCAGTTGTCACAACGATGCAGACCTACGTCTGTAGTATAACTGTCCTTAAGGGCGTCAGGCCGACGTAAAACTCACCCTCAACGTCAATGTCAACGAAACATTCTGCGGTGTTATGGTTCCACTTGTAAAGAACTCAATTAACTGTAATGAATTGTATTGTATTTTGTTATATTGTATTGTATTGTACTGCACTATACTGTACTGCACTGTATTGTACTGTATTGTATTGATAATATACTGTAGTACAATGTATTGTATTGCATTTGTTTTGTTTTGTATTGTATTGTAAAAACTTCTCCGCACAACAGAATCGATGTCCTATCGTAAAATTCACAGCGTCCAATCCCATCCCACCTCACCGCTCTTTTTTTGTTGTTATCGTTGTGTTTGCCCCTTGAAGTAGATATCATTCAGTTTTGTCCAGAATGAAAGTTCCCTCGTTGCCGTAGGTTCTTTTAAAATCATGTGTGCAAAAGGGCACGTTGATTCTTACAGAGGGTGTCGACTCATCTTCCCCCATCCGAGCGGCGACATGTTGTTCGTCATTATACAATACAATGCGCGAGTCGCTTTCCCGACAAATCGTGAAATACGGAATAAAAAAAGCAAGTCAAAATATAGGCAGAAACAACTCGTATTGAAAAGACGTTGGTGTTAGTCTGTTGAAGAAGAAGAAGAAGAAGAAGAAGTTTTACTCTATCAGAAGACAAATGAATAGACAGACAAACATGAACAGACGGACAAATATTGCCAGTACGACTGATCGTTGAGAGAAACAGGTACGCGCCCTCCGCCCCCCACCCCCACCCGCCCCATCCCCCCTTCCAAGTGTGAGAAAAGACAGAGTGGAAAGGAAGATAGAGAGAGAGAGAGAGAGAGAGAGAGAGAGAGAGAGAGAGAGAGAGAGAGAGAGAGACAGACAGACAGACAGACAGACAGACAGACGGACAGACAGACAGACAGGTATATTATTCTTTCGCTATACAGAAGTTCAAGCAGCATGCACGTCTTAATCATAATGAGTTTTTATATAAGCGCAGCAGAAGTTAAAAAAAAAAAAAGAAAGAAAATCCTCTGTATTGCAAGAAAACTAAAAATTCTATCTCCTCTGTCTCTCTTTTTTTACCTCGGCTACAATTCCGGGATTCATCATTCGTAAAAATTTTTGTGTATGCTACCGTCCTTAAAATATACACTACGCAGACATGCTCTTTTTCCCAATGCAGTGAGAACACACAGACACTGTGTGTGTGTGTGTGTGTGTGTGTGTGTGTGTGTGTGTGTGTGTGTGTGTGTGTGTGTGTGTGTGTGTGTGTGTGTGTTCTCACTGCATTGAGAAAAAGAGCATGTCTGTACAGTGTACATTTTAAGGACGGTAGCATACGCAAAAATTTCACGAATGATGAATCTCGGAGCTGTAACCGAGGTGTGTGTGTGTGTGTGTGTGTGTGTGTGTGTGTGTGTGTGTGTGTGTGTGTGTGTGTGTGACAGAGAGAGAGAGAGAGAGAGAGAGAGAGAGAGAGAGAGAGAGAGAGAGAGAGAGAGAGAGAGAGAGATGCGGTTTCTTGTCCAATGGAGAATATCAAACCCAAGAAACCCATGCTTCCTAATCTTACGTTATATGCTTTGATAGCCTTCTTACCTTGCCAGGTCTCTACAAGCACACATACACACACTTGCAGACCACACCATGGTTCTGAAACAGGTTACTGCAAAATATCTCAGCACAGGTGATGGCGACGTCTTCTTGGTTTGTCTGGCATCATGTTCAGGACTGGGTCTCCGTGGTCGTCACTGAAGACTCTTCTTCAACATAGGTTTTCTTTTCTTTTTCCCCACCTCTGAGTTTTGGACTTAAGTCTTCGTTTCTCGGTCTGTCTTTCAAAGCTTTGCATTAGAGATTTTGCTTCCACTTCAGTCGCCCAGACCACGTTCTCTCGAACAACAATCTGTTCTGCTCACTCTTCGCTCTCCCTTGTGTTGTTCCCCTCTTTTTTCCTCAATGTTCAGTTTATACATGGAACATGCATGTTCTCATCCACCATGTTCACTCTCCACAAGGAATCTCCCAAACTACGTTCATCCACACACCAGCATTTCACACACATTTCGTACATAGTATGCTAATGAACATTCGCTTCTCGCCAAATGGACATCGAAACTCCCAGCGACTTCTGGATCAGTTTCACGCAGTAATCGTCCTACAGAAAGTTTCGACGATTCGTCACACTAGCCTGATACTA
>JADBJO010001622.1:35000-47500 GCA_016801955.1 Conus betulinus
AAATATATAAAATGAAATTTAAAAAAAAAGTGAATAAATAAATAAAATTTTAAAAAAGAAAGGAGGAAAGGGAATGAGGATCTTTTGCCATGTAAGGCTCGAACTTAAGTAGATGAATAGCAAAGGGGAAAAGCGAAAGAAGACTTTTTTCATCCGCCGAGGCTTTTTCTTGCTAAATTAAATAGATAAAGGAAGACGGAAAAAAGTTTTAAAAAGAGAAAAGAAAAGGAGGAAAGAAAGGGAGGGTGAGATTTTATAAAACCGAGGCATAAAAAGTACTCTTCGTTTAACATTGAAAAAGACCAGCTGCCGTTACGCAGTGGTGAGCGTTGCGGATTCCAGGCTGGGTGATCGTGGCTTCGATCTCCATTAGACATTGTGGGAGTTTTCTACCCTGCCCGGCATCTGCCCAGAACTGAGTTTGCTATGGGAAAAAGCTGGGAAGACTGGGACCGCAGAGTTGAATTTCATCCACATCAGAAATGGCTACGTCTATAGCAGTGTTGCTCAACTTTCCTGACAGCAGCACTACAGGGGTCTGAATTCTCTAGGGCCTGGGTGACGCCAGGATATGTCATGAAAATAAGCATAGTGCACAACCCTGTCACGCAGCCTCAGGCTGAAATGGAACTCCATAACATCATCTTCCATCCTCATACTCACTGATCAGCATTAAAAAAAAGTCTCAAATTCTCTACCGCCTTTCATGCCCTGCTTTCATTATGACCCCGGTTGGATTCCTCACCAGCTCAGTACCTTGGTGAGTGTATGCTGAGGTCGCCGGTATCGGCAAGTTCTTGGGGAGTCTCGTTGGACGCCCATCGTGGCACCCTCCGGAGAGAGGCGATCACGCATGCTGGCCGCACGACTCGGCAATCATTGTCGTCCGTAAAGGGCTTAACTGGTGGTATGTCCTGCGCATGTCGGATCCGAGCAGGCATCACTGACCACTACCTGAGTGACCCGGCAGCAGTGCAGTGTGGCCTCCTGTGACGAACTGCCGCATGACGACTTGACATCATTGCTCCCCGCGGATTGCTGATTCTGGGACTGCGGCGGGACAGGTCAGGGTGTGGGTGTGTGTGAAACGGTGAGCCGGAATGGGCTGCGTAGGGTTAGTGCCATTGTAGTGGTACAGGAAATGGGATAGCAAATGTTATTAACAATAAGAGTAATGATAACAATAACAAAAATGATAGGATAGTAACACTAATGATTATAACCATAAGGATGATGATGATGATGATGATGATGATGATGAAAGGAACGAGAAGACGAAAAAAGAAAAAGAATATGAATGAAGAAAGGAAGGAAGGAAGGAATTGATGAATAGATAAATAAATGTATAAATAAACAAGTAAAGATAAGAAAAGAATATTGATAAGTAAATAATCAGAACGAAAAAAAGAAAGATGAAAACCACAGAAATGGGGATTTTTTTAAAACCTGATGAGGTTTATTCTTTTATGGGGAAAAAAGAAAAGAGAGAAATAAAAAAAAGAAAGAAAGAAGAAAAGAAAGAAAAAGAAACAAAGAAACAATGGATTTCTTTTTCAACTTATGCGATTTTTTTTTCTCATTAGATTAAGAAAAAAAATCAATGAACTAAAAAGAAATGGGCCTTTCTTTTTCATGTAGTTGAGCTTTTTTTTTTTTTTTTTTTAACTAAACAAAAGCAAGAAAAAAAATTCTGGATTTTTTAAACAGACGCAGTTGAAAATATCTATAAACAAGTAAATAAGAAAAGGAAAGAAAGAGAACACGACCGGGGTTGTTGCACGGGTTGAGGCTTTCTTTGTTTGACGGTACTAAATTTTAAAGGAATTTTTCAAACGGAAAAGGTTTTTTTTTTTTTTTTTTTTTTTTTTATTCAACATTTGTTTTCAACTATACCAAAATTAATTTTAAAGAATCAAACAAAAACAAACAAAAACAGAATAGTGGTATAATTTCGGGTGAAACATTTGTTAGTTTAACTAACATAAATATTTAAAAGATAGCTGGTAAGGAAAGATAGCAGAATAAATGTCGAATTAAAATCAAACTGAAGAATCAGATGTATAACCAATTAAACATACATTTTATTAGTAAAAACTATTTACGAAATAGCTAATCAAAACAAATTGTGTGACTAATGCGGGATGAATAAATAGATAAATAAACAGAGTCACATAATTGAATAACTAAACATAAACACAAAAGTTAACCAAGTAAATTCGGCAAACTACCGTTAAATGAAATAATTTTGGAAATCAATCGATGAATAAGAGATTAATGAACATAAGTAGAGCTAAACAACTAGATTTCAAATGCTATCAATTTCAGCATCTGTCTATGTGTGCAGCAGAAGCCTTACCTGTGTCTGCACGATGGGTTGAAGGTTGCTTTTTCAAGGTCACTGCAAAATGAACAAAAACCGAAATGTCTAAGTAGCTCTATCTTACAAACCTCAGCGCGCGCGCGCACACACACACACACACACACACACACACACACACACACACACACACACACACACACACACATAAACCACATTATGCATACACTTGCATAGTCACAGATATGTATGCATCTCTCTCTCTCTCTCTCTCTCTCTCTCTCTCTCTCTCTCTCTCTCTCTCTCTCTCTCTCTCTCTCTCTCTCTCTCATATCACATATCACAGGTGAACAGACGTAAATCTAAACAACAACAACAACTACTACTACTACTACTACTACTACTACTACTACTACTACTACTACTACTACTACTATTACTACTACTGCTGCTGCTGCTGCTGCTGTTGCTGTTGCTGCACATACACAGATACGAAACCGCGCACATGCGTGCACACACACTGACGCATTTAAGAATTGGCATAACCGAAAAAAAAATTCCCAAATACGACTCAGCTGAGCACTTGCAGAGATCAAACACATATGAGAGCAGCCCAACAATAACAAATTCATAAAGCAGGCACTAACAAGTGAGCAACAACTAAAACGCATAATTTTATGTTTGTCACAGACTGTGGTAATACATTTTTATTTATTTACTTGACAGAGAGAGAGAGAGAGAGAGAGAGAGAAGGGGGGGGGGGGGGGGGAGGGAGAGAGAGAGAGGCACGATATTTCATTAACAACAACAACAACAAATCTGTTAACGCAATGCCAGAAAAGAACGGCAACGGCACGACATCGGGAGTACTTCTGGGCCCGCGCAAGAAGAATGACTACCGGGAGTACGTCTGGGACAGTACCCCCCGTGGTCCCAGAAGTACACCCCCCTGTTGACACTTTGTAAATACATGTTGTTTTCTGTAACTATCTTGTAACGCTGATTCCTTTAGACAGGAGAGTACTTTTGGTACCAGTCCCAAACTGACACCCCTCGGCACCAGAATGACTCCCGGGAGTACATCTGGGCCAGCCCAGATGTACTCCCGGAAGTAACTTTGGCGCGGCTCCAGATATACCCCCCCACGAAGCTGAGAGAGTACTTTGGGCCCAGCCCAGACTTACTCCCGGGAGTAAAACTGGGCCGTTTTTAGCGGACCCAGATGGGGTGTCTTTCTGGACCAGGCCCAAAAGTACCCCCCCCCCCCCCCCCTTTCATATCATCTGTATTAAAGAGCTTAGGGATGTGGTTTCTCGTTTATGAAGACTTACGTGGGTATTGTTTCAGAATCAACATTGAAATACAGTGTATATCAACTTTAGGGGGGAGTGTTTCTGGGCCGGTCCCAGAAGTACCCCCCTTGCATATCTCCTATATTGATGTGTTCAGCGTCGTTATTTACTGGTCATAAACTCATCCATGGACACTCTATCTGAATCAACATTGAAAAAAAGTCTAAATCAGCTTTAGGGGGAGTACTTCTGGGCCGGTCCCAGAAGTACCCCCCTTGCATATTTCCTTTTAGTAATGTGTTCAGGGCTGTTACATACTGGTTGTAAACTCATGCATTGACACTCTACCTAAATGAACATTGAAATATAGTCCGAATCAACTTTGGGGGGGGGGGGGGGGGGTACTTCTTCTGGGCCGATCCCAGAAGTACCCCCCTTGCATATCTCCTTTATTAATGTGTTCAAGGTTGTTGTTGACTGGATATAAACCCATACATGGACACTATTTGAATCAACATAGAAATATAGTCTGAATCAACTTTAGGGGGAGTACTTCTGGGCCGGTCCCAGAAGTACCCCCTTGCATATCTCCTTTGTTAATGTGTCGAGGGTTGTTATTTAAAGGACATAAACTCACGCATGGACATTCTATCTGAATCAACATTGAAACATAATCTAAATTAGTTTTAGGGGAGTACTTTGGGCTGGTTCCAGAAGTACCCCCCTTGCATATCTCTTTTATGGGGCCGGAATAGCTCAGTTGGCAGAGCGCCGGACTCGTAATCCAAGAGATGCGGGTTCGAATCTCCTCCGCCAGGCCTTTTCGGCACAGGATGATTTTTTCCCTCGGAGTTAACATTAGTTCTGACCCCATTACCCATACAGTCCTTCGAATGAGACTATAAACCGAGGTTCCGAGTGTGAACGCACGCATAACATTTTGCACACACGTAAAATCCCATCACCAACTTTCGGAAGAGAAAGCCAGTTGGCCGTTGGTATGGATGACAGGTTACACATAGCATGCACCCTGCGTGAGAAATTGAAAGAATGAAGGAAGTTAGGAAATCGAGTGAACGATATTGAACAATATTGACTGGATGACACGGGAAACGACTGAATGAAGCGCCAGCTGGCAGCTCTTCAGTCGCCACTACCCAGGTAGGCAGCCTGTTGTGTAAACGAGTGTGGATTGTAAAGCGCTTAGAGCTTGGTCTCCAGCCGAGAACAGGCGCTATATAAGTATTCATTATTATTATTATTATTGATGTGTTCAGGATTGTTATTTGTTGGTTATAAACTTATACAGTGACATTGTATCTGCATCAAGATTGAAATATACCACAACCACAACAAAAACAACAAGTTATGGTTTTCGCGGAAAACTTTGGCGGTGAATACATGTGATAAAGAACCGAATAAACTGACAAGTGCTCGTTTCAATGTCAAACTCTCCGTTGTCAAGCGTCCCAGCTGTTCATCTTTTCAACACTATGGTATTATATTTGTGTCAATATACACAGAGAATATAATGGTTCCACCGACTTCAAATAGTTGCGTATACTATCACAACCGATTTACGGAAAAGCAAAACCCGCCATTTTTTTTTTTTTTTAAACTTGAAACGGAGCAGGAGGTGACATAAATCACGTGTAAAAGATCACTAATGATAACAACGTCCATGGCATGAACCACTTTTACAGTAATGGAGACACACAGCGCAGTGAAATTTGTAGCACGCCTGACATCGGTGATGTAACAAGTCTGATGCCTCGAGAATCTGGAATATGGACGCTTGTTGTCAGATTCTGTGGGGTAGAGCCGCAGTGGAAAGTCTTTGATTCTGTTTCTGAAATATTTCCTTGTGCCCACCTGACACTTCCTAATCAGCGTCCGTTGTTCCACAAAGTGTCTGACATGCTGCTGATCAGTGTCAACATGTAGACCATAATATTATGGTAGATATAATGCCCATCTTTGATAGGTTTTAGTGTCCTCTTCTTTTCAAACGGTCTGTCTTCTTCTTTCTTAGTTTCCTTTTCTTAAAAGATAAGGTTTACTGTCCTTTTGCAAAGTTCACTATCCTTTCCCCACGGTTTAGTGTCCTATTCTTTCGTTAGACTCTCTTTTTTTCGCAGGGGTTGGTGTCCTCCTTACATAAGATTTGTTTCGCTTTCATAGGTTTAGTGTCTGTCTTCTCTTACAGGATTTTGCGTCCTCCTCTTTCACAGGATTTACTATGACCTCTTGTCAGAGGTTTAGTGCTCTACGTTTACAGGATCCTGTGTTTTTCCATCAGGTGAAATGGCCTTTTCTTCTTTCATAGGGTTTAGTATCCTCCTCGCACAGCACCTTTCTCTCTCACAGAGTTTAGTGTCCTTTCCGATGTTCTCTTCTTTCACAAGTCTTACCGTCCTTCTAAATACAAAATAGTGTCCTTGCTTACTTTTAAACACACACACACACACACACACACACACACACACACACACACACACACACACACACACACACACACACCGAGCATGCACGCACACAACACACGCACAGAAACACACGCACACACACACACACACACACACACACATGCACACACACACACACACACCCCCCCACACACACACACACACACACACACACACACACATGGAAACGCACACAAATACAGGCACACACAATGACTAATGAAAACTTGACTAGGATTACAGCCCAGGCAAACACCGGGAACGGTACGACAGCCCAGTGGAGACGCCAGGAACAGGGCTACAGCCCAGAGAAGGCGCCAGGAACAGAGCTACAGGCCAGAGGAAACGCCAGGAACAGAGCCACAGCCCAGAGGAGGCGCCAGGATCAGGACCACAGCCCAGGATGATGGCCCAGAGGAGAGACGACGCCACACACATACGAGATGACAGAACAATAGATGTGGAGGTGAGAATCATGGACAGGCTAATGAGAAGAAATGCCAAATGGAATCCTTTTCTGGAAATTATTTCAGATAGTTCTTCAGCATTTGAGTGAAAGGCATTTTGACATTTTTCATCCTTTAAAAGCACCCTACACCAGTCTCGAATAGATTTAGATTCAGGAGAGGGGACCGATTGGTAGGTATAAGGGTTGGAAGAGGAGGGGTTATCGGTGGCAAGTGATGGAGGTGATGAGGGGAATATTTTTTTCACCTGCCAAAAAAATCATGATAAATCCACGATTTGAAAAAACAGTTTCTTTGTAAAATAGCAACTTCTTACACCCAGCTTTTACTTGTCCGAGAACTTTCTAGTAATATTCGCCTTTTCTCTAGTAATATTTGCTTTTATTTCGTAAAAAAAAGGCCTGCTAGTAAGTGTTAACATGTAGACCATGTGGTAAGTTTAATACCCTTCTTTCATAGCTTTTAGTGTCCTCCTCCTTTTATAGAGTTATTTTTTTACAGGGCTTTAGTGTCCTCTCCTTTCCAAAGGATCTCTGACTTCTTGGTTTCTTTTCTTAAAGATAGGTTTTACTGTCCTTCACTCATGACGTTTGGTGTCCCTTTCCATAGGGCTCTAGTGTCCTTTTTATTTTTTGGTTCGATTCAGTTTCCTTTTTTTCCCACAAGACTTGCTGTCCTCTTTCCGTGGTTCTGCCTTTCATGGGTTAAGTAGGCCTATCTCTTCTCTCAAATGATTTAGCGTTCTCTTCTTTCGTAGCATTTACTTTGATCTCTTATCTTAGGGTTTATTGTAATATTTCCATGGGATTTTGTGCCCTTCCATATAGTGAAGTATTTTTCATTTTGCAGGAATGAGTGTCTTTCCTACGGTTTAGTCCTCCTCTCACAGCGTCTGTGTACTTACATGCGGTCAAGCGTCCTCCTTTCACGGAGTTTACGCTCTTGTTTCATAAGGTTTTGGTGTCCATTCCGTAGGATTATGGATCTTTCTGTCATAGTTTTCTGTCCTCAGATTTCATAAGGTTTAGTGTCTTCGTGTCTCATATGATCTAGTATCTTGATTATTGTTACACGCTAAATGCGCTGATTTCCTCAGTACGAGGTATGTGCAGTACTCTGGCTTGTAAGAGTTCGTTGTTGATCCCGTGATTGGTGTTCGGCTCGCAGACGACAAAATACACCAGGCGGTATTGAAACGAAGAGGATCCTTTTATTTACCAAAGTTGAAGAATATAGGAACAAAAACAATCCACTGATCTTCAGATTCAATAAGTCGAACAGGAACTCAATCGTACATGCAGCAGCGAATATTCTACTAATGGCAGCTTCTCGTCGACCAGACTCAAACTCAATGAAGACTCTAACACTTCTAGACTAGAACTCTTCAACAAATCTCATCTCTCTCTCTCTCTCTGTCGCACAGCTCATTCTTTTATATGTTATCTAAAGAATATTCTCAGACATACACTATTTATTCTTTTTCTAGAATATTCTGCATACCAGTAAGCTTAACCAATCAAATTGTGACGAGCGTATGCAAGTGTGATTCGGTCAGCTTCTACAATTCTCGAACCTTCGGTAATGCACTAGCAACTTATGGAAACCTGGTGAACATTCGAACATAATCTTGAATATTCCACTCGCATTATCCATCGATCCAAAAATAATGCTGAACAATTAGACATACGTTCATTTTCCAAATCTTTTAAATAAATCAACAATAGCACTACACTGACCGAAAATACAAAGATCTAAACGCGATAAATAAAAGGAGGCTTGCAAGTCGTCGTTGTTGCTATGACGTCTTTCACAAAAGTTCCTCAGTTCTTGTCTACCTTTTAAATTGCAACAATTATCTTGAGCGTTCTCGCTTGATAGGATTTAGTTTTTCTCTCTTCACAGTATTTTATATTTTAACCCGAGGGTTTAATGTTCTCTTCTTCAGCAGGCTTTAGTGGCCCCCTTTCTCAAGATTTAACGTCTTGTATTTTCAGTTTTGTGTCCTTTCAGATTGTTGTGTTCTCTTTTTTTCACCGGTCTTACCTTTTTGTTTTGGTTTGTTTTTTTTGATAGAGAACTGTCTTCTCACCGATTTTTTTTTCATTTTATTGAGCTCCTTTGATGGGGCTGACTATCATCCTCTTGCATAGCGTTTAGCGTGCATCTTTCTAAGGATTTGGTGTGCTTTTGTGTTCTTCTCTCGTCATAGGGTCCGGGGTCTTCTTTTTCAGTAGATTTTCTTTCGCAAGGCTTCCGGTCTTGTTTTTTTGTTTTCTTAAACTCAGGGTTAGTCTTCTTTCACTGGCTTTACTGTCATCGTCTTTTGTGTTTGTACCATTTTTCTTAGGACTTGGTGCGTTTCTGACAGGACGTAGTGTCCCTGACTTGGGGTTTGGTGATAGGGTTTTGGTCAGGTTTCAGTCGAAATCCGCTTTTTTTTTTTTCCCCCCTTTCCATTTCAACTGATATGTAACTTTTTTTTGTCTGGTGGCAGGGTTACAGAGGATGACCGCTGTCCAGTACTCGGTACCAGACTACCAGGGAACTATTGCACACCGTCTTCATGTCGACATGACAGAAAGGACAATGTAGGTACCACATGACTTAAACCAGTGAAGTGACATAGATTACTCTCGGACTGTTACATTCTCACTTCGATCTAACGAAAAGAATTGTAAGTACGTGTACGTGAAACTTAAAACGACATTGGTTGCAACGACAGTTCATACGATAAAGATTGTAAAGAAAACAGATTGAAAACTGGTCACCTCCTCTCATCTGTCCCATCTTCACACTACGCATAATTTGAAGCTGATGGATAAATGAATTAACAACAAAGATGAGACAATTGAAGAAGAGGGTCTCGTGGCTACGACTCAGCTGATGTCTGACCTACGCATTAGCCCAACGCGCTGGTCAGACATTGAGTGCCTGCCTACCATTTTTTTTTTCTTGTGTGTGTGTGTGTGTGTGTGTGTGTGTGTGTGTGTGTGTGCGTGCGTGCGTGCGTGTGTGTGTGTGTGTGTGCGTGTGCGTGTGTGTGTGTGTGTGTGTGTGTGTGTGTGTGTGTGATGAGTGGGCATGGGCCCATGTGTGTGCGTGGGCGCTTGTGTGTGTGTGTGTGTGTGTGTGTGTGTGTGTGTGTGTGTGTGTGTGTGTGTGTGTGTGTGTGTGTGTGTGTGCGTGCGCGCACGCGTGTGTGCAGAATTGCGTGTGCATGTGTGTGTGCGTGCGTGCGTGCGTGCGTGCGTGCGTGCGTGTGTGTGTGTGTGTGTGTGTGTGTGTGTGTGTGTGTGTGTGTGTGTGTGCTTGTGTGTGTGTGTGTGTGTGTGTGTGTGTGTGTGTGTGTGTGTGTGTGTGTGTGTGTGTGGGGTTGTGTGAGCACACGTATCTGCATATAGGCTATATGTGTACATATCTGTGTGTATGTGTGTGTCTTTGTATGTGGGCGAGTGCGCACTTGCGTGTGTGTCTG
The DNA here is from genome assembly GCA_016801955.1 of Conus betulinus. NCBI lineage: Eukaryota > Metazoa > Mollusca > Gastropoda > Neogastropoda > Conidae > Conus > Conus betulinus. The sequence goes on from JADBJO010001622.1 coordinate 45,017, forward strand.
CATTTGTGCGCTTATGTGTATGCGTGTGTGTGCGCTAGTGTGTCGGTGTGGTGCACATGCACACATGTGTGTATATGTGTGTGGGTAAGAGCGAGCGAACGTACGCACACACGTTCGTATGTGTGTGTGTGTGTGTGTGTGTGTGTGTGTGTGTGTGTGTGTGTGTGAGAGAGAGAGAGAGAGAGAGAGAGAGAGTACACGCGCGCGCTTGTGTGTGTGTGTGTGTGTGTGTGTGTGTGTGTGTGTGTGTGTGTGTGTGTGTGTGTGTGTGTGTGTGTGTGTGTGAATGTTCAGAAGATGACTTAGTAACAGAACAAGACCATCAATTACAACATATAAGTGCACGCGCACTCTCGCGCGCGCACACACATACACATAACATAAGAACAACAACTCCTCCCTTCAAACACATCCCACATCAAACACAAACACATGCGCGCACGCACGCACGCACGCACGCACGCACGCACGCACGCACACACACACACACACACACACACACACACACACACACACCAACGCTTCTACACACATGTATGTGGACTCTCCAATTAACACGCTGTCATTACCCCACTGATGAACACACACACACACACACACACACACACACACACACACACACACACACACACACACACACACACTCACTCACTCACTCACTCACTCTCTCCCACACACACTCACACACCAACGCCTGCACACTCATGATGTCCATGGACACTCTAATTAACATGTTGGCATCACCCCACTGATGAACACACACCAGCGCACACACGCCGACAGTATACGCCGGGGACGCTGAGAGATTCAAGCAGAGACGTGAAAAGGTCTTATCTCAGTTGACATGTGGATCAGAGAGTGGTGAGCTTAGCTCGGCGTTCAGTCCAGTCTGGGTTAAATTGAATATAGCGCAAGAAAGCTTGTACTTCTGTTTGACACATAGTCTTGAAAGTAGGTCATTTGGACAGAGGGTGTAACTAGTCCAGTCCTTTGGTCAGCCTCTCAGACGTCCACTCACTACAGTTGGATTGTCATGGACAGGGAGTCATGGTGAGATACAAACCAGTAGAAGGCAACCTTATAGCATGCATTTGGCAAGTGCAAGGACAGGGGCATGTCTTTCAGCGTATGTTTTTTTTTCTGCCCGAAAGTCTTCTGCCTAAGTCCCTTTTGTTTTTCCCGTTTCGTCTTGGAGTGGCATTACCCTACGCCGCCCATTACGCCTCCCTGTCCACAGTCACACCTTGCGTTGTCTCGTCGCAGCCCCAGAACTGGTAATTCAAAGGGAAATGTCATCATGAGGCAACACACCAGAGGAGAAACTCAACCGCTGCCGAATCTCTTCTGAGGTGTTCGGTGGTGCCTGTTCTGAGCCAAGATACTCAGGATACCACTCACTACTCTCCTTTTTGACAATAATTAGTTAGTCGTGGGTTCAGTCCCCATTAACTCGTTAATACCGGAGACTTAGACATGAATTTGCCAAGGGCACAGACGTGTCGAGAAAATCAAAACGGAGATACTATGAGAGCAGGACATGAAGGGCGACTGAATTTGACTGAAGTTAAAGATCAGCGATGATGATGAAGATGATGCTTTGGAGCATCATTCTATTCTGAGACTGCGTAACAGAACTGGACTAACACAGAACTGGTCATAATACATTCTGGTGTTACCCAGGGCGAGAGATACACACACCTGCAGTAATGGACTGGAAATTTGGGCAACGCTCTGAGACGCAATAAGTGGATGGAACTCGTCCGTGTTGCGGTTTTCCCAACTGAGCTCAAAGCAGACTCGACTCTGGGTGACAGCCGGTCATGGGCGTAAAAATCCCACAAACATGAGTGCCTCAGATGGGAATCAAACCCACGACCTCATCGGGAATCCGCCACGCTGACCATTGTGCCACGGCAGATGGCTTGTCGGTCTGACATTTTTTGTCCAGTGTTCTTTGAACAAGATGCAGAGAACCACACTTTAAGCACAGTCATCAGAGTGTTGATTATCAGCTTTAAAGCTGATAATTTTACCAGACTGTCAAAGATTAAGACTGTAAGTTCAGTTAATTTTACGAAGTGTAGCTCAAGATTTAAGCATCGTGCGAATCGAATGCTTGACACTGGCCGGTGGCGTGGAAGATGACAGAATTCGGCACTGCGTTGCTGGATACACACACTGACGTATATAAACAAAGGAAACTGATTAAAAATGGTTATAACAACCTTACCTCTGACGCACTTACTTAACCATTTAAAGTCCACTCCACCCTTGATGCAAGTAAGTTCGTTGTCCTTAGATAGAAATTGTCCTTAACGATTAAAGTTATTATGTACTGTGATAACCCCCCCCCCCCCCCCCCCCCCCCCCCCCCCCCCCCCCCCCCATCACCATCAACGGTCACGTTCTCTGATCGGTGAACTTCGTAATCTGCATGATTACTTTCCAGTCTCATGGAGTGACGTGTTGTCTGTACACATGTCA
>JADBJO010001622.1:52500-55000 GCA_016801955.1 Conus betulinus
GAGAGGAAACTCATTAACATATAACTTTTGGTTAGATATTGGATAACTGGTTAGATACTGGCATTAACTTCTGGTTAGATACTGGCATTAACTTCTGGTCAGATACTGGTATTAATTAACTCCTGGTCAGATATTAGTATTCCTAGTCAGATACTGGTATTTATGAAACCTGATTATTGTTCCTCAGTGACCACTGAAAGTGGTAACATGATGCCTGTGCCTTTTCCATTTTAAGAAGAATGCTATCTCCGAAAAAGGCTGGTGTGCAGCACCATAGTATGTTGAGTTTTTCAAAAAACCCACCAAAGGTGCCAGCTGAGAAGCAAAAGAAAATCATGAAAGAGCAAAACAAGCTACATTTTCTAGTGAAAAGTAGAAAATAAAAAAAGATAACCTCTTAAGACACACAAGTACTTCCAACCTGACTCTCACAAATGGCAATTGAACCCCAGACCTTTAAGCAAGAGTTACATACCTTACTGGCTAGGTCAACCAAGCCCCCAGTGGATGTCATACAATCAGAACATTGGTTAAATGTTCAGATATTTTCATGGCATTTTTTCACAGTCTCCTTCCAAGATTCTCTAACTTTGTTTGCAGCCTTTATTTATAGCTGTATTTCTGTACCTCTCAGAAAACTGAACACAAAACTACAAAACAGTTCCATTTCAGTTTCATCAAGGAGATGTTGTGCTGCATGCGGACTGGTCTATATGCTACACCACATCTGCTATGTTGTTTCGAGGCCTCACTGTGCACAATTTAGGGCAGATAAGTTAATGAATTAATGAATAAGATGAGGGGATTTAAAGATGAGGGTTTCATAGATACGACTTAGCAGATGTCAACACTTGTGAATATTGCATTCTACCAAAGTGCTAAGCAATGAAATCATGAAGGGAGCAGAAATAAACTGCAGATTTAGGGTAATTCCTCTCCGATAGCAAAATGGCATTGGAGAAAGAAAAAAAAAAATAACAACAAAATCAGTAACTCTAGATTAGCCTAAATTATTTACATGCTTTTGGTATTAACAATTATGAAATATCAGGTTCCAGGAAGCTAGAGTTCAGAGCAGAAAATAAGATAAGCCTAAAAAGTTATTTCCCAGTTTGGGGTCATTTGGAATAATCTTAGTGAAATTGCTCAATTCTCGGGTCCATGACAAAACCGTTCTGTGCACATCCAGGTCCACATAACACTACTTGCTTATATTGGTGTTTTTTTTTAGTTGCATGTTATTTATCATTTGTTGCAAATCATCTTTCTTATTTCAAAGGTATAAACATATTTTACATGATATCATTTCATCATTGTGTTTTTGTCTTTCTGCCAGGCGCCAGCCTCATACCTATGAAGAGCATCAGGTGCCTACATCAGGAGAAGACTACTATGATTACGTTGAAGCACAGATTGACTTTGAGGAAGATGATGGAGAACCAAGCAGCTTAGGTGCTCGATATGGAGTCACCCCTCCACAGCCCAGAGTCATCAAAAGAGAGAAGGAACGGCAGGCTAGCGCTACTAGAGGCAGTTACGTAAAACGCTCTTACAAAGAGTACAAAGAGTATGTCGCCAAGCGTAGGAACCAGCCTCGATCTGTTCTAAATGTTATAAAAGATGCCCATTTAGGTGACCCAGCTCTCTGTAGGCTGAGTGGTTTTGATTCAGATGATAACATCGTCCAGAAACTCTCCGTGAAAAGAGAGAGAAGCGAAAAAAGGACACCCGTGAGTCGAAAAAGCAGACTAAATCCCGTGACCATGATCGTTCCATGAAGCGAATGTCAGATGATTTTACTGGACTAGATGTAGGGAGTATGGCCCAGGTGCCTGTGAAGCTGGAATCATCTGGTCGATTTTCTCACCTCATGGCTAAACCTGTCATGGCGATCAGTTCAGACAGCCAGTCTCGCCGCCAGTGGACTGAACCTCCAGAATGCTCCACAGATCGCAAGCAGTTCTCACAGACTTTTGGCTTGTTGATCAAACTTGGCACACAGGCTAAGATGGACAAAGAGAGGAAACTAGCTTCCACGAAGCGACAGATGTCAAGTGAACTGGAGCTGTGGAAGTCACAGCTGATGGACTACATGTGGATTGAGTTGAAATGCTTATCTTCATGGCTGTTCACACCAGAGGAAGAGCAGAAATCACTCAGGGAGAAAAGAGATGAGGTGGAGAAAGTTCTTGATGACATTATCCATTTCCAGTTTCGACAGAGTGACTCAGTTCAAATGCCAAATGAAAGTGATTTTTGCACAGACGGTAGTTTGTATCGTGGTGACGTTTGCAGCAGAGGTATAACAGAAACTGAAATCACATCAAATATTGGTGTGTTGTCCTCAACTGAAGCTGTTTGTGAAGACCGGACGAGTCCTAAAGAAAATGATGTGGTTGCTGTCAATGAAGAGATTAGTTGTTTGACTGAGAATTTGGATGAGGATGTGTCTGCTTCTTTTCGTGATGTGGTCTTGACTGCAGGTATGGTCCAACTGCAA
>JADBJO010001622.1:60000-150000 GCA_016801955.1 Conus betulinus
CTGTTTCTGATATGATTTTTAGGAATTCATCAACAAACTAAGCAGTCATTTCAAGGACTGTGTTGTATCTCTCTTGAGATGTATCCTACCACATCTATAGATATTTGATCTCTAAGAGATCCATAGTTCTGAGAAGTACTGATAGTGATAAGTGATGCATTGAGTTATTATTTCATTCTGTTCAGTTTTGATTTTTCATTAGTTTTCTGAAGTTGTGAGTGAAAATTATTCACATCCGATTTATTATGTTTGTGCATTAATTTCTCTGAATCAACTACCAACTCACCACAATTTTGAACAAAGTCTGTTCTCTGAATCAACTGACTCACTGATATAATTTTGAACAGTCTGTTACACATAAGTTTACCCTTTCTTTTTTCAAGATTTCAAGCTAGAGAGGTATATTGTGAGTTCTTCTTCAACTGAGCTGGCCATAGAGCAAAGCATGATCCCTTCCATCACTTTTGTGGATTTTTACAATGTAGTCAATCCCTGAATTTTTTTTTTTTTTTTAATCAATTCATTTTTTAACTTTTTTTCAGTGTACTCTGTTCACAAACTTGTCTTCTTATTTTCTTTTTCATTAACACATGCAGGTTAATGTGTGTGTGTGTGTGTGTGTGTGTGTGTGTGTGTGTGTGTGTGTGTGTGTGTGTGTGTGTGTATGCACACGTGCACGTGCACGCATCCATGTGTGTGTATGTGTAGCGCATGTGTGTGCCCTTACATGCGTATGTGTGCATGTGATTTTATTTTCTGTAAAAGGGAATGTAGGAAAATTTTGTTCTGAGTGTAACCAAATTGATTCAAATGAAATATTTTGTATTGTATTTCATGTGTTGTCATCATTCTGTTCAACAGTTAACAATTTGTTATATTTCAATTTGAATTTTGTCAGTATTGTATCTCTCTAAGTTAAAGTGAACAGTTAAATTTCCAGAAGTTATATTGTTTAGTTCCTTTGTCAAATGATAATTTAACTTTTTAAGCAGAATTACCGTATTGATGACTTTATGGTATAACTTTGAGTAGAGATTGTCTGATAAAAAGAAAGGAAAAATTAAGTCTGTTTAAAGTGGCGAGGTTTTTCAAAGATAAAGTATCTAGAAATTTCAGATTGCTTTCCATGCTGTTATGGATATTTCAAATTTTTTTTTCTGTTGATAATTTGCTTGGCTTTGGGAGTATTAGCATGGGTAATTTGCTTAGCTTTGGAATTATTAGCACTTAAATTGTAGGTGTCAACAATCATAATAGTCCATTGACAAAAATAATGTTAGCCTACTGGTGTAAAAAAAAAAAAAAAATGATGTGAAAGATACTGATGATCATCAAAGAAGTACTGTTTTACAGCTGAAGGTAGAGAAAGTTTTAAACTCTCAGACAAACCAGAGTTTAACCTCAGACAAACTAAAGCAACTAAACTAAACTTAAAAAAATTTTTTTTTCATTTATTATTATTATTAAAAAAAAAAAAAACCTCAGCAACCAAGTGATAGAGATGAATACAGCAGTTAATCATAACTACATGATTCAAAATAAAACAAACAAGATTTAAACATTATAAATGTACTCTAAATGTACTAACTCTGGGTATATTGTGGCTTATAGAAAATACTGTTCAAGGGAAAAAAAGAACATAACCAGACTGTGATAGACAATCTTTAGGGCACTGTGTGTATGTTTTATTTATTTATTTATTTATTCTTTTAAGATTAAAAAGAAAGAACCTTTTTACAAGGTAGATGCTGCAAAGTAAAAAGTAGGAAAATCATTGTCGTCAGGTAAATGTTTTTGTTGTGGCTGAGGATAGTTATGGACAGGGGAATTACAAAGAATAAATTTGTCAGACCAGTTTACTTAAAACCAAAATAAAACCAGGGGTCCAGACCAGAAAAATATTTTTATGTTGAAATATGGCACAAAAATATTAATTCCAACAGAACAAACAAACAAAAAAGACAAAGGAAAGAAAAGTATGGCTACATTTCATTATCTGTTGATCATTAGATCCATATCTATCTATGTATGTACAGATCTATCTATCCATCTATCTATGTCTGTCTGTCTACCTACCTATCTCATTAGTCTGTCTGTCTTAGTGTCTACCGGTCTCTACCTACGTGTGTGTGTGTGTGTGTGTGTGTGTGTGTGTGTGTGTGTGTGTGTGTGTGTGTGTGTGTGTGACACTAACAGTTTGAATATATGGTGTAAGCATTTTGTGTGCATGCATGCAGGTATTTGTGTTTAATGAGCATCTTTTTCGGTCAGGCGCTTTATCATGACTGAACTGCAACTGCAAGAAAATATCAAAGTGCATATCTTCGTTAACTTTTTTAAATGATTCACATCTGTTCTTCATCTAAGTAGATTTATAAAGAGGGATTGAATATATATATATATATGTATTGCCTGAAATTTCTAAAAGAATCATAAGAGAAAGAATGTGTGTTTAAGAGCTCAAGAGTTTTGAGTGTAATTTACCTGTTTTTCATGCAGTTAAACTTGAATTATATGCCCTTTAAAGACTTTACTTTCAGTCTAAATAAAACAAATGTACACCATGAACCATCAGTTGTCTTAGAGATTATCAATAATGCATATCAAATTGACACATTCATTCCTTTTAGTTGTTGAGAGAGAAAAATGGAAGAAAAGTAGTAATAAAATGAATGTCAGGTATTTCAGAATGTCATAGTTTATAATTGAAACATTCATAAGTAACTGTTTATTATCATGTGTTACAGTTTACCCAGGTGGAGTATTTTTAAAAAGAAAATCCTCTTGTCTTTGATAGAAATGCTGTTAACTAAAGCATCTGCACCCCCCCCCCCCAAAAAAAAAAAAAAAAAAAAAAAAAAAAAAATAAATAAATAAAAAAAAAAACAGAAAAAAAAAAAAAAAAAAAAAAAAAAAAAAAGCCATTATCAATTAAATGCTGATGTGACAATAGTAGCATTCTCTGCACATGCAGGATATGCGTGTGTGTGAAATGCATCAATGTATTGCACACACACACACACACACACACACACACACACACACACACACACACACACACACACACACACACACACACACACTTTCTCTCTCTCTCTCTCACACACACAGTGACACACACACACACACACACACACCCATGCACACATGCACACACATACTCGAGCATGCACACACACACATTCACTCATGCACACACACACATTCACATGCACACACACACATTCACTCTCATGCACACACATTCACACATGCACACACATACACACACACACATACACACACACACACACACACACACACACACACACACACACACACACACACACACAGGCACGGAGGAACATGTTCACACATATGCACACGCATGCATGAATGCACAGAGTACTGAATGGGGAAGTTCATCCCAGCTAACCATCATAAAAAAATACTGAAGAGTGAAGTAGTTCATGATGCACAGTGACCACAAAGACCAACCACAGTCAGTAAAGTACCAATGGTAGAAGTGTAATTAAAATTACTTTAAAAAGAAAGTCACAGTGCCAGGTTTGATCACTTGTTGAATATTGATGGGATCAGCTGGTATTGAAGCAGTCTGCCCTCCTCCTCTTCCTCCGCCTTCCATCCTCCCAGTATTTGACTTCAACATCATTCCTTTCTTTTCTCTTCGCGCTGCTCCCTTCTCCCACGCTATCTCTGTCTCTCTGCCTGCCTGCCCCTGTCTGTCTGTCTGTCTGTCTGTCTGTCTGTCTCTCTCTCTCTCTCTCTCTCTCTCTCTCTCTCTCTCTCTCTCCACACACACACACACACACACACACACACACACACACACACACACACACACACACACACACACACACATATGGATGACAACATCATTAAAGTACTGTGCAACTGTACATTCTTATGCTGACACAGAAAACAAAGCAGTTTTCTGTGTTCATGTTGCACTAACTGACGTATGCATATTGTCCTTATTTTCAGTTGCTCCCTCTTTTCTTTCATCTTTTTTGAGCTGATTGCTTTTTTTTTTCTAATACAGGAGATCTTCCTAATGCCATGCAATCACTTCGGAGTGACTTCCTGATCTTTTTCCTTCTGTCAGTAATTATTATGATCTGCAATGCAGTTAATTGCTTCTTTCTAATAAAGAAATCTTCCAAATACCATGCAATCACTTCCTGATCTTTTTTTTTTTCTATTCAGTAATTATCATGATATTCAGTCTGCAGGAAGACTTGTTGAAAATATGCTTTAAAGCAGCAAATCTGTTATAGTATATTTTGTTATGTGAAACACGTGCTCTAGAGCATTGCCAGTTTTTTTTGTTTTTTTTTTTACCATGCCTTCCATTGTACCTGTCACCCCTTCTGCCCTGGTGTATTGATTTCTTTTTTCTTTTCTTTTCTTTTTAATCTTCAGGAAGTTGGCATGCCTTGACTCAAGGCTTGAGTGACAGGGAGTTACAGTGCCATAATTCATCATGTCATTGTCACAGTCCTAGTCCCCCTGCTGCAAGTGTCTGAGGTTCAGGGAATCAGAGCTTAGATTTCACCATTTATGGTAGGATGCTCATCACTGCAGTTTATTGTGCAGTTGTCTGTTAAAACTGTCACCATGATTTTAGGGATGTGACAGTCTCACTGTTACTACCATTCTTGGCCTTTTCACTCTGCCCCATGAGCAACATGGACAGTGTGACATTTTCAGTGACTTGCTTCATGGTGCCTGACCACTTGTATGGTAGCATGCAGTTGTATTTATCAAGACGTTCATGCACATTGATTGACTGAGGTAAATTTTGAACAAGGTTGCCACAAGCATTTTTAGTTGCCAAGTTTGCCTTCACCTCATCATCTCAACAAACCCAAAGGGGACCTGTTGATAGTCCTTGTGATTTAAAAAGGTCCTGGATTTTTCACTGAGTGTCAGCTGATTTTTATGTGAATTGATACATTTGATCACCTTTCATGCATTCAGAGAGTTTGAAGCATGGCGTGGAGCGAGGTTATGACAGTCATTGTTACTCGACCAGCTGTCATCTGTCATGACCTTTGTTCTTGGGAACACATGATACTGATTTTCACTCACATCTAAAGTAGTTTCAACTTATTTGCTTTCAAGGTGAAATTTAATCACTTAAAAAAATATTTACTTTCTTCTCGGATTTATTGAGGTTTCTTCTCGTGTGTGTGTGTGTGTGTGTGTGTGTGTGTGTGTGTGTTGTGTGTGTGTTTACATTACTCTTACAATGGTGGAGTTTATTTTTTGATCTGGTGTGTAAGTTTTTTTTTTTTGTTTGTTTGTTTTTTTAACTACATCCATTGTGTATTATCTCTGTTTCTTTATGTTTTGGGAGAGGGATAGTGTTTGTGTGTGTGGAAGGAAAGGGGGGGGGGTTAGTTAGAAAAAAAAAAGGCTTTGTACCAGTTGTCTTTTCCACCCCCATTGACTGTGTGGGCAGAGCTAGCCAGCAGAATCTGTAACTCGGGGGGGGGGGGGGGGGGGGATCTTGAATCTGTTTTCCAGTTTACTGTACTGAAAAATGGCCTAGAACTGTTTGATGTTTTGCTTGCAGACACTGAGGTGTTCAGTATACAGACATTACGTCGACAAGTGTTTGAAGAAGATGGGGATGCAGAGGCTGGTGATTCGGCTTCGTGACATCTTCAACTGTGCTCTACAACGTGCCAAGGAGGCCCTGGAGAGTCCCAGGCAGCCTCCCAACCTGATCTCAAAAGGGTAAGTGTTCAAACCTTCCGCTGCTTCTTCATTTCCTTGTATCCTGTGTGCACTTGAAGCACTTCAAGAGCAGGGTGTTGTTTTTCAGTCCTGTCTGTTCAGTAGCCTGCTTAGAAATGGTTTGGTTGACTCTTCAGATTTTCCTCCCTCTGTCTTTTTGGCTCTCTCTCTCTCTCTCTCTCTCACTCTCTCTCTCTCTCTCTCTCTCTCTCTCTCTCTCACTGACTCTCTCTCTCTCCCTCTCTGTCAGTCTGTGTTTGTGGGTGTGGGTGTTTTTGTTTCGCAAAATTTTACGATCTGATCATGCCTTGTCAGTGGCATTATTCTTAAGATATTCATTGCGACTACCTTTGCTCAGTAACTCATAGTGAAGGGCCCGTTGCACTTTCAGGTCCTGCAGTCTGCAAGTAGATCAGAATCAGGTCATCATGAGGTAAACCCCTACAACTGGCACTGAACTGCTGCTTAGTCAGTTTGATGGTATTCAGTGGTGCCTTGCTCAGATCCAGCATGTGCAGGACACCGCTTACTAAGCCCCTGTGCTGATCACAGTAACTGCAAATTTGTGGAGCTGTTGTGAGAGTATGACTCTCCACTCCCTCTCCCCTCTCCGGGAGAGTCATTCCACGTCTTCATGAACCTGCCAATACCGACTTTTGAAACAAACTTACTGTGGCAATGAAGGGGATGCCAGAACTTGGATTACCACAACAACAGGGCATAGAATTTGAGGCTTTTTTTTTTTTTTTTTTGAGGTAAGATAAGGTAATGTTTGCTTATAGCCCAGCTGACCGTAAAGGGCCATATCAGGGCTGTCACCGCATTGAAATGATGACCATTGAGGATGAGGATGACGGAGATGATGCTGTGGAGTACCATTTCTGGTCTGAGACTGTGTGACAGGGCTGCATTTTATGTTTTCTTTCGCATTCTTGCCAACGCTAATGACTACAGAGGTTGAGACTTTCTTTCATCATGATCAGCAAAGATGATGATGATGATGATGAAGGTGATACTGTAACATGCCGTTCTGGACTGAGAGTATGGATTGGGCTCTATTCATGCTTTCTTTCATAACATAAACTTGATGATCAGGTACCTATTTACTTATTTTGTGTACAGAGAGGGTTTTCAAGCTGAAAAATCCAACCCCACAAGTGATTTGAACCCACAACTGTCTGCTCCTCAAATGGTCAAACCTTTTGACCACGGACCACTCTAAAAACAGTGGAATTAACCATATGAAATCACAATGATTTGGTAATCTGTTTTGAAATATTCACAGTGTTCCTGTAATTTTCTTGGAAATACTTTAAACTGTTACATAGGCATCATTTATTGATTACATACACTGTTATGCCTTACACACCATTTTCCTGCTTGTGCACCACATTTGAACCTCTCAGGAGCAACCTTCAGAAATCCTTATGAATGGGGTCTTTGAAAGGAAGGATTATTATTTATGGGGAAGTAGATCTGAAAGTGGTACCTAATTTAGGACAAAAAATGTTTGAAGAATAAAAGAATTTATTGAAAGATTTCTTTCTAGAATCTAGAATAGTGGAGCTTTCCGTTCATTTATCAGTTACACACAAACTCTCCTCTCTCTCTCTCTCTCTCTCTCTCTCTCTCTCTCTCTCTCTCTCTCTCTCTCTCTCTCTCTCTCTCTCTCTCTCACACACACACACACACACTTTTTTTCATAATCAAGGAAAATGCAGTTGTTTTAAAATGTCTTCAGCACACACGCATGCACGCACACACGCATGCAGCACTTTTCTCATAGTCAAGGAAAATGTTGGTATTTTTAAATGTCTGCAGTGGCTTTTATCTTCTGTCTGTGGATAAACAGCAAAATCTTACAGTAGCATGTATCCCTTGGTCAGTGCATCAGTGTGACAATAATGTACTGATGCACTGATAAGTGGAGTTGTCATATGGAGGTTTTCCTGTATTAGATTGTGTGCAGTTTGTTTTGTTGAGAAAAGGCAATAGTAGAGTTTCCTGTCAAATACCATTGTTTTTCTCTATCTCTTTTTTTAAAAATACTTAACTAGCTGTCATAAAAAAAAAGAAGAAAGAAAGAAATAACCTTTTGTGTTCCTCTTTAGCCTGTGCTGTATTTGTATAACACAATCCTTTCTGCTCAGCCAATGTTGTGTGTACATTGAAAATCAACATTTTCTCATTTTCTAACAGCATTGTGAAGAGAGACACTGAAGACTCATTACATCAGTTACTTGTCATCAAGCTTGTGACAGGAAACTAAACAAGTTTAGTCGATTTGAATTTGAGTTTAGCATTTCTGTAACTTTTAGGGGAGGGACAGAGGTAGGGGGAGGATGGAGGAGGGATGAGGAGGGGGGAGGGGCATAAGAAACAAAAGCTTTTAGCTACAGTTATTAATCAACCAGAATGACTGTATAGCTCGCTTCATACATGACAAAGCAACAGAGGAAGTAACATGTGATGCAGACAAGGAGGACGAAGGTTTCAATGCTGAAAACATGGAACTTTGGAAGTTTTAAAGCAGACAATACTGCCTTTAATCCCTATTGTGAAGCTGATTTGGTAGAAATCTTTGTTTCTTTTCACTTTCATTGGTATACTTTCTATGGCTGCACTTTTGAACAGATGAAGATAGAAGAGCAAAACAAAAATGCAGAGATCATTTTTGGTTTCTCAAGAATTTGCTCGACATACAGCAAGCAAAAAGCTTGCAGGCTAGAGGTTAATATACCATGTAATATCTCAACAGTCAGAAATCAAGTAAGGTTGCTGATAGCCTAGCCGACCGCAAAGGGCCATATCAGGGCTGTCACTACATTAAAATCAACTCACAAGTCAAGTTCCGTTCATGCAAGTTATAAGAGTGAGAGACTTGATCAGTTAGTAGAGTGAACAGTCAGTCTTTCCAGACAATGAGAAAAACTGCTCTGACAGTGCCATAGTAGTGATAAACTCCCATTTGCAGGGGACATGAAACCTTAATGTATGTTTCTTAATCTTGGTTTTATCAGATGTCTCCTCACTGTTTCAAGACTTACAGATTTTTGTCTTATATTTAAAGCAGATCTAGTGTGAGTATAGTACTGCAGTTTTTTTGTCGACTGACTATATTATGCAATAGCACTTTGTTCTTCATATGCACAGTGAATGCAGAATTTACTCAAATTGTTTTGTTTTGAGTTTTTGATACATGTGTTGATGACATAGGAGTTACTTTATAATGTGACCCATGGTCAAAGGAGTTAACTTTATAATGATGATATCCATGGTCAAACTGGAGTTACATTGTAATGATGATATACATGATCATAACTGAAATATCAAGTGATATGCTGAATATCACAGTGAGTGAATGGAGAATTAACTCGAATTGTTTTGAGTTTTTGATACATGTGTATGATCATGACGTAGGAGTTAACTTTATAATGATGATATCCATGGTCAAAAGAGTTAACATTTATAATTATGATATCCATGGTCATAACTGAATATCAAGTTATCCTGCACAGAATTTTAGCATTTTTACATTTGCTGTATAACATTTAGCCTTTAATTACTTGTTTTTAATTCCTTTTTTTTCTCATCAGTATCCTTCAGATGATGCTGGTCTCCACGAAAATGAAATGGCTTCCTCCCCTTCACTTAGCCAAGCACGCCTGTACTTTGCTCGTAGCACAAGTCTAGCAGAGCATGGAGAATGGTCTCAAGAGTTCCGGCGCATGGGGTTACCATCGTTCCGACCAACCTACCTCTTTCTGGTGCGAGTACCACTGGACATTGTTCATGAGTGTCTCCGTCTCCGTCTAGAGCAACGACCTCAGGGAGATCCCTCTTCCTTGAGTATACGACAGGTTAGTATTTTATGTATTATATGCTCAGTACTTGTATGATGTGTATTAGATGTGTGTGTGCGTGTGTGTGTGTGTGTGTGTGTGTGTGTGTGTGTGTGTGTGTGTGTGAGAGCATGCGTGCGCACGTGTGTGTGTGTGTGTGTGTGTGTGTGTGTGTGTGTATGTGTGTGTATGTGTGTGCGCGTGTGTGTGTTTGTTGATCAGTGCAACCTAAGTTTATCAATGTCAGACAATGAACTGATGTGCATCAATGAGTCAGTCAATGTGCATGGCAGTTGATACAAATCTGTTGCATTTTTTCTCTTGTGTTTTTCTTTTTCTTTCAATTTTTTTTTTTTTATTTAGCTTGTTCTTAAGCTTGAGGCTTTTGTTTGGTTTGTGTTCTGTGCCACCTAGCTGACAATGTCTTTATAATGGACTGTTAGGTAAAAACACGAAGGAGTGCATTTGATATCAGTTGTTGATCTTCATGTGTTTAACAGAGTCTGGAATTTTCAGCTGTTACGCGGATTTCCATGTAACATCAATTGGAAACTCACAGAAAAATTTGTTTTCTTTGGGGGGAAAAATGTTTTAAAATCCCTCGCCACTGAACGAAAAGAGTAACTGCTCATTGTATGGACTAGCTGTGTGCTGCGATGCATTCTGCAGAAACCTTACTCATGCCAGATGAACTGTTGGTTCTTCTAGGACTGTTGTAAACTCTGACAATTTTTGCTGCATTTATTTGCGGTGAAGATGTTGAAAATGCTCTGCTGTGTTGGAACCTGTCACACCACTATTCCTGTACAGTGGAACCTTCAATATCCATCTGAAATATCCTTAAAAATTTGTCTGAAATACGTGAGTCTTTGTTGGAGAGGGTGAATGTAAGATGCTGAGGAAAATGTTATAGAAAACAAAGTCTTGGAGAGAGTATTGTTCACTGGATGGTGTTGTGATGTGGAGGTTTCACATGTTAGAATTTCTCCTTGATAGCGTCTTGTATTTCTCCTTGATAGTATCTTGTATTTTCTGTCTTTTTACTGCTTTCATTACCAGGTTATGGACACGAAAACATGTGGCTATGATTATGGATAATAACTGTGGCTTCCTGTGTGGATATATATGATTATTACTATTTTGGTTTTCAGTTGATCCGTGAGTGCAAGGAGGTGTTGAATGCAGCCACTATCATGAAGCAGTACTACCAATTCATGGTGGACCCTGTCATGTGGGATGAACAAGAGGCGGAAGAGAAGTTCGCCATTGATCTGGAACAGTTTGACCAGGACCTCAGAGCATGCTGGAGGTTGGCTTTGTTTGTGTGTGTGTGTGTGTGTGTGTGTGTGTGTGTGTGTGTGTGTGTGTGTGTGTGTGTGTGTGTGTGTGTATGTGCACATGCTTTTGTTGCCTTTGTGTGTGTGTGTGTGTGTGTGTGTGTTTAGTTTTGTGCGTTTCTCTCAAGGCTGATTTCAAATAAATTGTGTGCGTGTACGTGTTTGAAGTGAATTCTGTGTGTGTGTGTGTGTGTACGTGTGTGTGTGTGTGTGTGTGTGTGTGTGTGTATGTGTGTATATGTGTGTGTGTGTGTGTGTGTGTGTGTGTGTGTGTGTGTGTGTGTGTGTGTGTGTGTGTGCGTGCGTTTGTGCGTGTGTGTGTGTGTTAGTGTGCATGCATGCATGTGCATATGCATGCTTGTTTGCTGTTCAGTCAGTTCTGTCCCAGTGAAAGAAATCTGTGCCAGTTTATAGTTAAAATTCAAATTTTGAATGAATTTTTTTGAATTTCCTGTTTTCAACACACATTCTGATATTTATTAGAAATGAAGTGTTGTAACATCATGATAAATTTGATGGACTGTGGTAAAACTAATTCACTTGACGAGTATTAGGTGGATAGGCCTGTCTACATCTGCTGTACTATAATATAGTGGTTCTACTATAATGTAGTGGTTCTTTTGATCAAGGCTGTGTATGTTTGTGTACAGTTTTCTTTCTCTGTCAGCATGGTACAGTTGTACCTTTATGTAAAAAGCTTTGTATGTGTGCACAGGTCTACTTCTCCTACCTGCAGTCGTGGATCTACATGCTGCAGAGCTTACCACAGGGGTCTCAGGACCTCAAGTCCGTGCTGGAGGATGAATGGGACTTCACACGCAAAGTCTGCATCTACATCATTGGAGGGGAGGCAGCAGAAGCAGGAAAGCGATTCAGGTAGGACAGAATTATATGATACCACTGATGGATGAATTCATGTTCTCATGTCAGTCCTATAAAAGGGAATGAATGTCAGTCTGTTTAAAAAAAAAAAAAAAAAGAGTGTGTGTGTGTGTGTGTGTGTGTGTGTGAACACATACTAAACTTACATTGAGGGATTTAGCTGCTTACAGCTGGTTTCAGTGGAAGGTTAGCATGCTGATGTCAGAGGGAAACAGAATCATCGAACATGGTTTTTTTTGAAGTACATCATGCACTTCTAATTAAGGGCGATAGTTCATTCACTACCCATAGAACAAAGGCCATAAATCTGTCTTATTGTACGCAATACAAGATTCAGTACAGTGTGCTCGTCAAAACAAAGCATGACTTTTTGAACAAACTAAGAAATAGATGTTGGAGTAATTGTAAAAGGTTTTGTGAAAAAAAAAAAAAAAATTTTCAGCAGAGTGGATATGGACTGGTTTATAATCAGCTGACTTGGTTTTCAGTTCCCTAGCTTCCAGTCTCCTATCCTCCACTGCTGACTTCCTAGACAACGGGATTGATGAGAACACTCGCAGCCTGTATGACATATCTGGAGTGGAAGAAGAAGAAGTGGAAGAAGGGGACAGCAGTGACACCAACAACAATGACAGCACGCCCAGCATTGAATGTGATGACTACCCGTCTCGCCCTCGCATCAGTGCAGAGTCAAGTACGATTTCGTGATGAGGATTGTGTTTGTGAATTGAGCTTGGAAATTATTTCTCAGATTAAGAAAAAGAAGTTTAATGTCAATGGTTCTTGCTACAACATTTCTAAAATTGATGGGATTGCATTAAAATAGAGTCACAATCTCTTGATATAATGATTAATGCATACATTTCAAACTCGGCAAATTTAAAAGGACTGAAGTATACATGATTGTAAAGCTTAAAATGCCCAGAAATATTTTTCAAGAGTGGCACTTCTAAATTTCTTCAGGTGAAAAAAAAAAAAAAATCACTAAATTCACGAAAGGCAAAAAGAGTAAAAGATATGCTGCATAAAAAGATGTTCCCTTAGTCATATATGATATAAAGGCTGTCACATTATTTACCTATCATGTTTAGTTTCTTCACAAAATGAAAACTGCCTTTGCTCCGCCATCTTGTTTTGGGAAAGCGCAGCTTCAGATTTGTCTCAAAACAACACTGTCAAAGCGAAGAGCACTATTTTCTGGGTCTGCTGGAAAGTATCCCATATAGTGAAATGGTCAGGTTTATAGCTGACATAGTTTGCTCTGGATTCAAGCTTGTGCCCGTACAAAAATGACCTTATTCCACCTTTGACATGTTACAGTGTGCAAGCAGAGTGCTGAGTTTAAAACTTTAGCACAGCACTGTATAGAATCAGTGTCTGTTGACATGCCTTTAATTGATGGGGAAAAAAAAGAATTGTTCTTTGCGAATTTAGATGAACAGATACTGTTTCAGTTTACACAAATATTAAAGATGATGATGTCAAGTCATTTGTGAATTACTCTGTTATTTATAGGAACGATTTTTGTTTCTCAGACATAAAGGTTGCATATGTTCTGACAAGTGTCAACTTTAAGGAACAATGTTAGAAGCATAAAGTAAAAGCGGTTATGTGTATTATTGTTATAAATGAAATATTGGTAATTGTTTAGAAGAGAATATTCTTTTGTACCAGCCGCCCTGGCGAAGTGGTTAGCGTTGCGGACTCCTGGCTGGGGAGGTCGTGGGTTTGAATCCCATCAGAGTCATCTGGGTTTTTCTGCCCCAACCGGCTCCTACCCAGAGTTGAGTTTACTGTGGACTCAGTTGGGAAGGACTGGAACCGCACAGTCGAGTTTCATCCACTTAATGGATGCGTTTCTGAAAGTGTAGCTCAAATTTCCTGACCAACTCTGCAGGTGCCTGTATATCTCTTGGGCCTGGTTGACGCCGGGATATATTATGACAGGAAGCATAGAGTACATCCCTGTCATGTAGTCTCAGACCGAAATGGACCTCCGTAGCATCATCTTAATCATCCTCATTCTCATGGATCAGCATTTAAAAAAAACAAAACAAAACAAAAAAAATCATTCTTTTTGTCCTGCAGGCAGTCTGTTCAGGTTGCACTCCGCAGTTTCAAAAACCTGTTCCATGAGGCACGAGAACGAGCAACAAAGGCATTGGGGTTTGCAAAGAAACTGAGAAAAGTAAGAGTACTTTCGTCTCCTGCTTGAATTTCTTGTCACTTATTTGTTTGCCAGTGATGAAATGTAAATCCGGCCCACCCACCCCCTTTTTCTGTCTGTTTATATGTGTGTGTATGTATGTGTACGTGTGTGTAAACACCTTTGAATGTATATGCTTAAGTTTTGTGTGCATGGTACTTTTGTAGATATGTGAGGTAAATGAATGTGTGTGTGCGCATGCGAGCGTTCATGTGTGCGTGCGTAAGAGAGAGGGAATGAGAGTGTGTAGATGTATGTATGATGCTTTTGTGAATCGTATATATATAGCGTTTATTAAGAGAGAGAGAGGGTGTGTGTATGTGTGTGTGCGTATGTGTGTGTGTGTGTGTGTGTGTGTGTGTGTGTGTGTGTGTGTGTATGAGCTGGGGCACGCTTTTATGCGTATATATTTGAAAATGGTGTTCATTTTTAGAGTATGTGGGGGGTGATCACTCAGTTTGACTCACTCAGCAGCTAAAAAGTTACTGCCATGAATATTGTCATAATGATAGGTGCTTTGTACATAGTAGATGTCAACAGGCCTTACTGAATATCACCAAAGTGATTCAGCAGCAGTGTAGATTCTCCTGCTGTGAGTGGCATCATAGCAGCTCCAGTATTGTCATTGATAAGTGGGCTGAAATGAAAGCACTATTGAAAGGGAAGATTGTTCAGAAATGATTATTTTTTTTTAAGAGAAAAAAGGAGCAGAAATGTGTGTAACAACCAAGATACATTTGCTCTAATTCTGGTGAATGTCTGTTTCAGGATCTGGAAATTGCTGCTGATTTCAATGTCAACGTGACCATGCTAGAACTATTCGACAAACTCAAAGAAACTGAACATGTGCGGGTATGTGACTATATGCAGAGATGTGCATCTGTTTTTTCTTTGCGACTGGATGACTGGGTTGCAAGGGGATGATTGAGTGTTACGAAGACTGTGGTGGCAGCAGAAATTAGTGACACTCATGTGTTTGTTGATTCTGCTTCTCTAACCCGTTTCATCAGAGAGGCAGTTTTTTTTTCTCTAAGTCCAGCCTCTGAGCTGAGAGTCGTAGAGTTTACTAAGCCCCTGATCTGAGCCTGTTCTAGTGTGTGCTTGCGAGTCCCAGATTCATGTAATTAATTTCTTTTTTTTTAATGATTTGCTCTTGAATTGATGGTTATGTTCTATGCCTGAATAGGGTTGCCTACTACTAGTACTAGTGCCTCAAGAGCTGGTGGATCCAGTCAATATCATTGTCTGTATTTATCCTCTTCCGCTCCGCCTTGGCTTAAGGCTGTGTCATGCCAATTGACATGGGCCAGAACACCAAGGCTACATCAGAATGTTGTTACACTGTGCATAATTATGTGGGGATTGTCTTCTGTTGTGTTATGGTATAACAGTATCAGTCTCCAGAATCCCCCAAAGTCGGAGTGTGGCTGCCCACATGGCAGGATAATCAAAAACGGGTCGCACACGTAATGTTCTAATCCCCAGCCAATACATTTGTACCATAGTGTTCAAGTGCTTCAGCTGTTTGGATGATCCCTGGAGTCTTTTAGCCAGGGTACAACAACAGCAACAACATAACAACATCCTCCTCTGCTGGGACTCATACTGGATGGTCCCTGGAGTCTTTTAGCCAGGGTACAACAACAGCAACAAATAACAACATCCTCTTCTGCTGGGACTCATACTGGTTAGGGATGATGGACTGAAATACCTTAATGGACATTCGGGCAGAAGCTGTTTGTTGGATGGATGACAGATGCAAATGCAAATGGAAAAAAAAAAAAAAGAAAAAAAAAAAGCAGCAGCTTTGTTACTTCAGAGAGTTTTATGTGTCTGTCCTTGTTCAGGTGCGGGCCCCTCTGAGCGCAGGCTACATCATGTTTGTGCCCCAGTGCATTGTGGGGCACACTCGCCTGATTCTGCAGCTGCTGAATGTCACAAGTGGTCGGGAGGACAGTACAAACCCACTGGATCTGGGCTCTGTGCGCGAAGAAGGCTGCTACCTGCTGTTGATTCGGTGTGAAGCAGGGATCGACCATGTGCCCATGTGCCCACAGTGGAAGGGACAGAATGTTATTGTCGAACCCACTGCAGAGACGGCCATCGCTCTTTTCACACATTCAGGTACAGTTGTGGCATGGATAGTGTTTGGGGGTGAAAAATTGGAGTGATTTCTGCCTGTGTATATGAGTGGGAACGACTGAAAAGGATGAATTAGTTGAAGACAGTGTTGTGGCCTTTGCTGTTTAATGTGAAAATAGGTGTACTTAACAATGTTGATAGTGAATCATAATGACTGATACTGCCCTTGCTTCTACTGTAGACTAGGTACAAGCATTTTCTTATAGATTATTCCAGTTTTGTTTATTCTTAACTTGCATGATTCTTAATTTACATAGTTTGTTTTCTCAACTGATTAGTTGATAGGTGGCTAAAGTGTGAATATATACTGCCTTGACTGGTCAAGTCTACTAGTATTTATTGGTTTTCAGTGAAGTTTTTAGGAAAGTGACATAAGCATGAAAGAGAATTATTATAGCTGAAGAGGTCACAGAGCTATTTATGAATTATAACAACAATTAATGGAGATAGTGTGACAGATGACAGTGATAATGAAATTATTAGACCTCACTCCGAAAGTGATTCTGATACCAACATTGCACATCATTTTCTTTACATATTTGTTTTCAGCATGATTCAGTTCTTGACAAGCATTGTGGAATAAATGATGAAATAACTTAATTTGTTTGTAGGTAAGTGGTGTTCAACTGCCCAAATGTTATACTAGGCGAGTGGTGATTCAGTTTTAAGTTCACCAAAGATATCATGAAAATACTGTTAAAAGTGACTGAGTTAAAAGAGTGCAAGTGTTAGACCCTAATCTCTGTGTGGGGCAGGTGGAAGGGTTGCTGTACGTGGTGATTCGCTCCTCTTCGCTGGGCACCCAGCGCAAAGAGTTTGAGCGACTGATGGGCAACACTGTGGGCCTGGTCTACGAGCAGACCCCCTGTCATCAGGCAATTGCCGAGTCGCTGTCAGAGGTCAAGGTCAGTGACAGTTAGGGGTTGTGTGTGAGGTGTGTCTGTAGACATCTGTGTGTGTGTGTGTGTGTGTGTGTGTGTGTGTGTGTGTGTGATCGTTTGTCGTCAAGTTCATAATGAGTGGTTTAGATTCCAAATGAATATGTGCTGGCATACATGCAAAAGTACAGACATGAATGTATGCATTTTTATATGTGTATGCATTTGTGTGTTTGTGTGTGTGTGTATGAATTTTACTTCTAAAAGTAGTTTTATGATATATCTACCTGTCCAAACAAATGCCTTATGGAATATTATCAGGATAAGAAAACAAAAAGCAAAGCAAAGCAAGAAACAAACAAAACATTGGAGTTAATATCATCTGGCGATGAAAAGACATTAAATAAACCACTCAGAGCAGGGAGCTAATGTCTCCTCCATGCTGTAAGATTGATGGCCCTTTGTTCACTTGATTGCATGATATTCAAACATGGTTCGTTTTTCACACCTTTTCGTGACCAAACAGGGAGTTCGGAGGACGTACTGTTGTTTTGGACAGGTAAGCATGTTGTACAAATGACTTTAGTTATACAATTCCATTTTCTTCAGACTTCAGGCTTTTTTTATTATATCCCCATATGCGCAAGGAAAATGCTTTTGCTGGCAGGTAAAACACAAATACAAACAATTCAAAATTAATAAATCAATCTGTGGGTAAAACAGGCCTCTAAAACAAAATCATAGACTCCATTTCCAATGTGTCAAAAATACCAGAGTATCTAAAGGAATAGTGGGAAGCACGCTCACATGAACAAGGAGACATTGATCCTGATTGGAATGTCTCTGCACAATTCCCCAAGCCTAGAATTTGACCCTGGCAACTGCTAAGGGCCTTACGCAAGTACTCCCATGCTTGATCATGAAACCAAAGGATAAGTCCTTGTTCTGCCTTTTAAGAGAATGGCACAAAGTGACAAGCAAAAGAATCCCTCAAGGAGAAAAGAATTTGGAATGCTAAAAACCAAGAAAAGGGGTAGACCTGGCCCATTACATATTGGGAAAGTGGGTTTTCTGCCATAGGTGTAAGACTGGCATATTAAAGCTTAAGTATGGAGAGTATACCAGCCGCCATGGTGAAGTGGTTAGCATCGCGGACTCCCGGCTGGGAGGTCATGGGTTCGAATCCCATCAGAGTCATGTGGGTTTTTCTGCCCCAACCGGCCCCTACCCAGAATTGAGAATTGCTGTGGACTCAGTTGGGAAGACTGGGACCACACAGTCGAGTTTCATCCACTTAATGGATGTTTTTCTGAGAGTGAACTTTGCTCAAATTTCCTGACCAACACTGCAGGTGCCTGTACCTCCTGGGCCTGGTTGACGCTGGGATATATAATGAAAGGAAGCATAGAGTACAGCCCTGTCATGTAGTCTCAGACCGAAATGGACATCCATAGCATCATCTTAATCATCCTCATTCTCATCGATCAGCATAAAAAAAAGTCACAAGTTCTGTGCCCCGTCATGCACTGCAACCCATGGTGACCTCAGTTGCAATGTCCTCTCCATGTCTGTGGCATTGATTTGGTTCTATCTGGGTCACCAGTATCGGCGAGTCCATGGGGGCTGTCGTTGGATGGACGTGGTGGGCGCCCTCCTGAGGGAGAGCTCACTCACGCCGGCTCCGCGACTAAGCAATTATTGTTGTCAGTAGGGGGCTTAGTAGGATGGGGTGGACAGGGGGTGTCAGAATGAGGGGCATGTGGGTGCACTGCCTCTGAGGTTAGCGCAGAGGTTGGGACAGCAAAAAAAAAAAAAAAAAACAGAAGTTAGGAGCATATGGCATAGGATCTAACCACGGCATTTCCCAGGCTGCCGTGTAACGGGGAGCACAGGGAGCTATATTCAGTCCACTGAAGCATATTCTTCAGAGTTCTGATTGCTCCATTTCGATCGCTCAGGCCTGGAACTGGACATCAAAGAGCCAGCAGAGGCAAGATTAGTGTCAATGGCTGCTCTTTGGGCTCACAGTTCTTGGTTAGAAAAGAAGGCCTCTCACATGGTGAGGATGACAAAGCCATCATTGCGTCACTTCCATGGTCAGGGGTCCATGGAGGAGGCATGAACCTCACTCACTCTACCGTCAGAAGTCATGTCAACCCCCAAATGAAAACGTTTTGTAAAGTGAAATTCTTTCCAGCTGCTGTGGTAAAGTGGTTAGCGTTGCAGACTCCCAGCTGGAAGGTAGTGGGTTTGATTCCCATCAGAGCCATGTTGGGCTTTTCTGCCCTGACTGGGTCCTTCCCAGAGTTGAGTTTGCTACAGGATAGGTTGGGAAGACCAGGACCACACAGTCAAGTTTCATCCTCCTAATGGATGTGTCTGTGAGCGTGTTGCTCAAATTGCCTGACCAACTCTGCAGGCGTTTGTATCTCTTGGGCCTGGTTGATGCTGGGATATACCATGAAAGTAAACACAGAGTCACAGCCTTGTCATGCAGTTTTAGACTGGAGTGGAAATCCGTAGCATCATCTCCATCATCCTCATTCTCATCGATCAACCCAAAAAAATCGTCTCAAATTTTGTGACCCTTCAAGCCCTGCTCTCATGGTAACCTGTTTCAGTGTCCTCTCCATGTCTGTGGCCTTAGTTTGATTCTGTCAGGGTCACCGGTCTGTCAGGGACAGATATGGTAGTGCCTTCCGGAGGGAGAGCATCCTCACTCACCCAACTTGTATCTTTTGGGCTTGGTTGATGCTGGGATATAACATGAAAGTAAACGCAGATGTCATGCATTACTGGAGTGGAAATCCTTATCATCTCCATCATGGTGTCCTGCATAAAAAAAATGTCTCAAATTTTGGATCAGAACCCTGCTCTCACCTGTTTGAGTGTCTCCACCGAAGTGAGTGCCTTCTGGAGGGAGCAGCAGTGCAATAAGTCTCTTAGTAAGTGGTGTCCCTGAAATGTTGGATCAGAACAGGCACCACTGAACACCACTGAAGTGACTCAGCAGCAGTGCAATGTGTCTTCCAGTGTGGGTTGCCTGTTAACGACTTGACATGACTGGTCCCTCTGGATTGGCAGTGCTGGGGCTGTGGTGGGTCGGACTGAGCTGTGGCTGTGGATGGGTTGTCAGAATGAGCGGCGCTGGTACACTGCGACTGGGGTGGTACAGAAGATAGGACATTAGAAAAAAGAAAAATTCTCAACAGGGTAATCGTTGAGTGGCTCAGAGTCCCCGGAGGTCAGATACTCCAGGACCAGTGGCAGACTTCACTTGGGGCACCTTCTGGCTCCAACAGTCTGAAAGAGATGGATCATGTTTGATGTCTCCTCGTAAGACTGAAGGTTTTAGTGATAGCTGACCTGAATCCCATAATAGTACTTGGTTTCCTACCTTCTTGTATAGGTTCTCAAAGAAGTGGGCCTCATCTTCAATCTCAGCCACAGCTAGGAGACCAAGGCTAGCTTGCACCATTTTGCAAAGAATTTTGATTTGTTGTCATACAGTTTCAAAGTGAACAATCTTTTATCAACTGTGTTTTTTTTTTTCATCATGCATGAAGGATGGAAACATCTCTTATTAGAGAGATGTCACTTGATATGTATCTGGCGTGGAGAGAGAGACACTCACACTGGATCTAAGTTCCACTTCTTAACCTGGGCTGAGAGAGTAGTCCAGTCTCACAAGGAGGGAATAGGAATCTTCACCAGCAGACTGATTCTGAGGTTGATCCAGCTGTCCATTTTTAGGGGGCAAAAGAGTATTACCTGGCACTACTCTCTTAACACTTTACATGTTTAACTCCCTCACCATGGAAAAGGAGGAGACTGCACTACGCTTGAATGTAGCTCAGTGAAGTGAACTCATTCTTACAGGCAGTCACTGTCTGCCTAACTGGGTGTGGATGCAACGTGAGCTCCCTGCTCTCTTAATTTTGTTTGTTTCTTTTTTATCCTGATGGGATGGTGATGTGCAATGTCAGTTAGGGATTAGACATTTGTTTTGGACAGTATGAGAAAAATATATGTAGATAAGCATGTGCATACATACACACAAACACATTCACACACAGATGTTTAAAAAAGATCTTGTTAAGATTGTAATCTTGGCATGTATTGGGTATTTTGCAGGTGAATGCACTTGACCATATTTTGCAGGTGAATGCGCTTGACCTTCAGGAAAAGGTGGCTTTCGCAATCCGGCAGGTGGATGACAAAGTGAATTTTGCTGCTGAAATCATCCAGCATGAAGACAACCTGCTGAAGCTGTACAGGGAAACCATGCTGCAGTGCTACAACTTTGGCTTTGAAGTAGTTTGCTACAGACTATGTAGACTTGTCAGTTTTTTTTAACACTGCTCTGAAAAAAAAAAAAAGACATTGTCTAAGTTAATCATTTCCCCAAAGCTGACTGCATTGTGTCTTACTGTGGCTACATCTCTGAGATGTAGTCTTACCATTTGCTTGACTGCGGTGGTTGGAAGTCTCACCTGCCTGATCTAAAATAGAATCGAAGGAAGTCGAGAGATATGAAGTCAGACAATGAAAATGTTATTCCCCTTTTTTTTCTTCTTCTTTTTTTTCCACATACAGCATGTATATGTGCTCACATACTGCATGTGCACATGCATGCAAGTGTTCTGTCTTGGATATTCACACCTTTTATGTCATGAATTTTATTTGCTTATTTTTTTGCTGTGTCATCTTACTCTCAGCTGCTCATTCCGGTTCCCCCATTTGCAGCTACACTCAGGCCTGTCAAGTCACAGCCCCAGCGCTGGCAATCCACAGGGAGCATTCAGTCTTTGGTTGGGCATCATGTGGAAGTCCACCAGCAGAGATACTGCACTGCTGCTAAATCACTTTGGGGATGTTGGGGGGAGGGGGGGGGGGAGGGAGGGATTTAACTTGCGCAGGATACCTCATATGAAGCCCACGACTGAAGACAATAATTTAGGGCACCACCGCGTTTATCCAACGGCAGTCACTGGTACTCCTGGGGATGAGTGACATAAACTGACAAGGATGTTGGAAGGAAATTGAAAACTGGGGTTGTTATCACAAGAGTAGGGCATGAAGCACTGCAGAAAGTTCAGTTTGTTTGTTTAAGTCAAAGAGGATGATGAAATTATTGGTATGGAGTTCCATTCTGGTGAGAGGCTATATGACAGGACTGTACACAATACTTCCTTTTAAGATATGCTCTCAGGGCTTTTACGTGTTTTAAGTCTTCTACCTAGGTGACCATTTACTGGCACATATCTTTCATGACATCCACAATTGTTTACTTCAAACAGTTGCACAGTTTTGCATGATTTTGAGCATTAATTGACAAGCAGATATGTTATAAGTAGGGGACAGTACTGTTTTGAATTGATTCCTTTACTGTACACTGATAAAGCACCCACTGCATTACAATAATCATTGGTGGCTGAGGAGATAGTGATGGTGCCATTCTGGGTCATTGACTTTTCAAAATACATTTCCACTCATTCCCTGACTCAACCTGTGATATGTGTTGTTGTATTACAGCAGCAGACATTCAGATCATAATCACCTCAACACAGCTCTTGTTCTCAGTCATGAGCAATAGGATAGAGGGGAGCAAAGTCTGCAGAAAGAAAAGGCTTAGAAAATATTGGGACAGCAGCCAGACACAAGGCTTAGAAAATGGCACAGGGACATTCAGCACTTCTGTCAAAAACGTCTGTGGTTGAAAAGGACATTTCCAGCATTTTTAGACTGTTTATTTATAGTGTTTTCCATTTTTACGGAATTTCAAAGAGAGGGCTAGTACAGAATGTATTCATTTATTACTTTTGCTTTTATTCTTGAAGCTCATTATCATCATAAATTGTCATTGGTTTAGTACTCCAAGGAGCTGATGCGGCTGATATCCTCAGACCAGCGACAGAGCAGTGTCAGATGTTGGTGGCCTTTGCTGTGGATTGGATGAACTTCGTTCTGCAGAAATGTGAACGAGGGAGAGGAACCCGACCAAGGTAGATACTGAATTTGTGTTTTATATCTAGATGGCTTTAAGACCATTCAGGGTATTTAAGAAATAGCAGGTTTAGTTGCATTTAGTTTTAGCATCCACACATACATAACAGGGATAAATGCCTCAAGAGAATGTGGAAAAAAGGGAGCTGTCATATACAGTACTGGCACTACCAGGACAACACGACATTTAGGTAGGCTGCTAAAATGCCAGTGGACTAGTGGTTTGAAACTGGCAACATCTGATTGCAAACTTGCAATGTCTTTAGAGTACAATATATAAAACTTCTGACAACATGAAGTGTTCTAGGCATTCAGAATGAAAGAAGCCAACAATTATTTACCAACTGGTATAAGTGTTCCACAAAGAAATTACTTGTAATACCTGTGTCATGAGCAGTGACCAGCAATTATCATCTTTCTCGTCTTAAGAATACAGAACCAAAACAGCACAAACTTTTTTTCATACTCACCTGTCCAAACAAATGCCACATTCTTACTGGGCATGCGACAGCGCCGTATTATCAGGATTGAAAAAAAAAAAAATCAAAATTGGAAGAGTTGGGAGCTAACTTTGCCTCAGTCCCCAGATAGGCCAGCCAGAGTGAGAGGGCTTTGTGAATTAACAACATTGCGACATATTAGAACTAGTTCAGTTTTTTTCTTTCTTTGAGAAGGAACTCTGCTCTTTTGGCACTGCTAGAGTTTTATTTTTGAGTGATTTTACTGACACTTGATGTATTTGACCCTTAGAGGGAGAGCAGGAACTGTGCATTTCTCCTCCAGACAATTGAGGGAGACCATTTCTTACTGGTCATTTGAGTCTGTTGAACCAAGTTACTGGATGGGAAACTGTTTAGAGACATACTCATAACAAGACAGCTGTAATGTCTCAAGTGAGCATGTTCCCACCATCTGTTTAGTTATTCAGGCATTTGTTTGGCTAGGTAAATATGAGAAAAAATTGTACCAGTGAGGGTAACTTTACGATATACTTACAAGTCCAAACAATGGGATATTGCCTGTCCTCTCAGCTTAGTTGGGAAAGGGTGCAAAAACTGAGCTAGTTCTGTCATGGTGCTATGTTGTGAGCCCTTTGAAGTTGATCATTTTGGTGTCTTCTGTACAGATTGAGATGAAGTTAGTTTTTTTGCTCTCCCGATTTTATTGTTTGGGGGGGGGATCCTGATCTTATGGCAAT
The DNA here is from genome assembly GCA_016801955.1 of Conus betulinus. NCBI lineage: Eukaryota > Metazoa > Mollusca > Gastropoda > Neogastropoda > Conidae > Conus > Conus betulinus. The sequence goes on from JADBJO010001622.1 coordinate 84,234, forward strand.
ATTCCACGCTGAGTGGGGATTAGGCATTTGTTGGACTGGTAAGTAGGTCATAAAACTACTTTTAGTAATAAAATTCCTTTTTTTTTTCATTTGGAAGCATGAGACAAAAAAGTATTTTAAAGGAATGTGCTTGAGATTTATAATGTACTTTTGAAAACAAATCCTGAGCAGGGACTGGTTTTATGGCCATAAGCATTCATATAGAGGATGAAAGAAACGATTTTGTAACACTAGTTGTAGTCTGTAGTGGTGACTGTTACCTTTACATTTTTTTTTTTTGCATCTGGACATATTCTTACATTCTTTAAAACAGCTTTTTATAACCTGGAGATCAGAATGTATCAAGAGTAGGATTAAAAAAAAAAGTCTGTAGAAATGCCATGTACAACCAGCAACTGTTTTTGCAGGTGGGCAACCCATGGACTTGATTTCCTGACCTCAGTCTGTGATCCCAAGTTTCTGGCCTACCTGACCAATGAAGAATTTGAGGTGAACATTTTGTTTTGCGCATATGGTGAAATCTGTGGTCGTAAATCTAGAAATCCTGAAAAACTGGGTCCTCAAAGGGTGGGACTTGTTTTTTTTTTTTTTTTTTTCCAAATAGAAAAATAAATCAAAAGAGACAAAGAGAAAAATGTTCTAGAGCAAAAAAAAAATCCTTAAAGGAACGTATTATTTGTTTAGAGGTTTTACTATCTAGCAATTATGGTGACAGTATCAGGACATGAAATGCTCTTGTGTAAAGCACACACTCACAAATACAGACCATCACCCACTCACGGACACATTGCAAATGCAAGCGCACGCGCACATGCACTTGTGTAAAGCATACACATGCTGATACACACCTTGACCCACAGACACTCTACTAAAACACACACACACACACACACACACACACACACACACACACACACACACACACACACACACACACACGTGTTATTTTTTTGCATTTGATTAGGCAATCATTTTTGACACATACCACCAGGTTGATTCTCGTAAGCCTGTGGGCAGTCAGACCCTCCTCCCTCCCTCTCTCCCTTATGTCTAACCTCTCTCTTCCTCTCTGTCATTCACTCTTTGTTTTCTTTTTTCTTTTTGTTTTGTTCATAATCATTGATCTGCTGATTACAGTTATCTGAAACCATCAACATGAATTGTAAATAAGAAAACCCACTGACCCATGCACATATCAGTAACATTCAGAATAAAATTAGGGATTTGTGTTTTTCTTTTATTATTGTATTTAGTAATGAATGATGTTGAAAACTGGTGTGCATGATATGGATATGTAAAACGCATACACATACGTTGTAATCGAATGTTGTCTGAATGCTCAGAATTCATGTTTTGCATGTTTCAGAAATTCAAGCAGACTATCAGTGACTGTTTGACCCATGTCATTGGTACACATGGAACAGCGGCCTATTGGAGGAGGTATTATAATCTTTTCTTTGAAGAAGAAATGTGCTGGTTTCTTTCTCATACTTGCCTGTCCAGGTAAATGCTGTATCCACGCTGTGCTTTGTGCTTCTGAACAGCTCTGCAGTGGCCATAGGTTCATCCTTTTAAAGTCTGTGCAGCATACAGGTTCACAGTCTGCAAGCTAGATTGCAAAGTATTGAATAGCCAATTTGATGATGCATTTGGTAAAACTGGCAACTTCTTCATTTTAGTTTGCTTCAGGCATTTGACCCTGGTTCAGGTTCTAATGGGAGACCCCAGAGATGATAAAGTGATGAATTTTAGTGACAAATAGGAATGTGTTCGATGAATTTCCCCATATTGTGCTCTGAAGTGGTCAGAGGGCTTGGTACCTTCCATTAGGCTCTGTCAGAGTAGTCATAAATGACACTCGAAAGCAACTTGCAGAATTCACGGCAGGTATGTGAAAATGAGCAATAAAATAGCATTCACTGAAACAAAGAACAAATTGTAGTGAAAAGAAACGAAAGGAATTTGTCGTGTTACCATAGGTTCAAGTCAGGGTACTCTTTCACCTGATTTTGTCACATGAGAAATGTTCCTGAATTTCGGTTCCAGAGAGTTTGACGTGAAGGGCTATAAGAATGTCTCACCAGAATGTCTGCTTTTTGGTGAATGTCATTAAGCATCCTCCATGAGGAAGACAGGGAGAATGAGAGATTAGGATGGGGGAAGAGGTAAAGGGTGGTGGTGGAAGAGGAGATGTTTGGAGTGACAGCAAGTATGATATATACAAATGGGTGTGTCTGGCGCATGGGCATACAAGTGTGCAGGAACAACATCTAGATGTTCAAATAAACTGCTAGGTTGTTATTAGTCATCAAAGTGTTTTCATATGAGCACGCAAGCATATCTTTGTGCTCTTGCTGACATCACAGTTCTTTGGATGAATCTTTATCCTCAGCAGTGCAGACATGCACAGTCAGTGTTAACAAAATCTGGAATGTACTTCTCCAGGCATTTCCATGGTGTCCAAATCTCTGGAACCTCGACAGCCCATTCAGCGCTACGTGTCATGGCCAGAGCAGTCGGTGAAGGTTCATCGTTCTGTGTCCACTCGTTCCGTGGCCAGTGATTCCGCTGCTCCTTTTCCTGCCTCTGGTCTCTCCAACCCTTCCACTCCTAGTCCCCAGCCAGAGACACGTAAGTGGCTGGGATGGCATGGGTGTTCTTGTTGTGTGCTTTTTGTTGTGATAGTTGTGGTGGTGGTGAATGCGTTGGTCATTTAAAATGTGAAATACAACAGTTTAGAATCCGAATGTGACTCTGTGAGGGAGTGGTTTCAGAGACAGGGACTTCTTCAGATGCTTGTGTGTGTGTGTTTGTGTGTGTGTGTGTGTGTGTGTGTGTGTGTAATATGAAAATGCGTGGGAGATTGTGTGTGTGTGTGTGTGTGTGTGTGTGTGTGTGTGTGTGTGTGTGAGATTGTGTGTGTGTGTGTGTGTGTGTGTGTGTGTGTGTGTGTGTGTGTGTGTGTGTTGTGGGAGAAGTAGGGAAGAGAGGAGGGGAAGAGATAGCAAATGTATGGATAGCTTATCTCATGAGAGCTTTCTTGATGTAACTTTGTGTGTGCATCTGCATGCATGTGTGTGTGCAAGAGGGAATCATGATAATGGTATCTTTTGTGTTTTGGGGTCTTGTGTTTTAAATTGTCATAATAAATTGGATGTCATATACATTAGTGTCATAATAAATTGGATGTCATATACATTAGTGTATATTTTGTGCTGCTGCTTGTTTGGGGTGTCATGATGTCCAGTGTGTTATTTGGAAATATCTTTTTATTGTTGTTGTTGTTTGTTTGTAGTCTGTTAGACCATGGAACTAGGATTATGAAGATATGATGTGAAAGTTTATTTGCTCTTTAGTATGTGTTATGTATGAGGAAGTGCTGAAGGATAAGTCTAATCATTGTTTTGTGTATAAACTGGAACTGAACGGTAGTTTCATTGCTAGAGTTTCTGTGAAGAATGTGGATTGCTTCTCTGAAGATTTTTCTTTGTAAGGGTTTTCCCATGGAGTAAATTAGCTTTAGAAGCTTGGAATGGTGCTTATTATTTCCATTTTTGCTGTGGGTCTTTGAGCTGTTACTTATATATATATATTTCTTGGCCTCTGAACTGATCCCCATTATGTAGATCTTTTCCCTTCCTGAAGATTAGAATGTAGTGTGTGTGGGGTCATCCTTGTGCAAGGTTTTGCTGCCTAACCCTTTTGGTGCTGCTTTTAAGTTGGTTCATGAATGTCAGGCTGTTATGTTGTATTGCTTGAGGAGAAGCTCAAAAATATTATATCAGTCCATAAAGCGCTGTAAGCTATGACTTACTCTTTGCATCAGAACAGAGATAGTTTCTTCACATTTAAAAATAAAAAAAAAAAAAGGAAAAGAAAGAAGGAAAGGAAATAGGTGAATCTCTGTCTCCCACTTCCCTGCCTTGCCATCCTGTTTTCATTGTGGTTCATCTGTTTAGTGCTGCCTGCAGGCTTCTGTCTAAACGTTTTCTTCAGTTGAAGAACGGAAGGTGCTTCTAATCCTTGACTGTAAAACCTGTGTGCAAAATGCCATGGCTGCGAACAGTCTTTGGATGCTGTGCATGCAGCACAGCGTAGTAGTGCTGTGACTAACAAGTGCAGTGAGGCTTACAGTGCAGGGTTGTAGGAATCCTTGCTATTCTTTTGCCTTGAGGATGGATGAGGTTGTCACTGTAATCCTTTATAGCATCGTCATCATCTCACAAACCAACATGGAACTCTTGGTTTTTTTTGTTTTTATCTCTGTTAGATGCCCTTACTTATGTTTTAATTCTCACTCTTTCTCATGTGAACGATGCCCTTACTTATGTTTTAATTTCACTCTTTCTCATGTGAACACAGTGGATGGATCTGTTTTCTTCTGACTGCTTCTCTTAGTCTCTGTCTCTCTCTTCTTTTATCTTTCTTCCTTTTTTTTTTTGTTTAAAATCTGAAAAGTTGAAAAAATGAAAAAAAATGATGAAATGACATCAACTCAGTAGGGCTTTTTTTTTTTGGTTTTGTAGTTTTGAATAGGTCATTATGCAGTGGAGTTAACTCCAAAGCAGATGAAGAAAATAGTAAAAAAGGAATGTTTGCCTTACAGTATTTTTATTTTGAAAGGAATGAAAAAATTGTAGCTTTTGCTTTAAGTAAGCCCCAGATAGCAGGTACATACTCACAGAATTGTGGTGGAAAATCAGAGAAAAAGAATTAAATAGCGAAACAAAACAATAGCAGTATCTGTAATAAAAGATAAGTTATCAGTGTACGTTTTGCAATTTTTTTTCTTACTTTTGCACGGTATCATGAAAAGAAAAATAACCCACTCTCATTCTTGTTAATTTCATGTGGATCAGCCAAATTCTGTTTGTTTAAAGGATCTGGTGTAATGAAACAAATTGCAGTTTAGACAGCAGTAAACAAAAAATTAGTTTTATGTGCTTTCAAAAGGATCATCCAAGTTACATGATAGTTCCTACGTTTTCTGTTTCTCTGGATCATTTCCATTTCTGTGCCAAATTCTGCCAGTGAATTTCACGATGCAAGTCACTGTGTCATCTCTGTTTCGGTCTTGGCCTTGTGTGTGTGTGTGTGTGTGTGTGTGTGTGTTGTGTGTGTGTGTCCTTCTCTCAGCTATCCATTCATGGCACTTCATACCAAGTATTTATGGTAACCAGATACAATCTTAATTTCTTTCTAGAGCCTGCATTCGACCCTTGACTACATAGCATAGACAGTTAACAAGTTACACTGCCATATTTCATGCACTTGCCAAGGAAGGAGGTGGAATGTCGCAAGGCGACAATGATGTATCTGAGAAAGAATGTTTACCTGAGTGTTTGCGTCTTTTGTAGCCTGACATATTCACATATTTATCCAGTGCATATAGTTTATTGATCCGTGTGTTCAGAAACTAGGCATCTTTTACTATTTTAAGGATTTCTCAGATAAAATCAACTTTCTGTGTCTTGGGGATAATATACAGCTGCAGTGAATAGATATTGTCCTTCCTTATGAGGTTAGTGAAGGGACAAAAAGACCTCTGGTTTGCAGAAGAGATGGTATGGTATGTGGGGTGTACTTGTATTTATCTTTGTTGCCAGTTAATCTGGTGTTTGAAGCATAGCTTGTTTGTTTACCTCTGTTGTTTTACCCCTGCACAGAGACACAGCCTTTTTTTTTTTTTTTTGAAATATTATCACAGTAGACAAGAGATATAAAAACACAATAGAGGTAAACCACTGTAGTAGCAAGAATAATCAGATATCAGACATTGCCATTGTATATAAAAGTGTGAATAGTATTATTCCATATCAAGATGATTTGAAGACCCAAGTAAAATCTTAAAACTGTGATGTGGAAGATAGAAAAAAAAGATTTTTTTTTTTTTTTTTCTTCCCTGAAGTAAACACAAGATTTCTTGCTTCAGACCAGTACTCTTTATATGTATGTCTATGTTTTATTGCTTAAGCATACCTTATGTGTTGTGTTGCAGACACCATAGAAATGTGTGTTGTGTGAATGCATCTCTTCCCTTGTTAGGTGTGCGTCGTTTGATGCCCGAGTCGCACAGTGAAGTGAGCATACATGACGGAACAGACGGTGGTCTCGTCCTGGATATACATCATCAGAGACACCGAGGTTTGCACTTTGCTCCCTCTTCTTCGTCTGCCCCCCCCCCCCCCCCCCCCCCCACCCCCCATTTATGTCACAGTTTGATGTGTACAAGAAGAATTTTGTTTGTTTGATGGCTCCTCTTTGTCTTACCACTGACTTTATTCACACACAACTCTCTCCTTTAACATTGCACGGCTTGGGGCTGGCCAGTATCGGTAATGAAGAAGAGATGGGGCAAAGTTACATTAGGGGGATGGGACCTTTCCTGAAGCTCTGGCATCCTCTTTGCCTTGCATGTGGTGTCAGGCTCTGTGCCTGTGTAGCGTAAGCAAGACTCCATCAGGCAAACCCAGTATTGAAGAGGACAGTGGCTTTGTGATGATTCCCAGTCTGGGTGATCACATGCAGAATGATAGCCACACCTTTAACAAACAGTTTCCCAGAGCTGTCAAGTGCTATGCTTTAGGTGTAGCTTGCTACACTTTCCTTCACAATGCTGTACTGCTACACTTTGTGACGAAATGCTCTGGTTTATTTTGAGACAATTGTTTCCATCAGCTTTGAAAAGAACAGATGAGAGTTGAGTGGGCTTTAATAGAACTGACAAGGGTTTACTTGATTCAGATTGTAAATTGTGTGTGAAGAAAACGGTGGCTATCTCCATTTAAATCAAAAGATGCTGTTTGTTGCTGAGCCATTCACAAAGACCATTATAAAGCTTTGTGAATGAGTGCAGAATCATACAGTGGTGTGACTGTGTGTCCTTTCAGATTGTGTTTGTCCTGTCTGTTTTATGGCCTGTCAACTTCTACCAGAGCTTCATTTCCCCCTCTTTTCTTCCATGCTTCATTCCTTCTCTTCTTTACACCTGACCATACCCCCCCCCCCCCACCACACCCAAAAATATTCCTTGAAATTGCATTGAAACTGAAGATGCAGCAAACATGTTTGCTGCTAAGGGACATGATTTTTTTCTTTTTTTGAATTTGTTAGATGTGTCAATTTCTTTACAGTGTAAATGTTTGACCTGGGTTTTGCTTCGAGTTAGTTTTAGTTATATGATATATCAATGTAAGTGAAAATAATTTATGTTATATGATATATATCAATGTATGTGCCATTTTCACTTTTTCATGTTAACCAATCGAGTTTTGTATCCTCTGCACCCAAGAAGCGATGGGATTAAACATGTGAATCCTTCGCATCTTTATATTGGCTTTTTATTTTACAGCATGTTTTGAAAGGAGGGTCATATCGGTTGTTATATATATATATTGGAAGCAGTTTCACTTGAACAAAAGTTCATCAGCTGAAGTGAACAGAAAAGTTAAGTTTGCTAAGTTGGCTTGCTTTTCTCCACCTTGTGATTCAGCTTTAGTAGACTTTGTTTTTACCCTGTCTTTTCACCCTTTGGTATTCTCTTGCAATGGTCATGGTTTGTGTGGGATGCTGTGTAGGTTGATGCCCTGTCGTTAGATACCCCTGAGCCTACAGCACATAATGTCAGTCAGTCATGGAAGAGCCATTAACCCCTTGACTGCTGTTGAACATGGTGTCCACTTTTTTTTTTTCTGCTGCTGCTTTGTAGGTACCGGACATATTTCAGATGTCCAGTTTTCATGATCAGTTCACGGCTAACAGTTTATGAATGGAAATTGAATTGATGCTGCGTGCACTCCGTAGCATTCAAAGATGGATCACTTCACATTGGAGTGTGGCTCATGGAGTGGAAAAGTCCAGACACAATGATCACCAGAACTTTCTGGGGAAAAAAAAAGTATCCTCGAACACACAATAATCTCAGCAATCTGATTATTGTGAAAGACATGGGGGTAATATAGTAGAACTGTCGACAGCAACCTCCAGACTTCATTGATAATTAGGTGTTTAACTTTTTGACAATCAAATTACATGTGCCAGATTAATTTTATTGAGGTTAGGCAAACTCATGAAAGTTTGATTTTGATTTTTGAAGAGAATTACAGCCCACATCTGCTCCATCTGCCCCATATGGCTTCCACCATCACTACCTACCCCCTTCTGCCCCTCCAACCTCCTGCAAGTGTAAATGGCACTGAATGATACACACACAAAAATCTAGCAAACAATTCAGTTGATGGGCATGTGTTGGTGTATCAGTTGGTGGATTGCTGATGTTTAGGACCAACCTCTGTGGTCACTTAGTGGCTGTCTGAAGGAACCCAGTATCTACCTGAAACAGTGATGCCCAATATATACCAGAACAGTGATGCCCAAATCACATTGAGGACACCTAAATCTTAACAAGTTGGTCCTGTCCTGGAACTTGGCACCTGCACTGTTCTGTCAGTGGTAGCTGGAATTTGATATAAATAGAGAAGAAAAAGAGAGAACATGTTAATGCATGCAGTACAGTCGCATTCATGTATACAGTATGTATTTATGAGACAGTATGATGCAAACACATAAAACTCAGTTGTACATGCACGTACTAAGTCAAAAAGATTTTATTTACACTTAAACTTACTCGTATAGATGTATTAACACATGAATGAATGCACTCACACACATGCGCGCGCACACACACACACACACACACACACACACACACACACACACACACACACACACACACACACACACATATGCACACTCTCACACAGAGTCAAATATGGTGATTATGAATGGCTTTGCTTTATCATGAACTAACTTTGCTGATTACCTTAACATTTGATACTAATACTGTGTCTGACTCTGCAAGTCATTGAACCAAATCGCTTCATTACCAACTCAGTTTTTGGCATTCTAAGTTAAGGTCATTGTTTTTTTTTTTTTTTTTTTCTTTTTTTATGCTTCCATTGATTATTACCTGCTGATTGATTCAAAATGACTTTTGTTCTTCAGTAAATAACAGAAATGTACAAGCATGATGAGGTCTGAATTCTGAGTAAGCTTTTGGGTTATGTTGAGAGAACTAATTTTTTTGTTTCCAGTTTTGTTTGTTAGATTTGATTATTTCTTTTTATTTTTGTCCCTTTTTCTTTTCTTTAATTGACACTTTTCTTCATTTGTTTGATTTCAGTTTTAATTCTTTTAATGTTTTTTTTCCCCCATGGGGAGATGGAGTGAGTAGGGTGGGGTTTTGTTTGTTTGTTATTAATGTATTGATATGTAGTTAGTTTATGTATTGATATGTTTGTTAACTACATGTGCTGATTTCTGCAGATTTTCAGTGCGTTTTTACAGAATCCTCAAATTGTGCTATTGTAGATAAACAGTTATTGCATTGTTTGTAATGCAGGGCTCCAGAGTCACAACTTGTGACTGTGTTCTAATGACTTCATTTGATCTGTGTGTCTGTGAGGGAGAGAGAGAGAGAGAGAGAGTGTGTGTGTGTGTGTGTGTGTGTGTGTGTGTGTGTGTGTGTGTGTGTCTTGGTTTTAACATCCTTTAAGACTCAAGAAACAATTTTAAGAGAGAACTAGGAATTGTTTGAAGTCATTAGTTATGTAATAGACTTACAGGCATGCGTGCGTGCGTGAGTGTGTGTGTGTATGTTTGTATGTGTGAGAATGAGCCCTTTCTATGACTTTATTGAATGCACTTTCAATAAACATGTTTGTACATCATCAGTAACATGAGCTGACCAAATCATAAATCTTAGCTGTGTGTTTTAATGTCATATTTTACTATTTGATTCCTGTTGTGAGTGTGCGCGCGCGTGTGTGTGTGCATGTCTGTAGACTAGGATGCATGTGCATGCTCATTATTAATTTTTGATATATGTGTGATTTTTGTTGTTGTTTTGTGCATGTTTGTTTTTTTTTAAATATTTTTTTATGATTTGTTTTTCATCATTTTAATGATTATAATGACTTTGTCAATAACATGTGTGTATACATATATATTTTTTTTTTTTTTTTTCTCAACGGGGAGATACTCGTACTGTAGAGTAGGCACATCAGGCAGTATCAACGTTTAATTCTTAATATGTATTACACATGCATAATTACACACATATATATGTACTGTATGTGTATGCCCTGCTTCTCTCTCTGACACCACACCACACACACACACACACACACACACACACACACACACACACACACACACAATCATATACATACACAGACACCGACACACACAGACACACACACAGACACACACACACACACACACACACACACACACACACACACACACACACACACACACACACACACACACACACATGCACAGACAAACACATATGCAGACACATACACATGCACACACTCACACCCTCATACTTTCTCACGCACATTCTCATATGGCATACTTTGTGTTGATACAACATTCACACACTGTCTACATTTTGCGTATCTTGGAAAAGGGTTGAAAGCGAAATTTGTGTAAACTAACCTAAGTTTGTCAATACGTCAGAGGTAGAGGTAGATGTCAGGGTCTTGAAATTTGCTTTTTAGCCAGGGAAAAAAAAGTTTTCAAATTCACAAATGCAGCCTGGAGGACTGTCGTGAAAAGTGTACAACTTGACTTTGGTGCTCTTTGTTTTTCACTTCCAGATCCTCTAGGATATGAGACCTTTTGAGTGCACAATATGTGTAGTATGAAGAATTCCCATCAGGGATAGTAAAATAAGTACAAATGCACTGTCGTATGCACTCACACATGCACTGCACGTACACACACACACACACACACACACACACACAGGCACACACACACACACACACACCACCTCTGAAATGGGTAAGAAAACAATGACAGTTAAAGTGATTTTGTAACAGATGGGTCACTTTTTTTGGTTGGTACATCTGTCCCGCGAGCTATTGCTGCATGATGCACCTTTGGAAATTGACAATGAGAAGGGGGTGTGGGGCGGGGATGAAGAGAGCACAGATCTCAGTTGAGGTTGAACAGTCCTGACTTCAGTCAGACCCCAACAATGCATCCCTTAGCTTCCAAAACTACCTACAACCCTCTGTACCGATCCTGGATCAGCCTTTTTAATCAAGATCTGTTCTGCCCTGAATTTAGTGGTTGTGTCGTTGGGCCACTTTCTACTTTTCCTCCCAAACTTCATCATCATCAGATTCTGTAGTTTTAACGCAATCATTCCTAAGGGATTCTGGATCCACCATGTGAAATGGCTTCGCACCATCATTTGCTGTGTACTACTTAGCCCACTGTCCATCTCTCTCTGCCATCTTTTACATAAATGGGTTCCACATTAGATAATTTTGCTGACATAACGAACACTTTCAGGAGCAGGTGAATACATAACTTGCTTGATCAAAGTAGGTAGCTGTGAAGATACTGTGGTAGTTCCACAGTTCTGACACATTGCAGAGACTCTTTGTGATGACTGTTTCAGCGGTGCATGTCATTCGGTGTGGTTATTTGTCTATAATTGTTGCATTTTGTATCCAGTCATCTGAATGGACTATTTTTTATAGAGAATTTCATTCATTTTTTTGTTTCTTTTCTTGTCTGTCTTGAGGATGTTTATGGTTGTGGACTTGTGTATTGCCGTAGTCTTGGAAGTTGAACAGACACTGCTAATGAGCTTAAAGAAATCTTTCTACAGGTCTGCAAACCACTGGTTTATCACTCAGTTGTGCTTGGACATGGTGACCTTTTTCCATGTGCCCAGTTCCCAGTCAATACAGAATTAATATACAAACAGCTGAAAAGAAAACAAAAAACAAACAAACAGAATTAGCTGCAGCAAAACATTGGCAATGTATTTCTAATGAATATTGATGTCTATTCACAGTCTCAACAGGAGACATACGAGCGCAGATGTCACGCCGAGAGCAGATCTGTGAGGAGATATTGCGCATGGAAAGACAGAGGGAGGGCTCTGCTGCGAGAGAAGAGTCGCATTGGCCGAGTGGCCACAAGTGCGGGAGCCTGACTACCGAATCAATGTGCGTAGGGTCAACTTCCGTTGGCAGCGGGGAAACAAAATTGGTGAGGAAGGAATGGAACAGCAGTTCATTTCTCTCTTTCTCTTTTGTGTGCAAGCCCAAATGCTGGCAAAAGCATGCCACACAACACTGGCACAACACACACACACACACACACACACACACACACACACACACACACATACTTTCACACACACACACACACACACACACACACACACACACACACACACACACACACACACACACACACACATATCACAAAACACACATGTACATACATACACATGTACACACACACCACACACGTACACACACACACACACACACACACACACACACACACACACACACACACACACACACACACACACACACACTTACTTATCACAGTCAAACATGCAGCACTTGTACACATATACAGATACATTTGTGTACAGTGTGTGCTTGTACACTTGTGCACCCACTTTTATCATATTTCTTTTAAAGGTGCATTTTGAAGCAAAAGTGCCATCTGAGTGATGTGCCAGGTTTCTGCATGCACCAGGCTACCTTGGTAGTGGGAAAGATTCATTACAGAACTAACACCAAGCCTTTCCACTATCATACGTGTGTATATGTTTGTACACAGTAGTGTGGTGCTTGCATGGTGACATATGCAGTTGTCAGCAAAATACTTGAGTGCTGAATGCGAAATAACTGCCCACAGCAAATTTTTTTTTTTACAATGGACTGCTCTGTGTGTGTGTGTGTGTGTGTGTGTGTGTGTGTGTGTGTGTGTGTGTATGCGTGGTACATGCATGTGTGTGCTAGTCTGTGTCTTTGTCGGTGTGTATTTTCACTGGTTACACATGTTCTTTTCAGGAGAGGGACAGTTTGGGAAAGTGTACACTGCTGTTAACATGAGCACGGGTGAACTGATGGCCCTCAAAGAGGTAAGCTGTCCATGTAGTCGTGCTCTGAAATAATGAGATATGAACACAACAGAAGACGAGGAGTTGATGATAGTTTCAAAGGGAGGTGACTGCAGGTTGAAATTGAAACAAATTTTAAAAGGAATTATGTGATTCTGCCAGATGACATGGACAAACAAATTACAAAGACAAAACATGACTTGTTTCGACCTCTTTGGTCTTCTCCAAGCAAGATAAATGACATTCAGGACAACGAAAATGAAGAACAAGAGATCCCTTATCTTCTCAAATTCGGCGTAAGATGGGCGTCGAATCTAAGAGGTCAAAACGTGCCATGTTTTGTCATGTAATTTGTTTGTCATGTCAACTGGCGGAGTTATTTTAAATCCTTTAAGAAAAAAAGGAGGTAATGAGAGTGGTTTGGGCTCGGACACAATCACATGGTCATGCTTTTCATGAATATCTCCTTGAGTGATGAAGGAGAGGGAGGATGAGAGGGAAGGGGGGATGTTTTCTATGGTAACGGCCCAGTTGATGCCAGGGTGAGTGAGGAGAGGAAGGGTAGAGTACACCCCTGCCTGACTGCAGTGGACCTGACTGTTGGGATAGATCATCCTGTTCTGCAAGCATTGATCACCGTACAATAAATAAAATGAAAATGTCGCCCTCAAGTATTGAGAGGAAAGAGGATAGTAGTTAAAGGCAACAACAGCAAAAGGGACAAAAAGAAAGGAAATAACAGCAAAACCCCCAAATTTATATCAAACCGAAGTGGGTAACAACAAAGATCAAACCCCACAGTTTAGAAAAAATTAAAAAGAAAGATAAAGCCTAACTGAAACTAGTCCCAAATTCCCCTTCCTATAATATGGGAATTATGTAGCATGTTTTGTCAAAACAGATGTGCATTTGTTGCCCATCTAATATAGGAATTATGCAGCATCTTTTGTCAAAACAGATGAAGTTCCAGCCCAATGACCTGCAACAGCTGCGTGAGATGTGTGATGAAATCAAGATCTTCGAGGGCATCCAGCACCAAACCTTGTCAAGTACTACGGCGTGGAGGTCCATAAGGTCAGCAAAAAAAAAAAAAAAAAAAAAAAAAAAAAAAAAGGAAAAAGAAGAGAAATGGAGGGATGGGAGAGAGAGAGAGAGAGAGAGAGCAGGAGAGGGAGGGATGGAGAGAAAGGGAAGATGGGTGGAAGTAGGGCGTGGGGCTGGGTGTGGAGTTAGAGAAAGAAACGATGCTACCATGATCTTCAGTATTCAGCAAGCATCTCACGCACTATGGGGTAGAGGTCTATATGGTAAGTGGAAAGGGAGGGAAAGGGAGAGGGGGGAATAAGCAAGGAGGCAGAGAGGAGGGTATGAGAGTCGGAGGGAAGAAAGAGATTGAGAGAGAGGAAGGAGGATGAGAGAGAGGGACAGAGAAGTCAGAGAGAGGTGCGAGAGAGGTACCAGAGGTCTTCAGTATTCAGGACAGAGAAGTAAGAGGGAGGTGCAGAGAGGGGGGATGAGAGAGAGGGACAGAGAAGTGAGAGGGAGGGTGCGAGAGAGAGAGGGGAGATGAGAGATGGACAGAGAAGTAAGAGGGAGGTGTGAGAGAGGGGAGAAGGATTAGAGAGAAGGACAGAGAAGTAGAGAGGGGTGCGAGAGAGGGGAGGATGAGAGAGAGAGACAGAGAAGTAAGAGGGAAGGCAAGAGAGGGCAAGAGAGGGGAGGGAGAGAGAGGGACAGAGAAGTAAGAGGGAGGTGCGAGAGAGGGGAGGATGAGAGAGAGAGAAATAGAGAAGTGAGAGGGAGGTGCGAGAGAGGGGAAGATGAGTAAGAGAGAGAGAGAGAGAGTAAGAGGGAGTTTAGAGGGGATAAGGATGAGAGAGAGGGACAGAGAAGTAAGAGAGAGCGAGAGAGGGGAAAAAAGGAGGGAGAGAGAGAGAGGAGTAAGAGGGATGTGCGAAAGGGGGAAAGTAGGAGGGAGAGGGACAGAGGAGTAAGAGTGAGGTGCAAGAGAGGGGAAAAAAGGATGAGAAAGAGGGACAGAGAGAAGTAAAAGGCAGGTGCGAGAGGGGGGAGAAAGATGAGAGAGAGGGGACAGAGAAGTAAGAGGGAGGAGGTTATCTGTTGAAGGTGAATGTAAATGGAAAAGGCAGTTTGGATGCCATTATGTATTCAACCCATACCTACACTTGAGCATTATACACACATGTGCATGTTGCAAACACACACTCTCTCACTCCTATTGTAATTAATGTTCAAATCCCTGCCTTACCACTAAATATGCTGATACACCTGTTTATGAATGCGTGCATGAACTGAAGATGCGACGCGCCGTGCAATAGTGACGGCAACTCTGTCGACCTGTTCTCGACGAGCCGTGCCCTGGTGACGGCAGCACTGCTGTACTGCCTGGATGTGCCGTGTCTCCGTGACGGCACAACTAAAAAAAATTCCCATGTTCTCTCGTCTATCATCTAGGTGATGCAGCTGCCATAAATATTTAGAACAGGGTTCTAGCCACTGGGAGGGTAAGTTTACATGCACTAGCGATGACCTTTGTGACCTTAGAGTAGTCCGAACAAAGAGACCCGTCTGGCACTGGAAGGCACGTGTGGAATTTCCTGCTTCACGAATATATCAGGCAGAAGGAAAATGACATGTGGTTTTAGAACTGATTCAGTAAAGTACTTCAGAAAATGGGGGTAAAGGTGTAAAGGTGGTGACATCGAAAGAATCTGAGCTTCATTTTCATTTGCTCTGTGTATTTAATAGTTTTATAAGTCGTATCATCTGAAGCAAAAACAGTGAAAAGTGTGTACTGTGCGCAATGATTTAAATGCCTTTAAAAGAAAAAAGAATTCACTTGGATTACACATATTGAATACCTCAGCTTTCTCTGCATCTGTTCCAAATAAGAGCGAAGTTTTATGCCCCTTTTCTTCCTCATTTGCTGTTGTCATACTAACCAAACAAACGTGAGATCATTTTACTTATGTTGTTTCTGTAACAAAAGCATTGCTATTTTACTAAAAATGTATTTTAATTCTATGCTCTTTACAAAGTTCACGCTTTACCCTTTCTGTTGATATATAACAATTGCTTGTTAGTTTATATTAGGAGACGTAAAATAAAATTAAAAAGTGCGAAAATTGCGCGTCTGCAACGCTTGTAAGCACGTGCGGTGCATGCGCATGCAGGGAAGCAACGTTGCTGTGCCACACTCGGCTGGAAAGTATTAATGAGTTAGTGACACCAACTGGAATATCTGACTGAATGATTTGAGATCTTTGCTTCACTGTTGGTGACAGTCAGTCAACAGACTTGATGGTCCAGTATAACGCATTTGGAATCCGGATGTGGTGAAACATGATTTGAAGTCAAAATGGTGTTGACAGGACGAGATGTTGATGTTCATGGAGTACTGTGACACGGGCACCATCGAGGAGGCAGCCAAGATGGGGCTGCCTGAGTACCTGATCCGCCGTTACAGCGTGAGATCGTTCTGGCCGTCAACCACCTCCATGAAAACAGCATCGTGCACAGGGATATCAAAGGTGATGGAAACCCTCTCAGACAGAAGTGACAGTCAGTTACATGGTGTTTGTGGGCTACAGAGGTATCAATCTTTAAACTAGACTCTTACAATTTAAAAATGAAGTTAAGAAAACAGATCAGCAAGCATGTGGTGTCTTGTGGTGTGTTTGACTTGATATGAAGGATTGATGGGAGGGCCTGGTCAGTTGAGAGGAAAGAACCTTCTGATCTTGCTTGGCTTGGAAATGCTGAGTCTAAGGGGCCCCTTTTCAAAATCTAGATAAATTCCCTTTAAAAGGTAGAGGCTTTTTGTCAAATATGAGGACTGCATTAAGTGAAGCGTGTGTAACAGTTTGTGTTTGGTATTTGTAGTACATATAGGATGTTTTCTTTTTAAGATTGGTATTAGTAGTACATTTTTTTAAAGATAACTGTGATCTTGATGGAAAGAAGACATGAAGGAAACAAGATGTGTTCGAAGCCAGGTGTGTGTGTGAATAGTTGGGGACCTCCAAACTCCATGTGCTTAGTGTCTTTTGGTGTGGACTCGCACAGAAGTTCAAGTAGGTCTGTTTAAAGATTCTGTTATTGGTTTTAGTGTTTTTAGGGTTCTGCAAGCTTGAACATACCAGCTTGCTCTACCCCTAAAAAGTGGCTTTAAAGAAAAGATTAAAACTCTTGTATTCTAAGGGAAAAAAAAAGGAGTCTGTACATGCTTGTTAAAGTGAATTTATAGGAGACATATGAACAGTCAAGAAGGAATGAAATTTTTAGGTAATGTAATTAGAATAAATATGAGCACACCGTGTACAATGCACATATACCTCTGCACACACTGACACATGCACACACATTTACAGACACACATAAACACATGCGTGCACGCGTGCGTGCACACACACATGCACACACACACACACACACACACACACACTTACACACACACACACACACACACACACACTTACACACACACTTAAATACACACACAGAAAGGCATACACACACTGTTTTCCCAGTCCCACTGACATGGTCATCTTATCACAATCAACTGATTGGTGAATTGCATATGAACACATCACTTTACTAGAAAAGAAAGCTTCTCCTTCAGAAACGCAGGCAAGCTTGAACAAGAATTTGTGGCAATCTATAGCGCCTAAAATTAACAAAGTTCCAAAACCAGAGAGCAGAGAGAGGCATGTTTCTTCCCCAAGGAAAAGAAGAAAACTGATCTAGTTTGAATATGGCGCAGTGAAATGAACTCAATAAGGGCAATGAAGTGAACTCATTCAGGGTGTGATCACTCTTGCTGTCAAACTGCAAATGGAAGTGAGGTTAGTTCCCAGTTGTCTTAATTTTTGTGTGTGTTTTTGAGGGGAATCTTGATGATACGGCAATGAAGTGATAACTCTTGCTGGCTAACTGCAAATGGAGGTGAGGTTAGTTCCTGCTCTCTCAGTTTTTTGTGTATTTGGGGGGGGGGGGGGGGGGGGTCCTGAAGATGTGGCAGGTGGGGATAAGTCATTTGTTTGGACAGGTAAGGACATCACAAAATTACTTTTGGTAGTAAAATTCCTTTTTGTTTGTTATGCACTAAATTTCCATCGGACACCTTAATGTGATGTGGAAAACACTGTTCCTTTAACAGGCGCCAACATCTTCCTGACTTCCAACGGACATGTGAAGCTGGGTGACTTTGGCTGTTCCGTCAAGCTGAAGAGTCACACCACCATGCCTGGAGAGTTCCACAACCTAGTTGGCACAACAGGTAGCCATGCAGCGAATGCACACAGTGATGTTATTGTATATCGTTGGGAGTATTTGTTCCATTTGCTGTTCTCACTTGTACAAGGAAGAGTCAGAAATGGCTGAAAATGGGTATACCTCTTTCAGGGTTTGATTTACTAGTATTTCACTGGCTCAGATGACAAAAGACAAAAGGAAAAGAAGGTACCAGTCACTGGTATCGAGTATGGATTTAATTTATCAAGAAATGTTCATGAAACTGTGGAATAGTTTTAGAAAATCATTGTTTATTGAGATGTTACATTTGTATTCTGACATTTTACAATCATGAGTATCATTATTTTCTTTATTTTTGTCATGTTACATGAAGTGTCTGTGATACAGTAGTCAATTGAAACAGCAGTGAACTTGTGTTAAACCCTTTCATAGGGCATCTTTTTACTACATCAGCTGTAAAATTTGGCCAGGCAGAGCTAGCAAACAGTCTGTAGCTTGCAAAAGGTATGATATGACGATACCAGCTAAACAGCGAGATAATGTAAGAAAATTCCCATTTTTCATGAAAAGCTTAAAATTCTTGAATGGATCCTGCAGCAGAGAAATTTATTACACTTTTTCTGTTGTACATTTTTTACTTTTTGGTCAAGTTTGGTATTTACGTAAAAATCTTGGGCAAATTTTGATGTGTAGGGACAGACTGTGCAGGGGTAGAACTTGAAACAATCGGACATTAAGTTGGTCTCTGTATGAGTTGTCTTTGCAAGCTCCATAGTGCCAGAAAGTTTGTGAAAGTGCAGGTTTTGCTGCAATCAGACATAAATACAGTCTGTGTGTAAATCATATGTGTGTGCAGCGTACATGGCACCTGAGGTTTTCACGCAAAATGATCAGGCGGGCTATGGTAGAGCTGCTGATATTTGGAGCCTCGGATGTGTTGTCATTGAAATGGCCACAGGAAAGGTATACAGGTTTTCTTTCTTTCTTTTTTTGTTGTTGTTTTTTTACTTTGCATTGAGTTAAATCATTGATTAATCTTTCAGAAAGAATATGGATAAAAATGTCAAGCTGTGATTGCCATTAGCTGTAGACAATATATATTCTTTATGTACCCAGCATTGACTTGTGAAGGAGTAAAATGTCTTGATTTCATGAGTATTCATCATGTTGTGTGTGTGAGAGATGTAAAAGATAATTGCAGTTGTTTGACAGTACTTGCAAAGCTTGGCAACCATTGAGATAGAGGAGAGGATATGTAAGCTCCCTTTTTTTTTCTTTTTTTTTTTTTTTGGTGTTGGTGGTGTTGTTTGTGCTGGCTACATCCATGTAATCTCTGTGGTATTAGTCCCATACTTTAAAAGTTCTGACTATACTATACATCTACCATCAGGTTTTTCCTTTAGTGGTCTTAGCTTTGGTAGCTGAAGGTTATCCACCAACAGTCTGCTTGGTCCATAACTGCTTCCAAGACAGTGCAGGTGTGAATTGGAGAAGGATGAGGGACAGAGAGATAGAGGTAGTGGGATGGGTGGAGTGTTTCAGGCATTCAGATAGGCTTCACCCCTTCCCCTTATCACCCCATGCTGAGTGTCAAAAAAGAGCGGAGTCAGTTATATGGTATACAGTAAAGTTAAGAACAGGAAAAGCTGTGTAGAAAGGGAAGCTGTGTGAAATGGGATTCTTTGTAACAAGAAGTTTTGTAAAGTGGGACATTGTGTAAAATGGAAAACTATGTACATGGGAAACCTTTTAGAAATGGGAAGCTGTCAGAACTGGGAAACTGTATGAAATGGGAAGGTTTGTGAAATGGGAAGCTGTACGACAAAATAGAAAAATGGGAAGCTAAATAAAATGGAAAGCTAAGTAAAAAGTAAAGTTGTGTATAAATATGAAAATGTGTTAAATAGGAAGCTGCATAAAATGGAAAGGTTTGTAACATATGAAGCTGCATTAAAGGAAATCTGAGGAACAGTAAGCCGTGGAACATGGGAAACTTCTGTGTCATAAGATGTATTTTGTTGTTGGAGGTTTGTTAAGTAGTTGGCCCCCTTGCTCCCTTTGGTCATTATGACTTGGTATGTATGTGTGGCTGCTTGCATGCATATGCAAGTGCACATGTGTGACTTCTGTATGATTGGTTCATCTCCCATCATCGGTTTAAAAACGAGTTTAGAGCCACCTTCCCCTCCCTCTCCCCCCTCTTTTCCAAACTTCTCCTGCTCCTGTGGTGCATATGTTTTATTATCAGAAGCAGAGAAGACCATGCAGTGGGTAGCTGGTATTCAAAAGAGACAGAACAGTACACTGTGTTGCCTATGTGTGTGCAGCGGCCGTGGCATGAGCTGGAGAACAACTACCAGATCATGTATAAGGTGGGCATCGGCCAGAAGCCGGCTGTGCCAGACAGCCTGAGTGCCGAGGGCAGGACTTCCTGGAGCTCATCATGTGCCACGACCCCGCCAAGCGTGCCACTGCCAGTCAGCTCCCTCGACCACACCTTCACCAAGGTCTGGCATGGTGGGAGAGGTGGATGGGGGACGGGGTAGTAGAAGGATGATGGGAGGAGACTGGATAGTATCTTTTTTTTTTTTTTTTTTTTTTTTTTTTTTTTTTTACTTCTTCTCAAGTTGATTGATTCTGGATAATTTGACTGTTGGGTAAGGCTAGAATAAAAAAACAGGGAATGGAATTAAAAAGAACAAAAAAATTCACACTTGCACTTGCACATAAACAGCGTATAAATACATGCGTAAACACACACACACACACACACACACACACACACACACAGTGCTATTGATATGGATAACCAGGCTGGGCAGTTCTTAGAGCAGCTATGAAAGTTTGTACAGTGGGAAATGAAAGAAAATCCTTATGTCACAGTCTGTAGATCGAGTTGGTAAAAATGTATTCAGACAAGTACCTGCTGAAAGTGTTTGTTTACAGTAAGTATCAGCAGTAAGGTCATTAAGTGGATAAGAATTGGTGGGTTCCTAAAGATTCTAGATGGAAAATATAAATGTCAGATAGTTCTCAGGTCCTCAGTTGAATGATACAGGAAAACATTGTGAGACCTATCATTCATGGTTTGTTCAATTTAAAAAAAGATTTTTTTTTTTTTTCACTAACGATTTGTCAAACACCTTACATAGTACTTGAAGAATATTCAAGACAAAAATAAAATCTATGAAAATTGATGATAAGTGTGCCACAAAAAAGACCTGTCATAACCACACAGCCAGTGTAGTTACTAGAAATGTTATGTTTTTTTTTTTTTTTTGTTTTTAAATCCAGGTGTACAATGAACCAGAGGAAGAGGAGGAAGAAGAGAGAAAAAAAGAAGAAAAAGCAGAACCTGCCCGTGCTGCCCAAAGCTCATCGGAGGAAGCATGATCACTCTAGTGGCTGACTACTACTGGGAGAAAAACAGACATCTCACAGGGAGGACAGCTTCAATAATACGAGCAAGGTGGATGTCGGAAGGAAAACAAAACAGCTCCCAAGACAGAGACAATGAACAAACAAGAGAGACACTTACACATGTAGAAAGTTGTCATTTGTGGGGGGGGGGGAGGTAGTAGGAGCATGGTGCTGAAGCGAAGTCGTGTTTGTAAGTGTGTCATCAATTTTGTTTGTTTGTTTGTTCTCAGTGCATGATAGGTGCTTTGACTGACATTCAGTTCTGCTGACACTGCTGACGTTGATTTACGTCTGGTGGCTTCTTTTATTTGGTGATCTATTTATTGATGTATTTACTCAGTTTAGTTTTTTTTTTTAAGGTATTTATTCTTTCCTTTTAAAGCCTGGACAATCACTGATAGTTCTTTTAACTTATTTGTTCATGAGTACTGTGCATTAATTCTGTTTAATAATATATGACCTCCCTCTTTTAATTCATTACTTCCCCCAAGGGGGTTATGTTAGTTCGTTTGTCCATCTGTCTGCGAGATGACACAAAAACTAGTGTGCTGATTTCAAGAAAAAACAGGTGGAAGGATGGAGTATATAGCCAGGGACTAACCCAGCAAAGTTGATGTGGTTTGTGGTGCCATTCCAGACTGAAGGGCAGCTGCAAGATCTGTTCAGCAGGATTACACGAAAACCTAAATCATAATGAAACTTGGTGGAAAGAAGGAATGTGCATCGAGGACGAACCCTCTGGATTTTTGTGCTGATGGGTAGTGAAGATCAAGGTCAAAGGGTGGATCCAGGATACAGCTGGCTTTGACGGCGGTCTGTGCTCTCCCAGATGCCTTTGTAGTTCACAGGGTGTTTTGGGTTTCAAATCCTCCAACATTGTTAGTGTTTGTTGTTTAGATCGCCGAGCTGTGTGATAAATAGGGTGACTTGAAAAAGGCACTGATTTCTGTTCATGATAGACATGGTGGTGGTGGCTGTGTTATTGTTGTATTTTGTTGGGTTGAGATAGTTTGTTCCACTGCGTAAACAGGTCCCATATACAAATGTACGCGCACACGTGTGGGTGTACACGCGCACACGTGTGGGTGTACACACACACACACACACACACATACACACACACACAGAGAAACACAGACACACACACACACTATGCTTACAGGCTGGCTGGCATGTGCCCACCCCCCCCTTGTGCGCTGGGTGCATAGGTGTGGACATGGTGGATGCATAAATTCAAGGCGGTAAGGTGAAGATGCAGACAGACAGGGAACATGGAGACAATTCTCTGAGTGACAACATGGTGGTGTTGATATGCATCCACCATAGTTTGTATTTTTTTCAAATTTCATTGAGTCCCTAAAACAGATCTTCAGCTGAATGTCCTGGATTTCTCACACATCTATAGCACATGGGTAAACACATATGCACATGTGTTCTCTCTCTTCCTCTCTCTAAACACACACACACAGACATGTGCACATGGAAACGCCCATTGGTATGCATGCACATACATATCTATTCATGCATTTGCACACACACACACTCACACACTTACACATACTCTCTCACATGGGCTTTAGCTTTAAATGCATGAGTTTGTTTCTGTTGTGCAAGGTTTGTTGTTTGATCGGATGAATCACATTTAAGGTTAATATATGTAAATACATATTGTGATCGAAACAGATGCCAAAACATTCATGTGCCTGCATTATGTGTATCGGTGAACGCAACCACACAGATGAGAGAGAAAACAACACCATCAGTCAACTTTTACTCTCAACAGCAGAATTGTAATTGCTGTTGTAATGATTTACATGTTCTCAATGCTATATTGCAAACAGCAGAATATTTGTTGGGTCAGAAAGAGACTAACTTAGAGCCCTTGTGGATGAAGCAAAGAAATAGGATAGTGTGTGCATGCTGTACAGAAAGACTAACATAACCTGAGAGTTTTTTCCTTTGAACTGCACCATGGAGGTATGTGGCAGGCTGATTTTATCACTCGCCAGAAAGCAAGTGACTTTTTAACAGGAAATCATGAGCTAGTTTGGACCTGATTAGAATTCATATTTGAGGTCAGCACCGATTACTAGGGACTAACAGGTTAATTTGTGTGAAGCAATGTAAGCAGACCATTGCACTTGAGTTTGCCACTACCAGTGGTGTATATGGAACCCATTTCACACCAAAGGTTCACAAGTTATTTCTTGCTTTACAGTTGTACAAAGTTCATGTAAGTGAGTACATGCAGGTGCCATTTCTTCTTGAGAGACAGGGCCATGCGTGTGTGAAAGTTTTACCAAACCAAGCTGTTAACAACACTCTTGATGGGGTTTAACCATAATTTCCTATTTTGGATATGCAGTGTAAATCCATGTCTCTGTGTGCGGCAACCCATTTCTAGCAGTTATTATCTCTTGTGGTCAGTCTGTGGGCTAGGTTTTAGTCCTTTGAAGGTTTTGACACGCTGTGTCAGTTCAGATTCATCAGTATATGGATTTCCTTCCAATAGTTGAGTACAATATAGCAGTGCTGTCGGTCTCAGTCCAGAAGGAGCGGTGTTCTGTTCAATCTTACTGTTAATAGTCTTAATCTTGCCATGGGGATGAGCATAGTATCGCTTTTTCTTTCCTGTCGGCATTTGCAATTGCTCAAGTGGCAGAACTTTGTACTCTTCATTCACCCCCCCCTCCTCCCTCCCCTCTGCCACTTCACTCCCCCCCCCCTCTTCCTGCCCATTCCCATCCCTTCCCCCCTCACACCACCTTCATCACTCTCCAGTTTTTAGTGTGTGTGTGTGTAAGGAAATAATAAACGGGGGGGGGGGGGGGGGGGGGGTGCTGGGGGGCTGGTGTATGGTGGTGTTTAACATGTAGACATTGGCTAATAGGAATATATGAGTGCTTTCCATGACTACAGAATTTCTGGGTACATGAAGATGATAGGGATGTGTTTGCAAAGATGAAGAAGAATATTTGTTCATAGTTCACAAGATTTGTATGCACATATGTTCACTGATAATGAAATTGGAAGTTGGTGCATGTGTGCAATGCTTTATGCATGCAGTGACGTTTCATATCAGTTGACATAAATGATAAATCCCTCTTGTAAATACTCAAGCATTTGCATAAATATTATTTGTTTGCCCTGTTGTTTTTATTTCCTTATATATTTAACTGTCTATTTACTTTTGTAAATAACCCAAGACACTTGCTAGGCCATGCATGAGCGTAAAAGCGGATCAAGGCACCAATCATTTTTCACTAGGGAAGTAGGGAGAGAGGTCAGAGGGAGAGGCTACCTTTAATCGCAATAAGCAGCCTCAGAGATCAGTGAAATGGAATCTGTAGGTTGCAAATAAGGTTTAAGAATCATTAGATCTGCAGTTGCAGCGTTTGTTGAAGTTAGTTGGAGGAAGCACAATCAATTCCTTCTTCAAAATCGCATTTCAAACTTTTCTGCGTTTTCCAATACCCAAGAAGAATTGAAGAAAAAAAATGCTGAATTACACTTTCTATTTAAGCATTTGTTTTTCTTTTTTTTTTTTTTTTTCTTCTACACTTGATTTTTTGTTTTAGGTGATGTTTTACCATTGCTCTGACATACACCGATAACCAGGAAAGACAGCAGAGAGATGATAGTTTGCCATGCAAATGTAGCAAATCGCTGACGGACTGAAGTAATGATGTGAATTGCGGTTGCCTGTAGTGGTGCTGTGTGGCATGAAGGCGGAAAAGTGTTGATCATATGTTTGTGTTTAGCTGGAGAGGCATAGATCTCCGCGGACAAATGCTCTCAGAATGTGCCAAGATACAAAATACACAATGATTTTGATAACGCCAGGCATTAAGACACAGGAGGAAGTAAGACTTGTCTGGTTTTGCTTGTGCAGATTCAGTCTCTGATCAGACCACAGAACGGTTTTGACTGCAGTTCAAAGCACTGAACACAGGTTTCAGTGAATGGTTCCAGATCTCAGCGTTATTGCCTTTCAGAGTGTGACTGCTTGAAAAGGGAATGTTGCTGAAATCTATGCCTATTGTGGTACGATTCACAGAATTGTGCACATGACCTGTCTGTGGTCTCTCTAGTGTCTGTTTCTGCAAAGCTTAATGGCCATTTTTTTTTTTTTAAAGAGTGCTTGTGTGGAGTTGGACACTCGCAGGCTGGTCCGGAGTGCTGCTGCTGTTGAGTTGAATCTGCTGATTTTAGTGAAAGTGGAAATCCTTTGGAAGAACTCTCTTTGGTATTGAGATTTGAGTTGTTTGATGAACCTTTGTGACTGATGTATACAGGGGAGACAAACTCCCTTGACTGCCACCCAGTAGTATTGCTCCATGTTACATAAAAACATTGTCACTTAGCACATCAGCAGTCTTTTTTCTTTTGTTTTATTTAAAGTTTTTTTTTCTGCCCCCCACTCCTTTGAAAAAAAAAAAAAAAAAAAAAAAACCCTGGTCATCCATATCGATTGTTCTGTGGTTTGAGGTTGTACATATGAAACATGTAATTTTTTTGTGAATTACTTAATCTTGCTTGTTTGTAGTTTTTATCCAAACACTTGTTAAAAATGTGTCTTGGAGGGAGAAAGGTGTGTGTTGGATGATGCGAGTTGTAAGTGAGTGTAGCAAGACAGGTGATAACTGTTCATGCTTTCACAGTTTCGCAGGTGTTGGAGGGCTGCCTGCTGAATGCTTTTATTAATTTTGTGCTTTTTATAACTCCCATTAAGCTTGTTGCGATCTTTTCATGTGTCTGTGGATTTTTTTTTTCTTTTTAGATAGGTATTTCTGATATTTCATTTTCTTTGATTCTGTTCTAGTTTTAGATTTGTAAGTTTTAGAATCTTTACATTTGGTATCCTTGCTTTGGAGACAGCTTGGAAATTTTGCTTTTCACCTTTCCCCTCTCCCCCCCCCCCTTCCCCGTTCACTTCCCAGTGATTCACAATGATGTTTGGGTCTTCATTGTGTTTCCCCTGTCTCATTTTCCATGCCACTTCAGTAGCATTCCCTCTGTGTGGCTTGTTTTGGCTGCCCATTCTCAGCCACGCATTGGTTCAGCCTGTCGCAGCCCTGGCACGGCAATCCACAGGCAGCAGTCAGTTCTCAGGTCATCACTAGGCAACCTACCTGAGAAGACACTGCGCTTCTTTCGTCTAGTCACTTTAGTGGTGTTTAAGTGGTGCCTGCACCGACCCAGCGTAAGCAAGACACCACTCACTAAGCCCCAATCTGATGACAGTAATTGTCATAATCGCGGAGCCAGTGTGAGTGAATGTCCCCCTCTGGAAAGAGCCACCACGTCTCCTCGAACTTGCTGATACATGCAACCTTGTATGAACTTGCCAAGGCTTAGATGTGGAGAACAAATCAGAACTGAGGCTACCATGAGAGCAGGGTACAAAGGGCCACAGAATTTGAGACTTTTTTTTTTCAATGCCGATCCCCGAGGATGATAAAGATGATGGGATGGAGTTCCATTCCAGGTGGAACAACTTGACAGGGCTGCACCATGATGCTTATTTCATGATATATCTGGACATCAGCCACGTCACACCTTAAGTGTTGTGCAGGCAATTTTAGCAATGCTGTCAAAAACACATCAATCAAGTGGACAATTCAACTGGTAAAGTTCCAGTTTCCCATAGCAAACCCAGCTCTTGATAGGAGCCGGTCAGGGCAAAAAGAAACCACTAAGAAGTGACTGATGAAAATTGAACCCTACTACCTCCCAGCCTGCAATGTGAGACACTGACGTTGCATTGTGGTACCTGGTCTATTCTAAATTTCTTTTTTTTTTATTGTTATTAGCCTAGCAGTTCAGTCCGTAATCCATTGCGGGGGGGATGAATTTTTAAAGCTAATAGTAACTGTATTTTTGTCAAGCAGAATGTTACAATGTCCCACCTTTCCATCAGCAGTCTTCTTTTATATGGCATTTGGGACTTTTGAAAAAAAGAAAAAGAAACTTTTTGAAATGACTTTTTTTTTCTTTCTTTCTTTTTTTTTTTTTTTTTTTTTTTTTTGGTAAGTGGAGATGAAAAGCCTAGCACCTGCAGTGCATTCTATTGTACTGTTGTTCAGAGAATGTTTGCGGACTTTTGTGTGGTTTCCTTTCAGCCTGAAGTTTAGCCAGTGGATTTTTGTTGTGTTTTAGCATGCTTTCAGCACTGATGTGTCTTTGTGTTTTGTTAGGCTATGAACTTTATCAATATGGAAAATGAATCCAGCCGCAGGGATAATTTCTGATCTGTTCACAAGACTTAGAGAAAGTGTAGGGGAGTCAGAGGAGGAATCCACAGAAATGTAGCTCCAGCTTTTTGAGACTGGGAACTACGGCCTCATAACTGACTGTGTGACTCGTTGGCCTTCTCTTTTCCTTTTGAGAAAAAAAAAAAAAAAAAGAAAAAGACATGTTACTTATCACTTTTTTAAAAATTATCCGATAGTTGCATTATTTACATGTTGAATATGAATGAATAAGATCGGATAGTTACATTATTTACATGTTAAACATGAATGAATAAGGAGATAGGTAAACAGATAAATGATTAAATACTATAGTTCTAACGTTGCCCAGATGCCCACATTGCCATGTTTATACAGTGCCTCTTTTTCAATAGAGTCAGCTTCCTCGTAAATTGTATTTTTGATCTCTATTTTCTTTTTTTTTTTTTTTCTGTTTTGTTTGTTTTGTTTGTCTCTGCTGATGTGTCATTAATAAGTGTGTGAAGTTGGTTTGTGAAATAAAAGATGTTGGGATTTGTTGTTGTATCCCTTATTTTTTCTTATGTAAATAGATTGAATAATGTGGTTGTTACAGTCTTTCAGCTTGTTCGACTTCTTGTTAGTGATCTTCATCAGCTTTCCAAAGGAGGTTTTCAAAAGACTTAAAACCTGAAGGAACAATGAAACTGAGAGTGTATGTGTGTGTCCTGGAGAGTGACAGCTTGTCAACGGCTTCAGCAAAAAATTCTCGGTCTCTTTGCAAATTTGTTGCTGCTATTGTTTTGGTTTGTTTGTTTTTATTTTAAAGTATTTTGCTCTTTTTGAAATTGCATGTAACTCATTTAGGAAGTTATTCTGGTCTGGAAACCACTGGATTTCTTAATCCTCAAGAGTATGTTATCACATGTAATACAGCTCTTTAGTACATGAAATAAAACCATTCAGACAGCATGGGTTTTTTTTTTTAAATTTTTTTTTTTAATGACTTGACTTTACTTGGTCCTCTTCGTTCCGATCGGAACACGGTGCCCACACTGCAGATGTCCATCTCACTCTGTCTCGGGCTGTTCTCTTGGCTTCACCCCAGGTCCTGTTGGTGAACTTGAGTTCTTCTGTCAGTAGAGTTCTTCTCCAGGTGGTGACTGGTCGTCCCCTCTTCCACTCCCCTGTGGGTTTTCAGTCCAAGGCGTGGCGTGGGATGTGGGCCTGTCTTTTTTAAAAAATAGTTACATGTTTATGCATTTTTTGGTCTTCACGTGATTGCTGCTTTTTTCCTAAACTTTTTTTTTTTTTTTTTTGCAATGTTCTTGCATTGATGTGACAGCTTGTGGGTGAACTGCAGACAAGAGCGAATGATAACAGGTCTGAATGTTGGTGAGTGTTCTGCGTTATTGACGAGGGCCTAAAGATACGCTCCAGTGAATTTGGACATGGAACATGGAGTCACTGCATGTCAGGCAGAGGATGTTTGTAATGTTTTCCCCGACATGCCATGCTGCTCCTGCCTATGCATGGTGCCAACAGTCTTTGAACAAGAGAATCCCCATTTCTTTTAAAACCATTGTATGAATGCAGTCACGTTTTTTTTTCAATTTAATTGTAAGTCAAAACTATGGAAAAATTTATTTGTTTGTAGTGAAAATAGTATTTTTGACACAAACAGCTTAGAACGAAGAATGTCGGGGGACATTTTTTTGTATCAGGCCGTCAAAAATTTATGTTCTTTTAACAGCTTTACAGCATTTTTATATTAGCTAAAAAAAAATATTTGATACATTTCTGACTTGATTTTTTACCTTTTTTTTATTGATATGTAAGAATAGTTTATTACTGTGGTACTAAGAGGCAATAAAAAAAAAATTGTACTTTGGCAAGGAAGAGAATGTTACGCAGGAGAAAATAAGGAGAGAATTAAATGGTTGCTATAAAGTTGGCCTGATGTCAGTGTAAGGTTATATTGTTAACCAGGCTGTTGCAGCAGATCTTTTTTTTTTCCCTGCAAATTTTTCAAGCATGATTTAATCATATCCCTTCTCTCTCTCTCTTCCCCTCAACATCCCATTTCCCGTTCCTTTAACTACATCTCAGTTTCCACAGCAACATCAAACAATTGAGTTCTGCTATTTATTACACTTTTTTTCAATTTGTTAAATGATTAAATTTAGAACTGTCATGGTTTTTTTTAGAAGAGAAAAATCTGAACAATTCTGTTTTTTTTTTTTTTAATGATTTGATTTAAATGATTGAATTTAGATCTGTGTTAGTAATGTAGGAGACACAAACCCTGAGCCATTTCAGATCTGCCCCATTCAGTCACCGTAAATTTGTAAAGTAGATTGATATAACCTCATGATGAAATTTCTTTTCTTTTAACACACAAAGCAGCAGCTTTACAAAGCAACATCAGGATTCACATAGATCCTTGAAGACCCTTGAGATTTGACACCTCCATTTGGAGACCTTGAGACTGAGGCTTTTAGTCATGGGGTACTTGAAAGGTCCTTGGATTTGTTGTGGTTAATGTCTGCTTTCTGCACTGTGTATTTCTTCACCCAAATTAAAGAAAGGTAGGAGAGTATACAGAAAGTGATATAAAAGATGCAAGATGGTGTGGCAAACCAGAAAGATGTTCTGTGACTTGTGAGTAACCTTTACAGTAATTTATTGGAGTTTATCTTTGTTACAAGTGAAGCAGGTGAAAATTCAGTGTGTGTGTGCTGTCTTGTGCCCATTGTCTCTGGCAGTTAGAGGTACCTCGCTAACCTAACGTTTTCATTGGTCATACAGCCAATTTCCCATCGAAAAAAACCCCAAGAGAATGTCTGCCGAGTCAAGGCAGATATAGCCAACGAGTACCATGATTTGCTAATACCATCGAATTGCCATAGCTTTTTAGAATTGTGATTAGAAGCCAGCCAGTTATATGTATTATAATGATAAGAAACCAGTGCGAAAGTGCAGTGCTTGAAGTTAGCAATTGAATTTTCTTCTTTCAGCATATCCAGTAATTTTAGGCGATAGCTGGCTAAGGTCAACAAGCCAAAGGAGACTCACTCATGCTGATACTAAGCTAAAAAAGTCTATGAAGAGAGGTTTTTGTTGGGTCATTCTCAGTAATACCTGTGTGTTTAGCTGTCAGACGTCGGTGCATTGTATGATAGGTGTGCTGCATATGAGCTATATTTCAACACATCTTTTGGTGGACCCAGTGGTGTATGTTGCCCCGTTTTAGACGGCAAAGAATTGTTTGGACAAGCAGCAATACACTCCAAGTTATTGATGCTTTAAAGTCAAAATGATTTCTGATTCCGGAGAGTGAATGAGAGTGCGAAAAGATCATCTTGGTGACTGTTTATTCTTTTAATGATTTTTTGTATGGCTGGATTGCATATATAGTGCTTTAAATAGCAATAGATGGTTATAAAATAAGGTAATTTCAGGGGATTATGTGTCTTATTTGTGCATATTTTTCAGAGGACTGTTATTTTTGTATTACCATTATGTCACTGTTGCAGGATTTTTAGAAATGTACTCCATTACTGTAATGGTTTTCAACTTGAAAATGAGGTTGTATTTTGCATAAAATCCAGTAGAAAGTGATGTTGGAAACTTCAACTACTTTGACATTGAAGAATGAACTAGAATGGATGTGTTGTCAGGCAGTAGGGTAGAAAGCAGTTTTTGCAAGCTTAAAAAACTCGCATACTGTGGGCGAGTGGACTCCCAAAGCTATTGGTCATTGCCTGTACAAGAATACAAGTGTACCAGCATGCAGAAAACAGCTTAACTGAGGATTGTAGTTTGGACATGGGAGTGGCATGTTTGAAGTTTTCTTCTTCTTCTTCTTTTTTTCTTTAAAGTGTGATGTTGAGATTTTGGTGTATATATATATTGGAAACACTGAGAAGCTGAAAGTGATAGGTTTTGTGTAAATATGTAGCCTGATTGATAAAGTGGAAGGATTGTCGTTACAGTTGAAGTGATTGTTGTTGACATGTTCAGTATCAACACTCTACCAGGTGCCTGTTCAGAGAAAATAAAAGTATATTTATTGAGCAAAATGTGTGCAGTGTGAGAGGGAGAGAGAGAAGGGGTGTGGTAGAGAGAGGAAGTGGAAGGGAGTGACATTTACAAGGAAAGGGACCATTGAAAATAATGGAATTTTGAAACATGAGCAGAAACTGTAAAGAGCACTATAACTTGTACTCAACACAAACACATATGTACACACATAAAGACCACATTAAGTATCAAGATGTACTCATTTATAAGCCCTGTTTCGGGCATAATAGATAAAATGCTGCGTTCATGTTTCAACCGACTGAACACAGGATAGCAAAAACATCTATCTACCACCACCACAAACACTCCTCCAGAGGGCTTTGAATCATTGCAAACGCATCGCCGTAAGGCACTGAATCATCACAAACACTCGACTGCAAATGACTTGAATCACTCCAACAGTCCACACTGAATCATTTCAAACCACCAAAAACATTGAATCATTGCGAACTGTCCACCATATGATACTGATTTTGAAAAACACCACAATGCACTAAAACGTTTAAACACACCAACCACAAGGCACCACCTCACTGCAAACACTCTAGTCACTGCAGACACTCTAAGGCATTTAGGATCATTCAAATTCTGCACCAACGGCACTGATTCATTGCAAACACTCGCATTGTCAGGAACTGACTTATTGTAAAAACTACTACACAGCTTTAATCGTTGCAAAGATTCCACCATCAGACACTTAAGCATTGCAAATTCTCCTCCAAAGAACTAAGAATTATCAATGTTGACAGTACTTACATAATGCTATTCCTCAGTTAGGGACCAAGTTCTGGGCAATTTACAATCAACGCTCCTACTTGGGTACAGCCGACTGAAGAGCTGCTGCTTGCACTTATCACTTGTTTCCAGTATCATGCAGTCAAATAAACTGTTCATACCATGTGTCATCTATACCAACATCTAAACTGGGATTTTATATGTGTGCAAGGTGTTATGCATGCTTTCACACATGGAACTTTGGTTTATAGTCTTATTCAAAGGACTTTTTGGGGAATGGGCTCAGAACCAATGTTAACACTGAGGAAAACATCCCTCAGTATTGAAACAGCCTAGTGCAGATTCGAACCAGCGATCCCAGCATCATGAGTCCAAAGCTCTACCAACTATGCTATTCCTGCCTTCCAAATTATTGCAAACACTGCCGAAAGACACTGCGCCATTGCAAACACTCTGCCACAAGGCATTTCATCATTGTAACACACTACCATAAAGAACTGGATCATTAAAAAGTAGTCTGCTATGATACAGTACTGAATCATCACAAATAGTCCACCATGAGGCACTGATTCATACATCTTACAAATTGCTAAATTATCGCAAACACTCCACCACACCACACTTTATCTCAAAAAATATCCAAACCACAAAAGTGAACTTTTGTTCCTTTCTGAATGGCATACTAAATGTGCACTGCGTTGCTTGGGAGCATTTTTGCAAATGGATATGTGTGTGTGTGTGTGTGTGTGTGTGTGAATAAGTCAGTAATTGCTTTTGTTAAATAGGTGAGAAATGGGTGCAGAGAGGGACTAAGTACTGGTATACTTGTATGCTGTACGAGCATTTGATTGTGCCATTGTTTTGTGTAATGGTGTGTTGTCCTTGCTTATTTGTTTCAAAGTGTGGTATGCTTAGTTGTTGCTTGTAAATGCTTAAGGCATTAGTTTAATTAGGCATTGATATTCTTAACAACAACTATAATAATAATAAGAATAATGGTGATGATAATAATAATGACATACTCTATAGTAGTAAGGAATTCAATCATTGCAAATGGTACACCATGAAGTACCGGATCATAGCAAACACTTCACACCAAACCACTCTTCATTGCATCACTGCACAAATTCGAATCGCTGCAAAGTCTCAACTACTGGGCGCTGAATCATTACAAATGCTCCATCATAAGGCACAAAGCAATTCCAAACTCAACAGGAAGGCTCTAAATAATTGCAAACACCCCAATCGCTATTGACACGGCCACAATTGGGCACCCATCCTTGCTAAGACTCTGCTTAAAAACCTGAATCATTGCAAATACATCACCATAGGGTACTGAATCATTGCAAACATACCATTGCAAAACTCCACTCCACCATAGGGTGCTGAGTCATTGAAAACACTCCATCATAGGACACTGAATTATTGCAAGACATACGGGAAGTGAATCGTTGCAAACTCTCCTGGCTCCATCCAAAGGCACTGAATCATTGCAAACACACTCCACCACATGGCACAAACCACCACAAATACCCGTCACAAGGCACTAACCCATCACAGATACTCCTGAACAATGTACCGAATCCTTCAAACACTCCATCATAGGGCATTGAACCAGTGCTGACACTCCACAGCAAAGTACTGATTCATTGCAAACATATGGCACTGAATCATTGCAAACATACCACTACAAAGCACAGAATCATTGTGAACACTCCATTATGAGGCAAATTAACATTACAAACAGTGCATCTACAGTTTTGAATCATTAAAAAAACCCCCAACAAAAGGCCCCCGTGGCACTGAATCACTGCAAAACACTCCATCATTAGTCACTGGACCCCTTTGCGAACACTAGTCATAGAGCACTGAATCATAGCCAAACAGATCTCCTTATGGCACTTACCATTGCAAACACTTTGCGGTAATGCACAGATCAAACACTCTATCATGAGACTCTGAATTATTGCAAACAGTCCCAAAATATGGTCATGTGTGCATGAGTGTGAAACGACAATACTAGCTCCCCATACAGGTTCAGATAAATCATGGTCGGCTCATTTATTATGATTTCTCATAATATCACCACCATGCTATGTCTACAGACCCTTAAGCGTTTTCGTGAACAAGTCCGAGTCTGAGTCTTCCCAATAAGGCACAAGTCAGTGCAAATACTTCACTCTGCTATAAAGCATTGCAAGCACTTCATCATAAAGTACCAAATCATCGCAAACACTCCCCCATGAGGCAGTAATCATTGCTGCTTCTCTATCATAAAACACTAAAATCATTGCAAACATTCAACCTTAAAGAAAAACAATAATTCATCTCCAAAGGGAGAGGGAAGAAAATAATGTCACAAAAAGTTTGGTTCTTCTAAAAGTTGAATTTTCAGAGCCCCCCCCCCCCCACCTTTTTTTGTTTTTTTTTTTTTTTCTTTCAAAATAAGACGAAAAGTGGAAGAGCA
Organism: Conus betulinus; assembly: GCA_016801955.1. Classification (NCBI taxonomy): domain Eukaryota; kingdom Metazoa; phylum Mollusca; class Gastropoda; order Neogastropoda; family Conidae; genus Conus; species Conus betulinus. The sequence goes on from JADBJO010001622.1 coordinate 119,368, forward strand.
CACAAAACAAAGTGTGAAGTAACGCACTTTTAAAGAAGTTGCTTCACACTTTGTTTTGTGTGCTCTTCCGCTTTTTCGTCATGTTCCGGTAACACTGCAGTTTGTTTCATTTGACTTTCAAAATAAGACACACCGACTTCTTTGAAACTACGTTATTCCTTTCACCATTCCCAATGAAATCTTGAGCCACTGAATCATTGCAAATGCTCCATAACAGGCACTGCGTTATTGCAAACACTTCATCATTAATGCTTCCACATTTTTTTTATCACATCTCTCACAGAATCTTATTTACCCTATGCAAGAGAGACACAGAGAGAGAGAGAGACAGACAGACAGACAATCAGACAGGTGAAAAGATACTCCGCGACTGGACAATCAGATTCAAGTAATGACTGAAAACTAGAAACACACACACACACACACACACACACGCACACATGCCAAGGCGCAAGCAGAAACACAGACATACAAATACATGCTGGAGAAGCATATGGGAAGAGAGAGAGAGAGAGCACAAAATTCAGTGGGGTATGTGGGGAGGGAGTGAGGATGGGGGTGGGGTCTTTATTCTGGATTGAGATTTCAGGTACACCCTATTCTTCCAATCTGTCTTTGCTAGTAATACTAAAGCATGCATTTCAATATGCAATTGAAGCCAAGATTGAAAAGCTCATGAATTCCAGATCAGAATGTCTAGACCTGTGCCCCAAAATGAACCGATTCTGTATGTGTGTGTGTGTGTGTGTGTGTGTGTGTGGTTAAGCTACTCCCAGTGACTAGTTACTAGTCACTGGAAACCAGGATCATGGCTGTCCTGAAATGGAAATCTTCATAACAGGTAAATCAACTTTTGAATATATAATACATTCACACTGTTGACCTCACATTTATCAGCATTAAATCAATTCAAAAGCCATCCCTGAGGGTTTGTCATTCTGAAACATAACAGGATCTTAAAAAAGAAATTTGCCAAGAGAGAAGTTAAACAAATTTCTAACGAAAACGTGATAACTCTAAAGTGGCCTAATGATGTGCAAATTATTTGAAGGCTATTGTTCGATTTATCAACAACAACAAAATCATCTGCCCTGTGCATGTGTGTCTGCCTGTTATTTGTGATCACACACACACACATATGCACACACACAAACACACACATACTTGCACAAAAAGACTCCCTTATTGTTAAAAATAACAGTGATTATAATAACAACAACCGAGTTTTGAATAACATAGCAACTCACACACAGGGCATGATCTCTACGCACTGTGTACAATGTCAGTATATATACAAAACAGAAAAAAATGTGAAAAAAAAATCAGTTTATCTAGTAAAAGAAACAACAGAACCAGGTCTACTAACTTTTACCATCACACACCTAAATCACGCGCGTTTACGTCTGTTCAACAAACAGTTATATGACTACACGCACACGCAGGAATACTTTTGTGTAGGACTTGTAAGCAGAGATGAATGAAAAAGGTAAGGAATCAGCAATTTCCAAAAAGATGTGCAGGCTTGTATGAGACTGAGACAGAGACAGAGAGAGAGAGAGAGAGAGAGAGAGAGGGACTGTGTGTGTGTGTGTGTGTGTGTGTGTGTGAGAGAGAGAGAGAGAGAGAGAGAGCATACCCAAAGAAACAGAAAATCAATACACAAAATATTTGCATCATTCTCATCTTTATTTCAACATCTATCCAGAAAATACATCTTGGACAACATTAGTACGAGCAGATCATGAGCACAGGTCAGTCAAATCACAAGGATAGGAGGTGGACGGACACTTCAATCTTCATGCATCTTCCAGTAGATTAAATCTAAGTACATGTTCAACACAGTAACAAGGAACGTATCATCAATACTGCTGTTTCTTTCAAATGCAAACTGAAAACAGGCATGCATTTCCTTCAATGTTTATAGACCTGAGAAAAAAATTACTGACAGAAAAAAAAAACGAAAAAACAACGTAGTATGATAGGCTTCTCCTCAAGCATCACCTCTTGGGAGATTTCATCAACTAAAATCTATTGTTGATATTACAACTTCCTCCACACTGGATCTGGAATAGAGAATCCAAGCCACTGAAAGCAGGTAAATGAAACGACAGTAAATAAAGAAAGAAGAGCACCAAACCGTTGGACCATATGAATTTTTGTTGACGTCAGTAAAGGAAACTACACTGGTATGATGAAGTAACAATCCAATGGCTTTGCTGGAACAATCCTCCAGAGAACTGTTCAGACAGGGAGACAAAATGGAAAAAAAAAAAAAAAGCGATGGATGGACAACATTTCAGAATGCACGGGGGAAATTTTTGCAGAAACCCAGGTCCTGACACCCAGAGCAGGAGGAATCTGTTGAACGGTTTCCTCAGTGTGGAGACCAAACAATTCTTAACCAGGCTGAAGAAGAAGATTAAAGCCTACCTTGACAGTTTACTTTCTACATCTTACACATTTGATCTGTAAAAAGATTATACCTCGCCTCTAGTCTTACCCTGAATTTGTTTGAAGAGATTACAACACAACCATCTTCATCACAGATAACATGATTCAACATTCTTTGACTTGTCACACAGCACGTAGTGCAACTTTCAGTTTTCTTTCAATAAAACAACAGTGCAGCCTACCTTGCCAGCAGTGGAAACTGTAACAAATGTCTTGTGATTACTGTAGAACACCATAGTTTTGGTTAATGATTGCAGATAAAGACAGAATGACCACATTACATATTCACATGTAATGGAACACATAGTGCTACTTTAAAGAAATATTGCAAAATAAAACGTCTCATCTTCAAACTCACGAGGATGAAAAGTAAATGATTCAGCCACTGTTCTCAAACTTCAATGACTCTTATGCAAAAGTTCTTCTTTCAGTTTTTAGGGAGCCAGACTACATTAGGCTACCTCCTCATTTCAGTTGTTCCCTTTGTCAATACTAGGCATCCATAAAAAAATGACATATCTTTTTTAATTCAGCATAAACTCACACACTCATGCCCATATTCACACCTACAGACCCAAAAGTGCATACATGGTCACACATTGCAACAGGTGTCATTGAATTCAATAACAAACAAAGAAACAAAATCCAGAACTTCCTTTTATTACAAGTTATTATCAGATCAGTCCTTACTCGGTTCTCATGCACAAAATTCAACTTCCTTATAGTTTCAATCATTTAACGTGAAAGCAGCTATCACACGCACTTTCATTTCCAACAACAACAAAAAGGACAGCAAACTGGATCTAACTTACATTGAACACTGAGCAGAACAATGGTCAGAAAATGCAACACAAGGAAGTCTTTGGAGCCTACGCTGATGTATGCCACAGAACACTATATATCTGATCATGGATTTAGACTGTCACAAAGGCTGGTCTGGTTAAAATCTGATCATGTGCATGTGTGCATGTCTATGCAAGCGTGCATATATGCATGCACACGATTTTCATGTGTGTGTGTGTGTGTGTGTGTGTGTGTGTGTGTGTGTGTATATGTGTGCGAGTGTGTGTGTGTGTGTGTGTGTGTGTAACTTATGCGTAATATTTTTCTCTCTTACTTTGTTTTCAGACAATAATGAGCATTCGCACCTGTGTTCATTTACATACACAATAAATGAGGAACCTACTTTATGAAAAACATGTTGCTTACCACCATGCCAATAACACTGTGTCATTTCATTCTACATAGGTGTTTTACTTTAATCATTTTTACCTACACATTCTCAGAACATACAGGTATCCCATTCACACACTGCCTCCCTACCCAGCTGACATTCGTGGTAACTACAAATCAGGTGTGGAGACAAACAACAAATATCTAGTGTAATACTATCCAGTGTAGAGATGACGCCCTCTTTACAAAACCTCAGTAATAACGTCCAGTGTTCACACAACTGTGGTCCACATCAGGGAAGCACTGGGGGGAAGGGAGAGGGAGCCAGTGGATTAGTTGGCACTGTCCATCAGGTCCAGAAGGTCACTGTCGCCCTGGTCCCCTGTGGCCCCATCGTCCATGCTGAGCTCTCCCATGATCTTGTTCAGTTCAAATGCTTCGCTGCTTCTGCACATTAGCCATGACAACTAACGTTTAGCATGTGCAACCGTCTATACATTTCTTTTTTTTTTTTTTTTCTTTTTTCTTTTCTGAACAAAACATTTTCAACAAGTGTCCAAACGAGCAGAAGTCTTGCACATAACTGTTGTGTGTGTGTGTGTGTTTTTCTTTTCGTTCTAATATCTCACTGTCTGTGCCACATCAGAGGCATTACCCCGACACTACTCATTCCAACTCCCATCCAAAGCCACGTCCTGGCTTGTCACATGCACCACTGCAAAGTCACTTTGGTGGTGTTTAGTGGTGCCTGTTCTGGTTCAACATACGCAGGATACCACCTGCTAAGCCCCCTACCAAAGTGAATAATTGTATAGTCACATAGTCAGCATGAGTGAGTTCCCTTCCGGAGAGTGCCACCACGTCCATCCAACAAGTCCCCATGAACTTGCTGAGACCTATGCCGTTGACATGAAGTAATCGAGGGCATAGATATGGAGAGGAAATGAAATTGAGATCACAACAGCAGGGCATGAACGGCCACAGAATTTGATACTTTTTTTTCATACTGACTACGAGTTATGAATATGATACAATGGAGGCCCCTTCCAGTCTGAGACAGTATGACAGGACTGTGCTCTATGCTTCCTTTTCATAACGTAACTCAGATAACGTAGCGTCAACCAGGGCTGACAGATACTGACACCTTCACTACTGGTCAGAAAATTTGAACAACACTCTCAGAGACGCCTCTATCAAGTGAATGAAACATGACTGTGTGGTCCCAGCCTTCCCAGCTGAGCCCACAGCAAATTAAACTCTGGGTAGGAGCTGGTCAGGACAGAATAATTCCACATACCAATGGCTTTGACAGGAGTCAAACCAATGACCTCCCATTTGGGAACTGACAATGCTAAACACTCAGCCATGGTGGCTGACATGAGCACAGCTCTTCTGTAGTGGCATGGTGTCCCTGCGAGAAACACAGTCACTTACACAGAGTGACGCAGGTCCTAGAACCATGGTTCCAATCTTGCATGAACCAGGATACTTCTAAAAAAAAAAATTCCTTTTCCACTACAGACCTTAACTAATGGTTTGAGCGTTAATCTGTCAAATAACATTCCACACCTGGCACAAAGTTACTGCATGAAAAAGAACACACAAAGAACCCCAAGGTGTCAGAGAAGCAGACACCAGCAAAATTCTTTGGAAGGATTCACTTTGACAGGTAAACCCAAGAACATACACAAGCAGGAAATAAAATGATGTAGATGGTGCTGTGTATGGCGCCACAGAAAGCAGTCTGAATTTCATGCAGAACAATACATTGTTGAGACCAGTGGTTTACCACCGTTGTTTTTGTTTTCAGACTAAACCTACAAGATACATACTGATCAGAGAAAGGAAAACAAAAAGAAAAAGAAATGAGAGTATAATGTGAGTTTTCTTTTTCATTTTTTTTCACCTCCTCACCTTTGTTGCGTCTATCTGACAACTTGTGACTCTGCTTCCTCAATTGGTTTGATTGATGCTGCTTGCCTGTAGAATAAAAACACAAACATATGTAACAATAGGTATAACAATCCCTTCCTTCAATGATTTGTGTGTCTAGAAAATGTTTACGTTTGCCTAGATGTAACTTTCAATTTCAGGGGGAGCTGGCTCTTCAAATAGTTCCACTATGGTCACAAGAGTAAAAAAAATATCCGGCTCTTCCTGACATGACTATTTTTAGTGCATGGAGAAAGTAACGGGTGTACATAATTAGAAAATATTTCCTCTCTGATCTGTGGCCCTTGTAGATAAGAGGAAATAAGATAGATGTTGAAATAATAATAATGAAAAAAATAATGATATATTATGACAAGGAAGAGGATAATACAATAACAGCAACAACAACTACAATAACAACAACAACAACAGCAATACTTATGCAACCGGAAAGATAATAAAAAGTAAAAGTGAAAAATGAAATGTGAAAAGAAAATGTAACAACTAAAGTTAAAAACAAAGAAATATGCTAATCAAGAAAAAATTAAGATACACAGACAGAATAAAATTCATAAGTAAAATATGACTAATATTAATAGAAATATGTGTGTGAAAATGGATAGATAAATACGTGAATGAATATGCAAAATTACATAATTAAATACGAGTAAACAAGTGAAAGGAAATGAAACTGATCCATAAATGAAAAGCTATCAATAAATCAGTAAGAAAATGGTGAAAAATTTAAAAAATGTAAAAAAAAAAAAAAAAGAACCATGAATTGGAAAATACAATAAGAGAAAAGGGGTAAAGAAACTGGTAAATAATAAGTAAATAAACACTGTAATGGACCTAATATCAATAAAAAAAAAAAAAAAACCTAGAAGAATAAACATACAACTAAAATAAATAAATGGAGTAAATAATCAGCAGTACAGATGTGTATCTGTGGGAAGCGTTGCATATCAGTACTGAGGAAATGGATGGCTATGCTATTTTTAGATGTTGATACCCAAACGGGTAAAGGGCTTCGATCTGGTAATGAAATGGGATTCCTGCATGGTGTGCACAAAATTGTACCCCTGTAATGGCTAAAGTGCCATGGCTTGGACGTGGTTGATGTTGGGTTGGGAATGGCTGACATGCAGAGGGACTGGTTTGGGGTCAATGGTGGCAGATGTCAGCCAAGTGTTCAGAGATGCATGTACTAAGTATGCAGGATAACTCACCTACCATACCTTACTGCATGATTCACAGTGGTAAGCATAAACACTATCATGCCTCTGAAAGGACAAGGTGCATTTAGTTTTGAATCGGACCTTGGGACCACGCAGCACAGTGTCTGGCTCAGTGAAAAGACATGTTGTGCAGTTGAATCTTAAGCAGAGAAAGTATAAAGGGGGTGGAGCACTGGTATGGTGGTTTTATTTGATTCAAAGTCCACAAGTATGACTTTTATTCTTCTGTCATGCCTAAAAGAGATCACTGGTTTAATCTCCAAAATCAATTTATGATCTTCCAATATGAGCCAGTTGGACTTGCAAATGGGAAGTGCGTGAGGGTGGAAGAGGAGGCATGCGGTGGTTTGTCTGCTTTTGGAGGCTGGGCTTCCAAGGCAGATGGTCCGGATACAGCTGTGGTGCCACTACGAGCATCACTGATCATGGCACTGGGGCATCCAAAGTTGGTGAAAAAGTCAACCATTTTGGCTGTTTGTATAGCACAAACACTTCTTCATCAATGCAGAGTTTGAACAGGCAAAGGAATTCAGAGAACGAAATGCTTTGTACTGTGGATGGGTGATGGAAAGATGTATAGTCCAGGTACGAATGTTAATCCATGTGTTTGTTGACACTGAAGTTTTGTATTGTCCATCTTTTTACCCCGTTTGCATGAAATATGTAAAGGATTTTAAATTGAAAGAAAGAAAAAAAACACACCTAAAACAGAAACTAGATTGTTTAACCTTTGTATTTGTCATATACATATTTTCAATGCAAATATAAATGTCAAGCCACACAACACAAAATTCTATAAACTTCCTCGTGATCGGAAGGAAGAGACATCAGAATTTATCAGTTGCAACAATAATACTCACCGGGTTGGAGCTCCAATCTGCAACATCTCAGTCACCACAGTGACAGGTAGCAGACACTACTGGGATTTTTTTTTTTCCCCCCATTCATATTTTGGGGTCTTTTTTTTTTCCCACAACATGGCTACCCAGATGCTTATCTCACAAGAAAAATAACAGAATCAAAAACTGAAACAATATCCCAGTTAACTTTTTTGCCCCTTAAAACAAAGGCCTCTGACCTTAAATTCCTCTCAAAATTGAATTCTATTTCTTGGAAAAACCAGCTCTGGGAAAGGGCAGTACTGATGCTTGTGTTAATTCTTGTTTGTTCTCCTGCCCAGACTTACTCTTCTTCCTTGTCATCCTTGAAGAGATTCAGTCGGAACTCAGACTTGGTGACTTCAGCACCTATCAGCTGGGAAAGTAAGTCCAGATGAGCTTTGGCCAGAGGATCTGGCTGGGCCGAGTCCTGCAATCAACAACAGGCTCTTAGCTGCTGGACTCATGTCTGAACAATGACAAAATTATTGAATTCAAGAAGTTCACAATTGGACAGGTTGTGTGGCAGCATGCTCCACTGAAAAGGACTGAACTTCCTCTGCACTATGCTTGATCTCTATCTATCAAGGAAAAGAGTTGCCTTAGCCTGAATGTGATGGTCAATACTAGAATAACAAATTTAGATAAAATGTGACCAATGAAAATGGTCAAGATAAAACTTAATCATGCAAGTGTAACTATTCATTGTATCATAGTCAGACTGAGTGTTGATGCAAACAGTACCGTTAAATATGAGCCTTTCTTCCTCCTCCCAAACAGTAGTCTTTCTTCACACCATTTTCAAGAGTCAACGAATATTTTATCATGGCTGGGAAAAAAAGAGGCCAAGAATAAAAGCTCTTGCAAAGAAAATATTCCCTTGATCAGAACCATACCTAGCAGCCAAACACATACCACTGAAATTCAAGCAGTAAACAGAAACAAACAACAACAAAGGAGCTGACCAACATAAAATTACTTCACACTTATGACAGACAGGCATATCAGCCGCATGGCAAGATGTAGACGAATGGGATCTGAAGGAGAAGGGGATGAATGGGAATCACAATAATGTACAGAGAGCTGTACTTTCAAACCTGGGAATAGTGATCCAAAGTATTAACCCCAAAAGGAAGCCAATACAGAAGCTGGTCAAAAATTTATCCAAAAGAGCTTTAACATCCAAGAAAAGCATGATGATAATGACAAAACTGACACTAAGTAAACAACTCAGAAACATGTGCTGATGAGCAATGAGAAAAGAAATTTAAGAAATCAGAATCAATTTGTTTGAACTATACACAATGTCAGTATGATTGGTTTATATGGAGACAAAGAAAAGGAGACCACAGAGAAAACGAAAACCTTGTGATCAACTCTCTTTCACAAGCAGATGATACTGACCTTAACAACATGACATTATCAGCATTCTTCACTGACTTGGACTTTTCAGAAGACTTCAAAACAGATCCAAAATTGCCAAGTTCATTTCAAGAAAAACCAAGACAAATGCAATGACAAACAGGAAACTCAATTTCAGCATGTGACAGAACTTAAAAAGCATGTTGGAGTTCTTCACATCTGGATATTCATAGAGAATCTACACTGCAAGTTGCTCAACCTGCAAGCTGTCAACCAAAAATGGCAACAAGGACCTGACTGACAGGCTCCTGAGAGACACACCAGCTGCAGCATCTGCCATCACATCACAAACATGGGCATGGAAGGGGAAAAGGGAGACAGCTGACCAGTCAGCCAATCTTTAAAGGAAAAGCAGTACCAAAAGGGCCACGTTGAGGCAGAGGTGGATAATGAGCAATCACCTGACTGTCAAAGGAGGATAAATGGCAATACTCCCCTCCCCCCCCCCTTCCCCCATGCATCTGTGACTTCTTCAGCAGACAGGCAATGAACACTTCAACAGAAGTCACTGAATGCTGGGCCTGATCGGTCAATGGACAAATACTGGAGACAAATTATCCAAGGAGTCAATTTTCCATTGAGAAAGGTGCCAATCTCCCATCATCATTTCACAATACAGCATGGGATGTTTAGCAATACAAATTATGGTTGGTACATGCAGTTCCTTGCCACCAAAACTGACCACACAGATTGTGCCAGCCATGGAAAATTAACTTACCAGAATTGCAACTGGCACATACTGTACCAACTTAGGACAGCTAAATGTATGAGTATTGCAGAAAATAAACTAATAAAAACTTTTGTTCTTGTACTTTCTTGATGATGATGGAAGTTTTGGTATGAATAAGTTTCCTTCTGGACAGTAGTCCTTTGGCCAGCCACAAAACTGAAGAAGCGAAAATATGGGAAAGACAAAATCAACAGCAAGCTTCTAGGCAAAACAGCCTTCTCATTAGTCACTGATCATTACAACACAGATTACTGGCTGGTGACAGAGGGCATTCCAAATGCAATAGCAATTTGCTAATATGGGTAAATAGTGGAAATTGTCAGTAATATTTGCTGTAAACTTGGTGGACATTCACGAGAGTTTATTTGCTGGAAAATAAACTGAGTAACTGTACATATGGACAAAAATTAATCTGACTGGAAGAAACATTTCCAAAACATAAGGTTTGACATCCCTGCTTGGCGTTCTATTGACCAAATGCCCAAAGCCATGACAATAGAATGAAGTTTGCCGTCACACTGGCATTTTACTTGCTGACTAAAGGCCTCTGCCAAGCTGACACCCTGAATCAAATCTGCCTATGTTACACGCTAAAGTAGATGTACAGTTAGTTATGGATCCAATATCACTACGTCTGAACAAGACAGAAACATCATGTACGTCTCCAAAAGATCTGAGCTGCAGAATTAGTCAACAAGGATCAGACTGTGATGGGTCTTGAAATCAGAATTAAAGTCAGCCATAACATCATGCTGAAATGACTGCAAGAACCACATCAGTGCAAACTGGTTGAGGCACAGACCTTCAATCCAATACTGTTGCTCCATTCATTTTATAACTTCACTTCAACTAGAAAATCAGACTGATATTGAAGGAGACAACAATTATCTCTGAATGCTTTCTTACTACTTCATTTTCTTTTCTGTCATGTTTTACAAAAACTGTCATTTCTTCAACTGTTATTACCCACTTTTCTTTTCATTTGCCTTACAATTATACCATAGGACATTTTTTGCACTGCCACTATAGGAACACAAAGTTTGAAAATATCAATGGTTGGAAAATAATCTATAGTAAACAAATATTTAAAAAAATAATGAAGATAATCAACAACAGTGTAACATTGGCATTAATAATAAAAATAATTTGGTACAGGATTAATATCTTAAACATGGAGAAAAGTATAACAGGCAATATAAAGAAAATAGCAAAAAGATTACAAACAATTCACATCATTATCAACCATATGTGAATATTAACAACAATCTACTGCTGTACAAAAAAAGTAATTAGAAGAAAACCTACAGTTGTGAAAAAAGTCAAAGCATGAAAAAAACAGTATACACCTGTGACATGGAAAGAGTATCTAAAATTTACAGTTGTATAAAAAAAAAGAGTAAACAGTCTAGAATGTTATCATCACTTTGAAAGCAATCATAACTTTTCTCGGAACCAACAATTCCAGCTTACGATGTCAGAAACAGGAGCCGCTGCCTTTCCAGGACTCTGCACAGAAGTATCCACAGGACGAGAAGCTGAGTACCTGTGCACATTCAACAAAGTAGCACCAGCAGAGTAAATACACATTTTGCAGAGACTAAGGAAGAAGAAGAAACAAAGTAAACTTCATATTCAAATAAAGAAATTTCTCAATTTTTTCTCCTCTAGCATTCTCCTTTCCAGACAACCTGGTTACCTCTGTTACAGAAATAACAATAGTTGAATGTAATGTTATTGTACCATGAAATAACAATAGTTGAATGCACTGTTATTGTACCATGCTATAGTCTCAATCAGTATTTTTTTTTTTATCACATGCTCTTCTCCCTTAGTTCCATAGGAGTCAATGGGGTACAACGATGAAGAACAGTTCACCAGGTTCCCCCCCCCCCCCCCCCCGGGTTTTGTCAGTTGAGTGCCAGACTTGGGTCCCTGTAAATGTTTTCCATGTCCACTCTGCAAAGTTGTCACCCCATTATTTTGTCTGTTTCCCTTCTGTCTCCCTCCTTTAACAGTTCCCGGAAAACTGTTTGAGCAAGGCCAATGGATTTTTGTTACATGGCCATATATCAACCCATTTTATTTTCTTAAACTTTATATGGTCCATTGTGCTGCTTGGTGGTTTGATGCACTTGTTTGATTGGTGATATGGTCAAGTGAACCTGATGTTTAGTATTTTGTGGTAACATCTTATATTTCCATGGCTTGGATTCTTTTTCCCAGATCTGTTGTGAGGGTCCATGCCTCGCTTGGATACAGGAGGACAGAATATACCAGAGCATGCTGGAGCCTGGTCTTGTGCTTCATAGAGATGTTATTGTCCTTCTATACAGGTTCTTAGTCTGGATAGTGCTGACACTGTCTTTGTTGCCCCAAAGAGCTTTCTGGTTTGGATGCCTCACTGCTAATGATGGACCCCAGGTAAGTGAAGTGTTGAACAGTTTCTAGCTTCTCAGACCATGGACAGTTACATCAATACTGATTGTGGTGTTGTGGCTGGCCATCAACTTTCTGTTCTCAGCACGGATTTCCATGCCATATCTTGTTGATGTTTCATCAAGTCTTTGAACAAATTTGGTGAGATCTTTGTTCCTGCCTGCTTAGTTATTGGTGTCATCCGCAAATCAGAGGTCTGACTGTTTTCCTTCCAATGCTGACTGTGCTGATATGATCTGCATCAGTCTTAATGCATTCCAGGAATAGGTTGAAAAGTGTCAAAGATAGTTCCAGAGACTTAATTCAAAGGAAGATCACCTATTCCTTGACGGATCAGGCTCTCCTCACCTGTGCGCTTTAAACTTAACCTGTTCTAAATGTTCATAATCATCTCACATTAACATAATAGACGGCATTTATTCTATTTGATGCATCTCCTTAAGATTTATCCCCTTTTTTGTGCTATCAGTGAAAAAAAAAATCCCCAAACATTAAGGCAAATCTACGATATATGATTTAATGTTGACTGGTAGCTACTGCGGTAGAAAGAAGTTGCGTGCTTAATTTTCTGCGATCAAATAGCTTCTCTTCCTTTACTCATCACAATGATAAGCCCTCACATTACTGTATTTAGCAAACTGTATTTATTTGTGGCCTGTTTGTGTTCTATATTCTGTCAAGATGTTTATTCATATCTGCTCCTACACCTGAAAGAAATTGCATTAAACAGTCAGCTCTTCACAGAAGTTAATATTTGTCATGAATTATCATATCTTTTATCAATGTTCAAAGCAATAAATGTAAACAGAACTGATAACAATTTCTGACAAAAAGGCTGAATTTTTTTTTTTCTTTTTTGCTGTCCCATTTTCTGTGCCACCCCAGAGGCACTGCACCCACGCCGCTCATTCCAACACCCCGTCGACAGCCACAGCCCGGTCAGTCCTGCCGCAGCCCTGGCACCAGTAAATCCACAAGTCGTCAAGAGGCAATTAACTCCTCGGAGGAGACACTGCACTTCTGCCAGGTCACTTCGATGGTGTTCAGTGGCATCTGTTCTGATCCAACATATGCAGGACACCACCTACTAAGCCCCCTACTGACAACAATAATTGCTTGGTCACGAAGCCAGCATGAGTGAGCTCTCCCTCTGGAGGGCACTATCATGTCCATCCAACGACAGCCCCCATGGACTTGCCGATACCGGTGACCCCGATGGAACAAAACCAAGGCCACAGATGTGGAGAGGACATTGAAACTGAGGTGACTGTGAGAGGAGGGCATGAATGGCCACAGAATTTTAGGCTTTTTCTTAACACTGATCGATGAGAATGAGGACGATTAAGATGATGCTACGGACTTCCATTCTGGTCTGAGACTGCATGACAGGGCTACACTCTACGCTTCCTTTCATAATGTACCCCAGCATCAACCAGGCCCGAGAGATACAGACACCTGCAGTGTTGGTCAGAAAATTTGAGCAACACTCCCAGAGACGCATCCGTTAAGTGCATGAAACTTGGCTGTCTTCCCAACTGAGCCCATAGCAAACTCCACTCTGGGTAGGAGCCAGTCGGGGCAGAAAATCCCACATGACTTTGATGGGAATTGAACCCATGACCTCCCAGCTGGGAGTCCGCATTGCTAACCACTTTGCCACGGTGGCTGGTACAAAAAGGTTAATTTTGTTATGCTGAAAATATTGGTGCAAATTTTAACACTGCCTTTATCATATGGTGTCATTATTCACACAGGGAATGATTGGAAGGTTTTTGTTTTATCATACTGCCATGGTAGGTCCTGTTAGTACTTGTAACTGCCAACAAAAAAGTCAGTTTAAAGTCTACCATGGACACAAACACACATTTCACACACACACACACACACACACACACACACACACACACACAGAAATCAGACAAACAAAGCACCACAATTACACAGACTTACATAGACTCACTCTATTATATACGCGAGTCAAAAATAAAAAGACAATCAAACAAACACACAAAAATCCAACTAACCTAATTGCAATATGTGTGTGTAGGTCTTTCAGTGATGAGATTACGAAACTTATCTCCCCGTTGTTTTGTATCCAGTAATACAAAAGTAACAGGAAAAAGAAATATTGCCTAAAAGCCAACGTCATCACAAGCCTCTTCCAACATCGCACATCACAGAACAGTGAGGCCATGTAATTACCACAGAATGCTACATCACTGTACAGGACAGTAAAACACCCAACAAACCCAAAGAGCTTAAATCAAACCATCCACACAGGTGAGAGTAAGCATTTTCAGCCATACAAAAAAGATGTAGTATGTTTCATGGCCTGTGACTAGATAAGACAACTTGTTATAGGACTGAAATGAAGATTTCTTTTTTTTCCTCCAAATTCTTGTCATTTTCTTCCCTTTCTTCACAACAACAGCACATTTAGAAACATGCTTGCAAAGAAAAGCATCTAGAAATGCTGATGTATGTTTCTCGACATGCACTGCTGAAACAGAAACACTAAAACTGACTCCTGTGAGTAAATATCTCATAATATATATATCTGTATATACATACATATATATATATATATATATATATCAAGAATGCCACTAAAATGCCTAATAAAATTCTTAAAGTGCTCAACCCCTTGGGGAATCTGTTAAAAATAGGATAGTAAAAGAAAGTTTTAAAATCAACAGATCTGTTTCGAGCGCTGGCTCTCCTCAACAAATATATATATATATATGTCACAATGAAAAATATAGAGTGCTCAATACCACTTGGGGTAGGGCTATGAATTTAAAACAAGTTTTTTCACCTGAGTCCCGCTACCATTGGTTTCATGCTATTGCAATCTTCTGGCGAGTGCTGATGAACTTCATCAGCACTCGCCAGAAGATTGCAATAGCATGAAACCAATGGTAGCGGGACTCAGGTGAAAAACTTGTTTTTATATATATATATATATATATATACATGTGTGTGTGTGTGTGTGTGTGTGTGTGTGTGTGTGTGTGTGTGTGTGTGTGTGTGTGTGTGTGTGTGAACTGAATACAGAGACCACTCAGAAATATTCCCACCAATGTACACACTATACAACAAACAATATGCCCCCCCCAAAATTGGTTTTAGTTTGATATTTCACTGCTTACAGTCAGCCGACCACACAGGACCATCTTATTTATGCTGTTACCTTGTAAAACCAAACGTGAAACAGCCCTGTCAAGAACACACACACACACACACACACACACACACACACACACACACACACACACACACACACACACACATGACAGATCTGTTTATAAAAACTAAGAATTCATAATATAGTAGCGTAACTTTTTTACATCCTTCAGACTAGGCCATGATAAGCGAGTCAGCTCTTCTGTCGATGTAACACACACAGTCTTTAAAATCATAACAAACACACATACACACACACAAAATAAAAAGGTCAACTGCTCAGTAACGTGGCAGAATAGACAACCCGCGCCAATTCCATGATCCACCTGTTACAATTTCATAACCTTGTTGCAAAATATAACAATATAACTTGGAAGTTTCAACTAAAACAAGAAAAAGAATACAGTTCTTTGGAAGAAAGACAGGTTCAGTGATGATATGATGTTGCTGCCAGTAAGGGACTTAGCAGGCAGCGTCCTGCACATGTTGGATCAGAAAAGGCACCACTGAATATCAATGAAGTGATGCAGCTGTCTCACACCTGTGGGTTGCCTTTTGATAAAACTGATGCAAACCTGTGGACTGCCAGCAAGGAGGCTTCGACAAGAAAAGCTGGGTATGGATGAGTATGGGAAGCTGAATGAGGTATGCATCACTGAAAGGCATGAACAATAGAAACAAAAAAAAAGACAGATGAGTGGGCTACAAAAGCCAGAAACAGCAAAGAAAACAGTGAGGGAACATAAGAAGGTAGTCAAAGACAGCAACAGAAGAGGGGAACTCTCCAGCACAGAATTTCCTAACCTCCAACTGCAAATGTTCCACAATGCCCCCACCCCCACCTCGCCCCTGCCTTCCAATATTCAGTTCCCCTGACAGCTTATCCCCTTCCCCAACCATCAACTTACTCTAACCATCCAATCCCCTGAACTGCAAAGCCCCCCAGCAGCCAATTCTTCCCAACAGCTAAATCCAGGGGGACGGGGGTGGGGGTGGGTGGGGTGGGGGGGGGGCGATTTGTGGGGGGGAGGAGTGTCAGATGCACTCTGCCAAGTAGAGTGAATGGAGAATGACCAGAGTGACATGGGAGCATAAAACCACTGAAGATGAAGGATTTTTCTGAGCTTCATAGCGTAATTCACCCATACCTCTTGGAATAAACAAAGGGTTTCCAAAGGTAACAGTCAATTTTGTAACCTAGGCACAACTGGTTTCTCTGAGTTTGGCCGCTCAAGGCAAGACAAATGTTACATGTAGCTAAGCTGACTATGCAGACCATTCCATCCATTTTGCATGCTTGTGTTTTTCTTTTCTTGTTGACACAGATTTTTTTTTCTACCACAGAACATTACTAAGAACAATTTCTCCCTCATTGCAGTGGGTTCTTTCCTACCCAGAATGTATGCTGCACAAGAGTCACTGGTCAACCACCACATTCAAAAGACTAGCAGAAACACCTCTCCGAAGGTTTTGCGGTGTGGAAAGTAATCATATTTGTTGCAATAA
Source organism: Conus betulinus (assembly GCA_016801955.1). NCBI lineage: Eukaryota > Metazoa > Mollusca > Gastropoda > Neogastropoda > Conidae > Conus > Conus betulinus. The sequence goes on from JADBJO010001622.1 coordinate 136,317, forward strand.
ACAAGGAGAAAGTTCAGTATTTTTTCTACAATACAGTTATCAATTTGCGGAACATGCTGCTAACATGTGGAGTGAATAAAAACTGGCAGAGAAACTGTAAACTTGAAATTAATGAATCACACAGGTGCCAAAATTAAACATAGGCAGAAATAACCAACATCCACCTTGTATATCCTCAAATAATCATTGATGTCATTCTAATAAGTTGCTGTCTTGTTAACAATCAGATATGTCAAACATATGCAGAAAGCATTTCTCACAAAAGAGAGTCTGCCCAGTACCTGTTACTCTAAAATCTTATGTTTATGAGATAACTGTTCACTCTACTCCTCTCTCCCACCCCATCCCCCATGTCCTCCTTTTCTCCTGAAAATTCATCAAAGAGTAAACAGCCTGGCAAAACACATGAAGCTCCACTCCACCACACCTGATCACCAAAAAAAAATTGACTACAGCACAAAACACAATAGCACACACAATACTAACATGTTAGTTCCCAGTTTAGTGACGCGATCACCCGTCATGTCAAAAGATCCCTCTTTGTCGGCTGACTTGTGCACAGCCACACTGGGGAAACTGACGTTCCGAGACTTCCCAGTTTCATCAAACAGTCTGCACAAAGCACCATGAACTGGTTTATCAGATTACAGCACAGCAAACTTTTAAAAGAGCAATAAGGAAATGCTTTCTTCTTATTGTCAGGTCTCTAAAAGAGCGTTTGGAATACAAACACACAACAGTAAAAGCCCAGTGATGACGGTGAGAAAATGTCTGAACATGCACACATACGCACACAAACGATTCATGATTTATTCACCTCTGACCCCTCCTCAGGGCACAAAGGATACAATGAGGTGAGATATTTCCACAGACTAACAACCAGACCTAAACATATCACACAGAGAAATCAAAGACCGAAAGACATAAATGAACAAGGAACACATTCCTTGCCCGATAAACTTAAGTACAGCATGCAGAACATTTTTTTCTCTCTCTAGATGATAAGATACTGCAAAAATTGTGCGCACATGAGGTTTTCCTGTGAAAAAGCGGAACAACTTTTTTTCAATACCACATTTTGAACACTGTATGAAAAAAAATTATCAAGAATGCCATCTTTCCTGCCTAATTCAATTTGTAGTCTAATAATACTACATCAAATTCAATAATGAAACAGTCACTAACAATTGGAAAGACAGTTACGTACTTTTCTATTCCAAAGTCATGTTTGAAATATTGGAACAAAAAAACAAAATGAAAACAAACAAACAAACAAAACAAAACAAAAAAAAAAAAACAGAAGAAAAGTTCAAAGTTTCAGAAAACCAAAAACACTCATTACACTTTTCCACAGAATCCATCCAATCTTGAAAACAGCTTGCCTCAAGACACTCAGACACCTGTCTTCACACACACACACACACACACACACACACACACACACACACAGAGTTTCAAATACTCAGCCAACAACTAAGGTGTTGGCCATTCTTTCCGCAAATTTTGATCCTATAAGGTTTCGTGGCTACTTCAAAGAATGTCAACCCATTGTATCAAGCAGACCTCGCTTTGAATTCTGCAGTATTCCTTATAGCCATGTGAAGAGCAGGGGCAGGTCTCTGATGTCTAAGAATCTATCAAGTCACCTCAAACCTCAGGCAAAGCATAATTCAGATACTGAGGATGAATTGAATGAAAAAAAAAAAGAAATGCAAAAACATAAAGTGATAAATGAGAAGACGAAAGGGTGCAAAGAAACAAACTTTTTTTTCTACAGAGGACTTATAGGCTTATGAGTACAATGTTTTGCTATTTTTCTTTGATTTTCATGATCTCTGCAACTTGAATAAAACATCTGGGATTAAAGACATATCATGCACCTCACATCATATTTTATTTGGACTGTGAAACAGGACATGTGTCTGAGAACGTCACATGCACCATGAGGTGCAGATCAATAATCCACCAAATTCAACATGCTTCATATTTAACATTACCTTGATGATTCTGTTCAGAGAGAGAGAGACAGATAGATGGATATGTTTAAGTCACATGCATGCAGTATGAATAACTGGCATTGGAAGAATCTTCAGCTTCCACTTTAATTCAGTGCCTAGCTGTGTCCAGTATGGACCAATAACCATCTACAGCAAGAACAATATTGTTGCAGAGTGTAAGTACTGCAAGAAATCAAGCTGCCAGTTCTGGCTGTATGTTAGATGCTGACAGGACCAGCTGATATGAAAATATTACCCTTTCCATGTAACAAGATTGCTGTCATGAATCATCTTCCTAATCCCTTCATAATAAGTCTAATCATCTCTCTCTCCAATGAAAAATTTCCAACTTACTGTCTCTCTCTCTCTCTCCAGTGTGTGCGTGTGTGTGTGTGTGTGTGTGTGTGTGTGTGTGTGTGTGTGTGTGTGTGAGTGAGTGAGTGTGCGTGTATGTGTGGGCAAGGGGGCGTGTGAGTGTGTGTGTGAGTATGTGTGCATATGTGCGCCCATGTGTGTGTGTGTGGGCGTGAGTGCACATATGTGTGCATGCATGTGTGTGTGTGAATGCTTGCATGACGACATGAAAGTTCCATGTGTCCTGGCTTTCATACGCTGACATAGACAAGTACAGTTCACATACACACACACATACATCAGAAGCCAAATGCAGCATATAGATCTAAACATAAAAAAAATACCAACCTGATGGTGCCTGGAGGTTCTGTACCCCATGGCAGTTCCCCAGTGGTGGGCAACACAAAGCGACCATTGTTGTTCTGCACTTTCTCCTTCAGGAAGATTGACACCTGTACACACAGGCAAAAAGTCTCCAACTGACAAAAAAAGCATTTCTTCCTCCTCCTTTCCCCCTTTGTTTGCTGTTTTTTGCTTATTTAGTATGGATTTTTTTTTTTTTTTTTTTTTACATTTTTTTGTTTGCCTTTTCTTTTGTTGTTGTTGAGAAAACATATCCCTAACCTATCAAAATCAATATACCTAACACCTAGAAAAACAGAAAACAAAAGTGAAAGCATCAATAACCTCACAGATTCAACACCCCTTCCATCTACCAGACTTTTACACAGACAAACCAGGTGCTGGGACTTTGAAGCATATCTAGAGCCCTGGACAGACACGCCTGGAAAACTCTTTTCAGCAGCCTATACCACAGGAAGAGTAGCAGGCAAAAACAAAATCTATATCTAAACAGGTGCTAGATACATACCTCGACTATTTCTGAAAGAGCTGACAGATAAAAAAAATATCTTAACTTGAAAAAAAAAAGACCTTGGAGGTCGAAACGTGTCATGTTTTGTCTTATGATTTGTTTGTCTACGTTTTTTCGGCAAAGCCTTAAAAATTTTTTTTGAAATAAAAAAAAAAAAGATTGTTCGCCTGGGATGGAAGTCAGTGGGGTGACTGGAGGAATAGGGAAGGGGTCGAGGGTCTGGGATAGACATGATCAAAGTGTGGATTTAGATAGTCTGACTGCAGCTGATCTTTGCTGCCTTCATTTATTATTAACTCTCAGTCTGAACATTAACATGTGACATGAAGAACAGAATGCCCCAGTCTTTCCAGTTATTGACAACGCGCTGAAGTGTTACATCACTACATGTCATGCTGATGACTCATGACCATGTAGTGGTCAGCTGTGCCCTTAAAGGTTGAAATTTGTTTTGTTCAAAACAATTTTTTAAAACTCCTGAAGATTTTGAATCAATGCCTTTGTTTTACAAACATATGTGCACAAACTGAACAAGCTTTACAAAGAGACTAGACAGGACTCCTTTTTTCTGACTCCATCTGTTTAAAACATTTGTACACAACACTGAGAAACATCTTGTCAAGGAAACTTAGAAAACCCCTGGGAGGTGAAAATGGCATCATCTTCCAAGTCATGTCTCAAAACACCACCACCAACCCTTCTCTGTTCTCTCCTTCTCTCTCTTTTGATCATCTCTGTCTGTCTCTCTGCCTTCTTCTGTATTGTTCGTGAGGAGAATTCACTATTCAAAATTGTTCATGTAAGTTATTTAACACACATGCACATGGGTACACACACACACACACACACACACACACAGACACAGACAGACACACACACACACACACATGACACACACACATATACACCACATGCACACACTCCCCCCCCCCCCCCCCCCCCCACACACACGAGACAGAGTGAGAGAGACAGAGAGAGAGAGAGAGATAGAGCAAAAGAGAGAGAGAGAGAGAGAGAGAGAGAGAGAGAGAGAGAGAGCAACAGAGAGAGAGAGAGAGGAAGAGAGAGAGGGAGCTGAAGAAGTTTGGTGATGGTTTGAGAGGAAACTGGTGATAGGGGTAGGTATGTGAAGGGGAGCAGAAGGTCAGGGATGAGGGGATTGGGGGGGGGGGGGAGGGGGACAATGAACAATCCAATGATCTTTGACAATAGTGCAGTATTCCAACAGGAGGTAGTACAAGCAGCTGTAAATGATGTGCATGCTTGAGAGCGTTGTCATTCATGATTGAAACAGCATGGTAGGTTGTGGCAAAAATAAACAAATAAACAAAAAGGCTGATTAACAAACGCCCTTTCTGCCTGCACGCTAACTGCCATGCTTTCATCTCCATCCCACTTTTTGACCCTCCCCATCTGACATTACTTACATGCTTCACTAGCACGTCACATGACTGTGCATGCATGTACACATGTGTGTGTGTGTGTGTGTGTGAGAGAGAGAGACAGAGAGAGACAGAGAGAGACAGAGACAGAGAGACAGAGTGAGACAGAGACAGTGAGAGGAGGAGGATTTACAACATGTAATCAAAACAGAGATGTGCAACTAGCACACAAAGAGAGATAGAGAGAGAGAGAGATCAAACAGAGAGAGAGCACACAGAGAGAGAGAGAGAGAGAGAGAGAGAGAGAGAGAGAGAGAGATACACATTTACTTGTTTTTTGTGTTTTTTTTTTTCCCCAAGTAAAATGGATATACTAACAATGTCGTTTTACACCATGTTTTCAAACACTTATTGCAATCATAATACATCAGCAAGTGTAAGTATACAGATTTTATTGCCGAAACACACACTTGCACTCCCTCTCTCTCTCTCTCCCTCTTTCATTTGTACACCATGCACATATTCAAAGAGAAAAGACAAAGACATGCACACGGACATCAAAATAGAACAAAATAAAGGAATCACAATCATATTATATCAATACAAAAAAATGTTGTTTATAACATTCCACAGATTTTCTGTAGTGCAAAGTATTGAGAGAGAGAGAGACAGACAGACAGAGAGAGAGAGAGACAGACAGAGACAGACAGACAGACAGACAGACAGAGACAGAGACAGACAGACAGATACAGATACAGAGAGACAGACAGACAGACAGATAGAAAGAGACAGAATAACATGAAGAGTCCAAACAGTTCAGTCACTGAAGATGTGCCACTTAATGTGAAAACTGATTAAGCTGAAAGAAAGTTGCCTATGTGTTAAAACTACTCATCATCTTGCCACTTTTGAAGACAAGACCGTGTAATGACAAGATTAAAAGAACATCACGAAATAGATAAATCATGGAGCTCAAAGCGATTAAAAGTGGTCAATTCTACAGCATCAGCAAGCACATATAACAGCAATCACCAGTGCATGCAGTCCATAACTGCCTCTCATTATTGCCTGTGAGGTAAGTAGGTTACACGTTGGTCACATGGTGGTGAATCAGCCCTTATCTCTGGGGTAATCTAAGCGGCCATTTTGACTGCTGGGTTACAAAGGTGTGAACAATGTACTTATTACCTTTTGAAGTTCAATATTCCATATGCTTTCCAAATGATGTCCAGACAGAAACAAACAGAAACAAGAGGTAAAGAGATCATGCAATATCCAGTTCAACAGGCCAGGCCATCTAACCATAGGGGAAGGGGGGGGGGGGGGGGGGGGGGGTATCAGGACACCATATCATCAAAATTGGTTCTATGCATGTGTTTGTTTGAAAAAAAAAACCCAGACCAACAAACAATACACTATCTTCTTAAACACAGCTACAAAAGCAACAGTGGACAAGCTCACCATATTCAGTAACTATCATCTGAAGTCTTCAGTTGAACACTGAAAAAGTAAAATACCCAAGCAAACTTTACTGTAACATGAACAAACACAGTCAATCATTCTGACACATCATTCATTCATCTTTCTTATGAAGGAATATTGAAAGTAGCCAATATCTAAACTAACAATACATGATATAAAATGAGTTTTGATGAGGAAAATGATGGACAGCAAGACCAACTCCAAAGCAGCACCAACTTCTCCAGCCATCATGGTTTTGGTTCACTAAAACTATTCACATAGACACTGACCCGAATATGCATGTCCTGGAAGAAGCTGAGGAGTGTTTGTCTGATGAGCTGGAACTCCCCATTGGGCACAGAAGCATAGGTCTGTCACACACACACACACACACACACACACACACACACACACACACACACACACACACACACACACCAAACATACAGAAACACACCCACATGTTTCCCACACAAACATGTCCTCATAACACACACACATACATAATTCTTATTTCACATATTGTTTTTATCATTATAGCCCAGCTGACCACCAAGATCATGCCATGAAAATAGTAACAAACAACAATGTACAAACAGTAAATGACAGAGATGCTAATTTACTGAAATCCTTGCGGCCAAGATGTTTAGGCTGTGCTAACAGCCTTAAATTCCACTTGGATTATCTCTCGCAGATTTAAAACAGATAATTAAACAGTATGTGAAAAACACTTAGTTAAATGAAAAAAAATATGCACAAAAACTATACGAGCAGATAAGCTCTGCATTGATAAAAAAGTCGATGCAAATATATTGAAACAAAGCTGCCTAAATCATAGCGATATAAAACAACCACATAGACACACACATATATACCCCTATACACACACACACACACACACACACAGAAAAAAACACACAAATAAACAAACCCCAACTGACTGCAAATTAACTGCTTACACAATTAAACCATGAACAGCTGCTGTATTCATTTCTCTGTGCACAGTAAATATTTTATCATTTTATTGGCACAACTTGCAGGCAGCTGTCTGCCAGACAAAAAAAAAACAAAACAACATGTTACCAGGCTAGCTGGAAAAGCTCAAAGCACAGTGTGAATCATCACAGACAATAAACACAACCTTGGCCTCAATTAAGCTTTGTCAGTGGTTAATAACACAAGGTGAGATCCCGAAGACTAAATCAGACTCTGATGTCATGTTGTGTTATGTACTGGGACTACATTCTTTCAGCTTAGCCTATGTCACACTTGGCAAATCTGGATTGAATGCGCTCACCTTTGACACTCAACAAGTGTCTACTTTGGTATGTGATAAAAGGGCAAATACTTGCCCAGTCTGTGGATTTGTCCATATTCAAAATTTTATGTGAAAAACTCGCATAGCAAAGGTTATTAGCCAAACAGACCAAATGCAGAAAGTGCTGTGCTCTGAAACCCACCATCTCCTCTGACGACAAGTTTCCCATGCTTTTTGTTGTTCTTCACCAAGATTGAGAACACATTCTCCATTTCAGATTCTGCATCATATATAATTCTACCTGCAAATTTCACACTTTGAAAAAAAAAAAGAAGACAGATTGCTTAACCATGCATGAATAACTGTGTGAACGGCCTAAGAGTAGAATGAGTTTCATGTCCGAGTTATCTGCATACTGTTTTCCTGTGAAGTCACTTGGTCTGAGTACAAAACGGTAATGTGAGTGAAATGGTGAGTGCACGAACAAAATCTTCTTCTTTCTTCAACAGGAGAATGTCCGGTGGCTATGCACAGGAGACCTGGAATGGGTGGCATGGATATAAATGCTACTAAGGGGGCATGGAAGGTACGACAGTCTGTGGACTACCTCAATCAGCATCCTGTACACCCCCTCCACCTGCTGTCTGACGGCCGACTGATTCTGCACATAGTTACGCATGGCATCCATGTGGTTGAGGGTGATGAGCAGGATGTCCTTGGAGCGAAGGCATAGTGACACCTGGTACTTGAAGGCCATGGTCATCAAGTCGTACAGCTGAAAATGGGAGAAAAAGTTAATCTTAATATGTTAACTCACCCATCTCCTCCCGGCAGCCCTCCCTCCCCTAGCAATCTGAGGCAGATTAATTCTTTGGAATTGAATTGCCCGTTTGGAATTATTCTAGGCAAGGTTTTAGGTGTAAGAGGAACACTCTGCAGGACTGTATATGTATGTGTGACCGAAAGGAGGGAGAGAGAGTGAAGAAGGGGAGGAGAGGGGGAGAGAGAGAGAGAAGAAATGTGGTGTGTGTGTGTGTGTGTGTGTGTGTGTGTGTGTGTGTGTGTGTGTTTGAATGTGTGTATGACCATGAGGGAGACTGGGGGAGTAGGGGAGGGGGGGGGGGGGGAGAGAGAGAGAGGGGGGTGAGAGAGAGAGACAGAGAGAGAGATGATGTGTATATATGTGTGTGTATGTGTGTTTGTGTGTTTGCATATGTGTTTGCATGTGCATGTGCATGTGCATGTGCATGTGCATGTGTGTGTGTGTGTGTGTGTGTGTGTGTGTGTGTGTGTGTGTGCATGAACATGCATGCATACTTGACAGTGTGTGTGTGTGAATGACCAAGAGCAGAAGAGAGAGAGAGAGAGAGAGAGAGAGAGAGAGAGAGAGAGAGAGAGAGAGAGAGAGAGAGAGAGAGAGTGTGTGTGTGTGTGTGTGTGTGTGTGTGTGTGTGTGTGTGTGTGTGTGTGTGTGTGTGTGTGCGCGCGCGCGTTTATAAGTCTGTATCATGTCTGAATGTGCATGCATACATGCATGCATGTGTATGTGTGTGCATGTGCTTGAATGATCAAGAGCAATGAGAAACAGACCAAGAGAGAGAGAGAGAGAGAGAGAGGGAGAGAGAGAGAGAGAGAGAGAGAGAGAGAGAGAGAGAGAGAGAGAAAACAAACTGACAGACACCTGGATACAGACACACATATACACATGGGGATGAACAGTTTTTAATATAATTTTATAATGTCTTAAGCTGTACCATTTCCTGGAAATCTTGAACATTCATCTGAGTGCAAGGTAAGTTTGCTAATATTCTTGTACCAGTAACTATTTTTCAAGCAAGCAGACATGTGTGCGCACACACACATGTGCATAGATGCACTTTCAGTTTTTATACACATGCATGTACATACAAATACACTCACACACACACACACACACACACACACACACACACACACACACACACACACACACACACACATCTATGATTCATAAAATTCTATAGATCTTTATTTCATGTACAGCACAACATGTCTGAATGAACACATCAGTATTGTTTACTATAGTATAAATGATTGCTGCTGTCATACCCCATACCCCAAATATTTATTTCTTTCCTTTTTCTTTTCCTTCTCTCTTTCTTTCTTTCTTCTTTTTTTTTTCCGTTTCTTTGTCGTTTTTTTTTTTTTTTTTACCTTGTCCATGCTAGCAGCATGAGACGCATGATAGAAGCATGTGCCAAGCGGTCGAAGACAGTACGCATGGCCTTCTTGGAGTACAGCGGTTGAGGCTTGAACAGTTCCTCCATAAAGCGCTTGTTGAACATGGTGGCCACAATGTCGTTCAGCACTGTCAACCACAAATACAAAATATCTGTAATGAAGTTCTTATCTTTGCATGTGTGCTGGAATATGAAGCAATGAATATGTTCTAATAACAGAATATGCACAACGAAGCTTCTTTTTCATTCCTCAGCTCAAAATCTTGAGGTTCAACATTGGCAAGATGTTTGCACACCTTACCATTTTCTAAAAAAGATTACAATCCCATAGCAATGGCCATAGGGACAGTAAAGAGTCAGAAGCTTTCTTTGCCTAGGGCAAGCATGGAAGAGGGCTGATCCTATCCTTCTCCTTCCATCTTTCAACTTTCCCTGAACTGAATCAGGATCTCTTTTATTGCTGGGTGGACATGGGAGGTTTCAAGCCAAAAAAAAAAAAAAACTGACTGACTCCATGAGTGATTTGAACTCAAAACCATTGCAGGTAAGCATTTCAACCATTTGACTATGGGCTGCTCTGTTTTTTTTTTGTTTTGTTTGTTTGTTTGTTTGTTTGTTTTTTGTTTTTGTTTTTGTTTTTTTTGTTCCATTGTTAAAGTAGCATCATTCTACCTTCTGGGATGTTCATACATGGCACTCAATTCAGGTATAGGACTTTTTAGGTTTTTTTGTGTGTTCTTCCATCTCAGAAGTACATGATGGTGGCTCTTCTATAAAGGATTTGAACAGGGCATAGCATACATGTCAGGAATTTGTTCCCCTTCTTTAATGCGTGTATTTATTTCATGCACAGGATCTCAGATTAAAAATCTCATCTGATAGACTTGGTGGGACTGGGGTCTGTATGGCTGTTGACTCTCGAGAGGAAATCTCTGCCCTGGCAGTTTGTTGAAAGAGGGGAGCAAACCCAGGGCCCTCCAATCATGAAAATAATGCATTCTCCATCGTGTCAACCAGGCTCTGGTACAGATTGTAGGTTCTCTCTCTCTCTGTTTGCCTGTCTGTCTCTCTGTGTCTCTCTGTCTTGTCTGCCTCTCCTTCCTTTTTTTTCTTTAAAAAAATGTGTGATTTTTTCCCCTCTCATTTAAGCCCTCCTCTCTCCCTTTCTGCTTCAAGAACTGTTTTCTAGGCAGAATTAAACAGTCAGTTAACACTGGCAACACAAAACAGATGCATGCCCAGAAGGGTACAGCATATGAGACCAGCCATGCACCAGCATTATATGCACACATCACCAGTCAACTGATCAATTGATAGGATAGGACACCCCAGTCCTGACATATCAGCCTGATTTGGATCATATCTCGTGCTCTGTTGTACACCATTCCATCCCTTCCAGGTCTCAGAGAACCGAAAATCAATAATCAGATGTATTATGCCCAGGGTCAGAATAAGGGCAACCCCATGCTTTACTCTCTACCTGATTGGGTAGAATATATTGCTAACATGATGACAGCGACACTGCCTGGGGATGATCACTGAGAGCAGGATGAGCATGTCAACGATGATGATTGCAGCCCGAAGCACTGTTACTACTGACAACACTATGATACAGACAGAGCTACCATAACACACTCAGTAATGATATTAATGATACAATTGATGTACTTTTATTTGCAAGTATATCAACAATCATAAAGCTCTACTCCATTGGGTATTACTGCTGCTGCTGTCACTGCTGCTCCTTATAGTACCTTTATCACAAACGTTCAGAGATACGTACCTGAGGGAGAGAAAGTTCATAACTGTGAAATATAAAAGTAAACAGTACAAAAATATCGAACTGAACACCATATTAAAAAAAGTTGTTTCATGTTTAGATGATGAGATGTCAGTAAATGCAAATTATCTACAATACTATTATGTCAGAAAATGTAAATTATCAACAACATATCACATCACTCAAAAAGAATGATATCCAGTCTGCACTGCAAGACACACTGACATTTAAAATTTCAATTATATGGCTGCTTTTTTTCTCTTTTAATTACCTCAACCCTATTCCACTACGTCCTTGTCTTAGTCCATGTCCTTATCACCTTTGTTCTTCATCACAAGATTAGCAGCTTCAGTGGTGAGAATTCTTCAATGGTGACATATAGAAAGGTGATTACTACTATAGCAAAATCTTTCAACATATTCACCTAGAGAAATAAATGGAATCATGTGTAAAACTGAAAGTAAATGACCTGCTAACAAGCCCTATCACCATGAGTGTGGATGGACACAAGAAGGTAGAACAGGGATTCTGCACTGAGTACACACACACACACACACACACACACACACACACACACACACACACACACACACACACACACACACACACCACCACCACCACCACCACCGAATTAACTGACATTATCAACATGTTTTGGCTGACATGACATTTCTATTGGGGTATCTGCTGAAATCTGGTCTGGCCTTGGAAGAAAAATATCTGAGAAACAAAGGGATTTTTTTTTTATTCGTTACTCTCACCCCAGCTCCTTCTCTCTCTCTTCTCCACCTTCCTCCTGCCTCCCCCCCCTTGCCCCTCCTTAACAGCTGCATAGTCTTACATTACTCACTGCATTTGATTGATCATATTACAATGACCTACCTACACTGACCAGACTGGGGCAGCCGCAAGCAGGCTCACCCAATCCTGTTCAGCTTGCTACTTAACAAGGAGGGCCTTGAGGCTAATAGGATTGGTGTTCCCTGTAATCAGCTTTGCTCTTCTATGCAGACACATCCCTAGTGCCTGGTGCAATGGTCCAATAAAACAGGGACACGGAAATGACAGACCATGTTCTGTACCAGTACACTGACAGAGAACAACAATAACATCTATGGAAAATTGGTGTTAAATATGTGACATAACGTCTCAGCTTTTCAGACTTGTGTGCAATGTAGATTTCTTTAGAACAGAATCAGCTGGTCTGAAAAGTGAATCTGTTTGGAACAAAGTTATGAAACAAAAAAAAAAAAACCCACTATATTGCTCAGCGCAACCCCAATATATGTGCATGCATGCATACATGCGCAAGTGCGTGTGTATACATGAGCCTGTACTTCCACATGTTTATGTGTTTTTTTTCAAACAAAACAAGGATTTATGAACAATTTGCAATAAAATGCTAATACTGCTATTTTCTTTCAGTCATGCTAAGAACTATCAAAAATGTGTTTTTCAGCATATTATCTACCTGAATGCGCATTTAATTAGTGCAAAATGCACGTGAGACATTTGAAAAGCACACATGTTCTCACAGTTGGCAAGTCTGTTTTTAGTATTGTATAACTTTCATTCAACAGAGCTGTACCACACATTACTGCTCACTAATTATTGTTCTCAGTATTGTCTGATCAGGTCCTGTTCCATTGCAAACTACACTGCCAGTACAGTATTGTTTGTAATGACTAGCACTAACATTTAACTACATAGAAAGGATTACAATGTACTGTGTTGCATGGTATTTTATTTTATTCATGTTCTAATATCTTGCAGCAATCTATACCTCAAAGCATAACATGTCTTTCTGTACTTTGCTCCACCATACTATAATTCTTTAAAGTGCTGTTGAATTGTACATGGTGTAAAGAAGCCAAAATTCTAATGAACACATGTACACTACAAAGTCACATTCATTCAGTATGAAAATACAAAATATGAAATACAAAATATGCAGCTTGTTTTTGTGTGTGTTCACTTGTTGTTTGCCTTATTTTCAGCAATGTTGCAATCTGCTTCAGTATCTGTAATTAGTGTAAATGCTGTCTTTTTTTATTTTCACTGTATTGTTTGTTGTGATGCACAAGTATCATCAGTCTATTGTCCTAATATCTTCTTTCAAATAATTTTTGCCCATGTTGTCTCATTTCCGTCCCATTGTCTCAATCAGCATTGTGAATGTGTGTGTGTGTGTGTGTGTGTGTGTGTGTGTGTGTGTGTGTGTGTGTGTGTGTGTGTGTGTGTGTGTTCAAGGTGATGGAAGTGGTGCGAGGGGGAGGGGAATGAAAGGAATTTATGTCAGGCAGGAAGATTTAAATAAGTTGGGTGACTTTTACTCCTATGGGACAGAAAAACAAAGAAA
>JADBJO010001622.1:160000-177500 GCA_016801955.1 Conus betulinus
GGCCATCTGCTTAGTCAGCCCCCCCCCACCCTCCCCTAACGTAACCCCCACCCCCACCCCTCCGGTGCATCTGAATATCTTTTCTTGCGTCGTCAGCGAAGCCATCCCTCCAGTCTCACACACAGAGGGCCCAAGTATTGTGTCTCTTACGTCAAAGCTGATGTCATTCCTTCAGTCCCCTACTTAGAGGATCTAAGTATCATGTCTTATGTCATCCACGAGGCTATCCCTCCAGTGCTCACAAAGAGGTCGAGAGTATCCTGTCTTGCGTCATCCATGAGGGCTTTTTGGGCCACAGTATTACTGTCTCTTACGTCAAAGCTGACGTCATCCCTCGAGTCCATACACAGACGATCTAAGTATCATGTCTTACGTCATCCATGAGCCTGTCCTTCCAGTCCTTACAAAGAGGGCCAGAGTATCGTGTCTTGCGTCATCCGCGACGCGACGGCTTTTTCCAGTCCCCATACACTGGGGACCAAAGTATTGTGTGTCTCGAGTGATCCACACAACAGGCCAAAAGATTATGACTTCCGTCATCTATGGAATTATCCCCCCCAGTCTCCACACAGAGCGTCAAAGTACCACGTCGTATGTCATCTGTGAGGTCATCCGTCCAGTCCCCTGCAGTGGGTCGAAGTATCATGTCTTATGTCATCCATGAAGTTGTCGCTGCAGTCCCAACACAGAAGGTCCAATTACTGTATAATACATAATCTATGCTGTCATTCTTCCAGTCCCTACACAGAGGTTCTATGTGTTATGCCTTACGTCTTCCATAAGGTCATCCTTATGGTCTTTACATAGAGGGTCGAAGTATCACGTCTTACGTCATTCTTGAAACTGTGCCTCCAGTTCCCACAGAGACGGTCCAAGTATGATTCTTACGTCATTCCATGAAGTCAGCTGTATAGTCCCCACGCCGAAGGCCTAAATGTCACGTCTTAAGGCATCTATAAGGTCATTTCTCCAGTCCGTACTCGAAAGTGGGCCGAAGTACCGTGTCTCTTGCGTCATCTATGAGGTCGTCCCTTCAGTCTCCACAAAGAGGACCCAAGTATGGTGTCTTTTGCATTATCTGTGAGTTTCATCACCCCAGTCCTCGTACAGACAGCCTACAGTAGAGTGTTTTGCCTCATCGGTGAATTCATTCCTCCATCCTTCACACAGGGGTTCTTAGTATCGTGTCTCTTGTTAGGCACCACAAGCGGATAGTCAGAGCCTTTCGTCTGTTATTCTGATGTAAACTTGACCAAGGTTTTCAAAACTCAAACAAAACCAGGTGCAACAGATGGTGTACCCACATCAGAGAGTGATACATTTTGGTTCGTTCTTTCTTGCAACTTCATCCTTTCCATGTCCTCCCCTGCCCTCTAACAGTACCTCCGCTTCTTCACGATTTGAAAAAAAACAAAAAAAAACAACTCATGTTCATTTGGAAGAAAGAGCTGTTTATATATATTTATATATTCACACACACACACACACACACACACACACACACACACACACACACACACTAAACTTCTAATGTATTAATCTGCCCCAGCACTCTCGACGCATTGAGAGAGAGAGAGAGAGAGAGAGAGAGAGAGAGAGAGAGAGAGAGGGAGAAGGGTAGGGATGTATATCCATTCTCCCTCCCCGTCCACCTCGTCTCCCCTCCCCACCCCAACCCGCTACCCACCACACCCGTATCCTGACTCAAACTTTTGAACTGAACTGGAATCTATGTGACCTATCCAACACAGCGTGTATGTCTGCGAAAACCTACGCCATCTACAACTCAACTCTACAAAAGAGGGTGGTGACAAAGGTGGCTGGCAAAGCAGCGAGCACCCACTACCGTTCGCTCGTCGAGGGCTTTAAGGCTAGGATGGACGACGAACTGAAGACAGGTCAGTGTTCTTGCTTGGTTTTGTTTGTTCGCGTGTCTTAGTAGGAACACTGCAGTTCACTGATCTGAGCGCCCTCATACATGCATACACGTCTAGTCATCGAGAGGATGACGTGTGTGTCTGCTCTCTCTCTCTCTCTCTCTCTCTCTCTCTCTCTCTCTCTCGTTACACAGACAATCAGTTTCGGTATTCGAAGAATTTAATTCCAGTTTGGAAGATTTCAGATTTCTGTTCAGTGTTAGGAGTTTCCCATGGTGACCAGGTAAAAACATGACGTAAGAGCGGCAGGATGTATCCGCTATGGTCCCTGATTAGACACACACGAAGCTCGAGGCTTTCACCTCGTGACGGATAAATGTAATCATCATCAGTGGTATTGAGCAGTCTTCTGCACACAGTCAGTGGAATTCGACAATTTTCTGGACACAGGTCAGTAGGAATCGACAGTCTTCTGGCCATAGCGTCAGTGGAATTCGACAGTCTTCTGGCCAAAGCGTCAGTGGAATTCGACAGTCTTCTGGCCATAGCGTCAGTGGAATTCGACAGTCTTCTGTGCACAGGTTAGTGGAATTCGACAGTGTTCTGTGCACAGGTTAGTGGAATTCGACAGTCTTCTGGGCACTGGTCAGTGGAATTTGACTGTCCTCTGGCCATATCAGTGGAATTCGACAGTCTTATGGTAAACAGATCAGTGGAAGTCGACAGTCTACTGGACAATGGTCAGTGGAATTCTCCCCAGCACGGGTCAGTGGAATTTCTATGGACAGAGGTTAGTGGAAACGTGGTCAATGAAAGTCAACAATCCGATGGACGCAATCGGTGGAACTGAACTTTCAGACACGAAGCAAATCAGTAGAATTTAGAAAGAGAGGGGTTAGTTATCGCCAAGGACACAGACAAACAGAGTACAGGACAGTACTCTGTTTGTCTGTGCCCTTGGCGGTAACTAGCCCCCTCTCTGTCTAAATTTTACTTCATTTTCCGCCCTCAGTTCCTCCGTTTTGAAAATCAGTAGAATTCAACATTCTTCTGAATACTAGGCAGTAGTACTGAACAGTTTTCTGGACACTTTTCGATGGAATTGAATAGTTGTCTAGGGACACATTAAAATTAAACAGCCTTCTAGGGACAGGTCAGTGAAATTAAACAGCCCGCTGGGGACAGGTCAGTGAAATTAAACAGCCCGCTGGGGACAGGTCAGTGATATTTTAATAGCCTTCTGGGGACAGGTCAGTGAAATTAAACAGCCTTCTAGGGGACAGGTCAGTGAAATTAAACAGCCTTCTAGGGACAGGTCAGTGAAATTAAACAGCCTTCTGGGACAGGTCAGTGAAATTAAACAGCCTGCTGGTGACAGGTCAGTGAAATTGAACAGCCTTCTGGGACAGGTAAGTAAAAATTAAACAGCCTTCTGGAGACAGGTGAGTGACATTGAACCACCATCTGAAGACAGGTCAGTGAAATTGAACAGCCTTCTGGAGACAGGCCAGCCTTCTGGACACAGGTGAGTGAAATTGAACTGCCTTTCGGACACAGGTGAGTGAAATTGAACAGCCTTCTGGGACACAGGTGAGTGAAATTGAACTGCCTTTTGGACACTAGTTAGTGGAATTGGACAACCTTTTGGACACTGGTGAGTGGAACTGAACAATTTTTGTGTTTGAGTATTTATTATATTAAAAACCTTGGTTACCCTTTCCATCCATTACTTAATAATGACTCACGACTCGTAGGTAATTATACTTAGTGATTTAAGTTTGGTTTTTGTCTTGTTTTCAGGTGATTATGAGCTGATGGATATTGTGAGATCGATAATGTTTCCAACTGTACTAGACACTTTGTATGGCAAAGGTAAACTGCACACTATGGATCAGGTAAGTTTGCCTTGTGACTGAAAGCTCTGAATTAGATTTAAATGTGATTTAGTATATTACGTAACATTTGGGCGGTCCGGAATAGCTCAGTTGATCGAGCGTCTGATTCGTGATCCTGGTGATTCTGGAGTTGCGCGTTCGAGTTTCCGCCCAGCCGTTTCGGTACAAGAGGATTTCCCCCTCGGTGTTAAAGTTTTTTTCCATTGAGACTGTTAACTGAAGTTCCGTATGTGAATGCACCCGTAAGATCTTGCAAACACGTGAAATTCCGTCACCAGTTGTCGGAAGAGAAAGCGAGTTTTGCCGCCGGTACGGATGACACTTAAACACATAGCATGCACTCTCCGTGAAAAATCGAAAACATGAGTGGATAAAAAGAGTGACAGATATTTGATAAAATGACTCGGGAAATGGCTGCGTTACGGCCAGCAGCAGCTCTTTGGTCGGCTCTATCCGGGTAAGCAGCCCGTTTTGTAAACAAAGAACGTGGAAAAGCGTTCGGAGCTTAGAGCTTTTTTGTTTTTGTTTTTAACCAGGGATGGGCGCTGTATAAATAAGTGCTCATGATAATGATCATGTTTTGAGCTAATCGTTCCAAAACACGGTCAAGGCTATTAAGACTTTTATTTTCAGTATGGGACAGTTTGGGTGGCCATACGTGTGTTTCCATATCCCTTCTACGTGATTTCCATGTTACCGAAGAATGATTTGATTTTCCTCACAGGGAAGCCACAAACAGGGTATAGAGCCGTCTTTGTTTTTCACTTTTACAAAATCGCCATTTTTCCCCCGCAACTTTATCCCTGATATGCAACCTTGCGGTCGGCTGGGCTATACGCAACATGATTTGATTTGATTCCGCAACTTCATCAAGTCTTTGTAGAATTAAGGGTTGATCAGATACACTTGGCTTTTGTTCACTATTTAGCTGTTAATTTTCCTAGATTCGTCACGAGGGAACACTGTGTGTTTCGTTTTGATACCTCTAAATGTGGAATTCAAAATAAATTCGTCGGGTCACGCGCACTTGCATGAGAAACTCGGTATATCTTTTGTTGTTGTTGTTGTTGTTGTTGTTGTTGTTGTTTGTTGTTTGTTGTTTGTTTCAGTTCCGCCTGCAGTCATCACTTTGAAGCTTTCTTTTTGCGGTTTTCAAAATTATAGAGAAAAATCATATCTCCTCTGAGACTTTGTTTTACTTTTCCTGGATGGTCTCCACGAAACATCAAACAGAACAGTTGAAAAATCAAGATTTTCGGTCATTTTGTTCCTTATGTCTGAATTTAATGGTCCGGTGAGAGAGAACGAGAGCTCCAAAATAAAATAAAGATTCAGCCGAGGCTAGAAGTGTAGTTTTCCTCAGATGGGGACGGTTCAAGTTCCCATGAGTGTTCGTGTGCGTTTTCGTTTTAGGGAAAATGCAAGGAAGGCTTACTGTGTGATCGGCTCCTAAATAGATGTTCTGTTTGTTTTCTCTCTCTTTCTTCCTTTCTTTCTCTTTTAAACATTTCCCTGGTAGATGCAAACATGCAAAAGAAGTTTTATATCTGACATTTTCTCTCCTACATAATTTTCCTAAAGGATTTGATGTCTTTTTTTTCTGAGCCTCACCAAGTCTTGCAAAACGATTGATCACCTACCCTTGTTTTTTTCCACCAGATATTCAGTCGTTTACAATGTAATACAATGCCTATCGTCTATCAAAAAGCTTTCAGGGCAGAATACGCCACCACCATTACCACCGCCAGGACCATCACCACCACCACTACAACCACCATTACCAGCAAAAACGGAACACACACACACACACACACACACACACACACACACACACACACACACACACACACACACACACACGCGCGCGCGCGCGCGCGCGCACGCATGCATGCACGCACTCACGCATGTACGCACTCACGCTCGCGCACGCACGTATGCATGCACACACACACACACACACACACACACACACACACACACACACACACACACACACACACACACACACACACACACATACACAGATACACACACACACACACACACACACACACACACACACACACACACACACACACACACACACACACACACACACACACACA
This sequence comes from Conus betulinus, assembly GCA_016801955.1. NCBI lineage: Eukaryota > Metazoa > Mollusca > Gastropoda > Neogastropoda > Conidae > Conus > Conus betulinus. The sequence continues at coordinate 165,878 of JADBJO010001622.1, forward strand.
CACACACACACACACACATACACAAACACAACCACCACCACCACCATCACCACCACCACCAAGACTCACGCAATGGCACACACCAATACAATACAACACAGCGCCGCGCAGCTCAATATTAGAATATTAGAGCTACCCAGAAATACAACCACACAAAACTGTGCAATATCAAACCACAACTCCGCACATATCCAGGTGCGACAGTAAAGCATACATAAAAGAAACCACTAATTAGAAATCCTCAGCTGTTGCAACGTAGAGAAAACAATTGTTCATCATACAACGAGAATTACACACAGGAGAGTGCAGATCTCTTCCACAGTGAAACGGATCCTGATCCACCTTCTGACCGGTGTAACGGCCCATTCTTATCCCCCACCCCCTTCCCCTGGAACTTACCCCGGGGTAAGTCTGGACTAGCCTGCTTTTACCCCCGGGGTCATTCCAGGGACTGGCTGGAACTTACCCCCCCCCCCCCCCAGTTGGAACTGACCCCCCCCCCCCCCCCCCACCCTCCAGTCAACTACATTGTACAAGGTACACAGGCACTCAGGAGACACTAATTAGCTGTAAAAAAATAGTTAAAATCTCTGATATACATTAAAGTGACCAATTGTCAGTGACACTGACCACTGGTTGTCTGCTTTGCACAAGATATGCAAACACTCATGAGACACTGATTAACTGTAATATAGTCGAAATATCTGATTTACGTCATAGTGACCAGTGGTCAGTGGCACTGACCACCAGTCGTCTGCATTGTACAAGGTACACAGGTACTCGGGGAAACTATAATTAGCTGCGAAATAGTTAACATATCCGATTTACGTCATAATGACCAGTAGTCAGTGGCACTGACCACAAGTAATCTACATTGTACAAGGTACACAAGCACTCGGGAAACACTAATTAGCTGTGAAATAGTTAAAATCTCCGATTTACGTCATAATGATCAGTGGTCAGTCGCACTGACCACTAGTTATATGTACTGTACAAGCTAAGGTACACAGATACTCAAGAGACTCTAAATAGCTGTAAAATAGTTAAAAGAGGCAAACCGAGATGAAGCAACAACGGCACTTGGTCATAACGACACGTGGTTACATTTTGTCACAAGTACGCTTGTCACATTGGCATGTAGCCGTCTTTCTTTCCCACGCATGCACGGGCGTACTCACACACCCGACTATTGACCCATGCGTGTAAGCTAGCGCGAGAAATGTTAATACGTATCTGTTAGTGAACCAGGGGGTGTATAGGGGAAGGGGGGGGGGGGGGGGGGGGGGAGTAGGAGGTCCATCTCTTGGGAAGAGTCTAGAACTGCACTTTGTCTAAACCCAACTGACTGTATATAGGAAATGGGAGAGGGGATGTAAACATGCAGGCTAACACATTTTTTTGAAAAGGCAGGTGTGCGTGTTCGGAAAAGGCAGAGGAAAACCCTGAATAAGCCTCTCTTGTTTGAAGGGTGGGGTGGAGGAAGACTCCAAATAGTCATAGATCGACCCTTTGGGGAGGGGGGGAAGGTAAATGCAGGCTAGCCCCAAACTTGCCCCCGGAGGGGTAAGTTCCATCTGGGGGGGGGGGGGGGGGGGGGGGGGGGGGGGGGGGGGGGGGGGGGGGTAAGTTCTAGCTAGTCCTAGAATGACCCCCGGGGGTGAAATCAGGCTAGTCCAGACTTACCCCGGGATAAGTTCCAGAGGGGTGTAAGAACAGGCTGTTACACCGGGTCTACATCAATATGTAAAGAAACGAAAACAAAAAACAAAACAAACAAATAAGGTATCTGCTGTAACATTGGAGACACACACACACACACACACACACACACACACACACACACACACACACACACACACACACACACACACACACAGGGACGCCAAGTAGTTTCATTTATTCTTTTCTTTCACTTCTGTGAGCAAATCAGTGTAGGAGTGCAAATAACTTTTTTTTTCTTTTTTCTTTTCTTGCTTGGGAAAGTAATGGTAAATATAACCTCAAAGAGTCGCTATCCCTTTACATTTTCAAAATTAGAATATGAAATATGCAAATGTGAACATTTGTATCTCTAGAAATGATATTAAACGTGTTATTGCACCATCAAGCCGTACACTCATAGACAGTAATCAGTCTTTAAGCAGCAATGGAAGACAGGCCTTATCTTCCCCTGACTTTTTTTCTTCCGGTACAGTTCTACCAGTGCCTCGGATCAGCCCCCAAATTTAATCCGTTCGTCCTTAGGGCACTTTCGATCTTTTCCCCATCATCAACTTTATTCAGATCGTTTCAGTTAATGTTGCCTAATCTTGCCGACAGACAGACAGACACAGATAGACAGATAGACAGACAAACAAACAGATCGTGGCGAAGGTGTCAAATGCCTCGCTGCTGTAGCTGATGTAGCTATTAATGTTACTGCTACCATTGATACCAGAAGGCCTGCTACTGCAGCTGTTGCTTCTGCTGCTGCTGCTGCTGCTGCTGCTGCTGCTTTCCTTCTCCTCCTCCTCCTCCTCTTGCCTCTCCTCCTTTTTTTCCTTCTTCTTCTCCTCCTCCTCCTCCAACAGCAATACCATCTCATAACGATGGATACCGTGAACAACAAGAATTTCTAAGTCAAAAAACAATGGTGATCCAGTGATGATGATGATGATGAGGAGGATGAGGATGAGGATGAGGATGAGGATAATGAGGATGATGATGATGATGACGACGACGATGATGGAAAGCCAGCAGTTTCAGGTCCATTTGCACCATCACTGCCACCTGCAGCTTGTTGAAGTGTGTGTAGGCTTTGCTATCAGCAGGTTTATCGTAGAAAAAGAAAAACCCAAAAACTTTCCACTCATTCATTCATTCATTCATTTCATTCATTCATTCATTCATTCATTCATTCATTCATTCTATGCTTTTTTTTCCCCTTTCTTTGCTTTCCCTTTCTGCCTACTTTCTTTTTTCCCTCTTCATGTCTCATCTTTCTTTCTCATCCACCACCTTTCCTTTTCTTCATTTTGAAGTACTCTCTCTCTCTCTCTCTCTCTCTCTCTCTCTCTCTCTCTCTCTCTCTCTCTCTTCCGCCCAGGGCTGGATGGAAAAAAGCATGCGCAATTTGCTTTCTCATACCCTGGTAATTTAATTTGTCTTAAAATTTCTGCTTTGAAAAAAGTTCGCTCTCTCTCTTCTCTAAAATAAAATCTCTCGTTTGTTCGTTCTCTCTCTCTCTCTCTCTCTCTCTCTCTCCCTCTCTCTCTCTCTCTCTCTCTGCTCTCTCTTCTCTTATCTCATTACGGGCTCTCTCTCTCTCTCAAAATCTCTCTCCCTCTCTATTTCTCTCTCTCGTTCTCTCTTCTCTCTCGTCTCTCTCTTTCTCTTTCTCTCTCTCTTCTCTCCCAAAATTCTATAGTTTGTCTTTTCTTTTCGTTTCCCCACAGCCAAGTTCAAAGAACTGCAACGACATTTTGTTGCCTACGATGATCACTTTGAGTACGGTACCACAATACCAGGCTTCTTCCTAAGGTGAACTCTTGTTCTCTTTGCACACATACCGTGGTTAAATATCATTCCCATGAAGCTGCACATCGCTCTTTTTCTTCTCTGATGGCACCATAAGCTACCATCTCTTGTGTTCCGGTAGATCCTTGTAATGTCTATGTGGAATAAAGGCGAAATTCCATCGTTCGTTTTTAATATGCAAGCTGTAGTTAACCATTATCCGTTTTGTTGAAGTAGAACATCGTCGTTCTTTGAGAAGGAGGAGGAGGAGGAGGAGGAAGAGGTGACCTTGCGCGCACGTTAAATCCCATTCCACTTTCCAAAAGCAAAGTGTATTGTGTGCTGGTACAAAGGAATGACACGGATATAAACGTAAGCACGCTAGTGCTACAGAACCTTCAAAGTTATGAAGCTATCTGCATTAAGAAACACAAGTTTTTAGGTCCAGCGATTACATCTTAGCAACTGCATGATTGAGTGAAACACTGTTGTTCGTTTTTTTTTTTTTTTAGCAGTACATCAATCAGCTGTGTTTTATGAACAAGATCAAGACTGCCCTACAAATACAGGATAATTCCTCGCTGCAAATCGATGAGCACACTTAAGGACCGGAAAACAATACAAGATAATTCAGGACTGCAAATGTAGGACTCACATTAAACGACTTGTTGTCACTGCAGGTTGATTCAGCTCTGCAAACGGTGAACTCGCTGCAAATCACTGGTGAACAACGTGATGTGATTTTGACACTGTAAATGGTACATGGTGAACACGCTAAATGACTGGTGGTCATTGTAGGGTAATTCACCTCCTCAAAACAAGCTGCAAACTAACTGTGAATGACTTGGTTTCATTGTAGGATATTTCAGCTCTGCAACGGTCTTTTGCTGTAAAGGGCTGTCGGAAAATGTACGGTAATTCGGCATCACAAGAACACGCGCTGTGAATTTACTATGAATGGACTAGCGGGTAACGTAGGATATTTCGGCACTGCAACGGTTGCTCGCTGTGTATGACCGTTGGAAAATGTAGGGTATTTCAGCACTGCCACGGTAATAGACCGTAAATGACTGCTGGAATATATATTCAGTATCGTGGAAGGTTAAATCGCTGGAGTAAATAATTGGAGTAACTGCATGTAGATTCTATCGGAGTCAGAAATATTAACCTGTTGTTGTTGTGTAAAACATTATAAGCAGCACAGACCTCACCTTGTTTGCATATGGATAGACATTTACATTCCTTTTGAACACAAAACAAAACAAATGAAGGATAGAAACACCAATGGATCCCCTGAGACCTAACTCATCTGGGCTATGCGCGCGCGCTCACCACACACACACACACACACACACACACACACACACACACACACACACACACACACTCACACACACACACACACACACACACACACACACCTCCCTCTCTCCTTTCTCCCCCTCGCCCCCGCTCCCCGGCCTATCTGTTTTTCTCTGTCCACACACTGGCTCTGAGAGAGAGAGAGAGAGAGAGAGAGAGAGAGAGAGAGAGAGAGAGAGAGAGACGAGAGAGAGAGAGAGAGAGATGCAGACAGACAGAGAGACAGACGGACAGACAGGCAGACAGAAAATGAAACCATCGACATGTTCAACTTTCGTTCAACTGTCCCCAACATGGTTTTAAATCTACATAATGAGAGTCGCGGTTCTTGATAACAAGTTGTCCATAAATCGAACATTGCGCGCCCCCCCCCCCCCCTCCCCCTCTCTCCCCCCCCCCCCCCCCCATCCCCACCGCTTCCCCTCCTCTTCCCCACACTCACCGCCCCGCCCCCCCTCCCTACTGTCCAGTCCCCACCTTCTTCCAGTCTCCCTGCGTCATTCTCTCTCCTCCGTAGCGTGGCGGTTCCTATGTTTCAGACAGTGGAGCAAATCCAGAGCTGGTTGCTGCAGATATGCCGTGATCTGATGGAGAGTGATCGCAAACATGAGGGCAAACCGAAAACTGTCAACCAGTTCATGCTGGATGGCGTGCACGCCGAAGACATACACTCTTTCAGCTTAGTGGTCATGTGGGCTGCGCTGGCCAATGCTACACCCGTGAGAACAAAATGCATAGCCTACTGATTTCGCTTATGTTTTGGGTGTTGTGTCTCTGTGTGGTACTGCATGGTATTGCATTGTTCTGTATTGACAGGCTTTTCTATTATATATATATATATATATATATATATATATATATGTGTGTGTGTGTATATATATGTGTGTGTGTGTGTGTGTGTGTGTTTGTGTGTGTGTGTGTGTGTGTGTGTGTGTGTGTGTGTGTGTGTGTGTGTGTGTGTGTGTGTGTGTGTGTGTCTATTCTTGCGTCCGTGCGCGCGTGCGTGCATGTGTGTGTGTGTGTGTGTGTGTGTGTGTGTGTGTGTGTGTGTGTGTGTGCGCGCGCGCGCGCGCGCGCGCGTGTAGTAACGAGAGTCCAGTTGTACAAGGTTGTATGTAGGTCAATGTTCAAATGATTCGGATATTAAATCGCTGTGCAACCTCGACGAAATGTCCAACAAAAACCTGTCCGCTTTTTGTCAAACGAATAAACCAGGATATGGTCTATAATGCTGACACAACACAGATTCTCGAGAAAAAAAGGAAACTGTTCGATTGAATCCTGCGGTTGCTTATACCGAAAAATGACGGACGGAGGCGAATCCAAGCACACAGAATACAGAGTACTTCATGATGACCTAAGCAATTAAAATCAATGACAGCAAATCACGTGACTATGTTCAGCTTTTATGGATGACGTGTCACAGGGATACTTCTCAGATTATCCAGTCTTCATTTTGCTGTCAATGGATATGCTAATTATTTTCTTAATTTCTGCTTGTTATAATTTGATCTTATGTCATTTTAGAGTCAAGTAAACTCCTGCACACCCCCATCATCATCACGCTGCAGTTGGACTGGTTTATTTATTATCTGGTTCAGACACAAGTATCAAGCATTGTTTGAGTGGTCCCCTGAAGTAGATAATAAGTCATGTTTCTTGATTTCCATACAAATGGATAAGAAGAAAAATATATCAAGAGTACATCCGATTTCTCTTGACTGACTACCTTCTTCTTCGTGATCGAGTTAATGCAGGAGAACAGAAAGGTAATAAAGTACATCCATGATTCACACTTGTCTCGGTATGAAATGGGTTTGTAAGGACGGTTCATTACATCGAATGTGATTTCTGAAGTTAGTAATATTTGGCAATTTGACAGTTCTTCGAAATGCCATAGTGACTGAGGGTACACCAGAAAGGTTTTCCTTTATTGTAATGAAACGTCTTTTTTTTTTTTTTTTAGACAACGCTAACTTTTGGAAAAGTCAGTTATTTTTTTTTTTTCTCATGTTCATGCCATGGAGTTTAATGATAAGTGCGTCATCTTCGTGAGCGGAATTCTGTTTGTTTGTTTCTAATTTGCCCCTGTAAAGCAGCTGTCAGAAGTTTTTGACGCCGACAACTGATAGTGATATCTCCGTTTGTTCTAAATTCCACTCAAAAGGATGTTAAAAAATGTCGACGTAAATGAAGACGGGAACACACTCAAATGACATATCAAAACCGTACCCGTCTCGACAAATGCGCTTTGCTTATTCAGTCAGTCCACCACATTCATTTTCTTTAACTCACCAAAGACTGATAATCTGTCATCAAATTGAAAAGAAGAAAAAAAGAATCTTATGAACGCATACCATCTAAACTTGCATCTGGACAGGCTTTCGTATGTCTTCGTCCATATATGTATTTGTGTGTGTACATCCATGCCTGCATGTGATGTGTGCGTGCGTGCGTGCGTGTGAAAAATATATGCGTTCTTGATGCATGCAAGTACAAGCGCGCATGTGTCTTTCTTATGTTGGAGTCATTCGATTTTGCAGCCGTTAAAGTCAAAACACACTGTGACTGTACAGGCCATGTTCTGGACGCTAGCGCTGCTTCTGACTGACGAGCGAGTGCTGCAGAAAGCCAAGAGTCAGGTCGCTGCCGTTCTTGGAGCCACAGATGAAGGTCAGGACAGAACCGGATTGATCGATCGATTGATCGATCGTTTGATCGAAAGGCTGACTGATTCTTTGCACATTCTAAAAACCGGTCTAATATCAGGAAGCTGCCAAGACTGTTACCTCTTGAGCAGGACAGGATCGGATTGATCGGTTGTTCGATTGGCTGATTGATTCTTCTTTCGGTTTACAGTCTAGGTAGCTTTCAAGATCTGAGGTTTTGGAGCAGGATTTATGAGCTTAATGGTGATAAACATTTTGTGGACTGGAAAAACGAAACCTCTAGCTTTCGCTGATCAGGGTGAATGGCATTGTTTCTGCCATGTTACCGCGTGCTTGTTACATTTATAATAACAACAACGGCAGAAGCAGCAGCAGCAACAACAACAACAGCAACAACAACAAAACAACGTGCATGACCTCTATTAAAGAAAAAAATATATATGACGTTTCTGCACTATTGCTATATGTGCATAAACTAAAGTGCTTAACGGATATCTGACGTCTCGGCCCCATTCCTATATGTGTATCCTGTGATAAGTAAACGATCCATGATTTTTGTCTTTTTCACTTTGTATATGAAGGTTTACTGTGATACGTTCAGAATATCTGGCCGTCTCCATTGTATAGCTGTGTCCATGTCCCGAATATCTGGTCTTTCTGCTGTATAACTGTGTGTCTATCTTTGATGTAAGTACATAAATTCTAGCCTCTCTGCTATATAAATGTGTGTATGTGTACTTTAATACGTTCAGAATATCCGGCTTCTCTGCTGTATAACGATATGTGTGCGTCTTGCAGTAATATTCAGAATATCTTTCCCTCTGCTATATAACGATACAAAGGGATTTGTAGGCCCATCAGCCTGTGACCGCATGAAACAGCTCGGATTTTCAGGTAAGAGGGAGGACCAGAACTATGAAGGCAATGGCAGAGGCAGCTGAAAGAGTTCCAGCTGGATCTGGTCGAGGAGGAACGAAAGTGAACTTCACAAAGCTTTAATTTCCCAACTAGAACAGGCGTCCCTTTAGCAGGGGTAAGTCACCCGACTAAAACGGCACCCTTGAGACGCCCACCCATCCAGAAGTTGTGGGTTCAAATACAGGCAGCGCCAGGAAAAAAAAAAAAGTTGGCAGTAGGAGGGTATCTGGGAGTCGGCCCGAGAGAGCAGGGCCGAAACACTTGTCTGAGTTGGGTTCTCCTCCTCTGAAGACCTTCTGCTGTCAAGCTCTCCCTGAAGTTTCTTTCTACTACCGGTGTGTGTATGTTCTGCAGTAAGTTCAGAATATCTGGCCTCTGCTCTTTCAGAATATCTGGCCTCTCTGCTATTTAACTGTTTGTGTATCTCCTCTCGTAAGTTCAGAATATCTCTCTGCATGTAACTGTGTGTCTGTGTCCTGTAGTATGTTTTTAATATCTGGCCTCTTGACAATGTCTATATTCTGTAGCAAGTGAAGAACATCTGTCCTGTTGTTATGTGCATATCGTGTAGCAATGAAAAAGGTCTGACCTCTCTGCCCTGTTACTGTTTGTACGTGCTATAAAGGAATGCCTCGCTCATCTGCCTCATAACTATGTCGATGACCTACAGTGTTGTTTGCTCGTCGAAGTTGACGACCAAAGATATCACATTGAAGAGTATTGGGTACAGTGTGTCCGACTGTAGCGGATCAGTCCGATACGGACACAGAAGGCTTTTCCGCAAGTCAGGCAAGTGATCAACGGGGAGCGAAGACGAGGTGAAGGGTGGTCTTAGACATGCAAAGTTCACGTTTCCTCTGATCCTCTCTCATCTTATGCTGCTCAGAAGTGGCAGCTCCTCTGCTGCTACAACTTCGCTTGGCGGGCTTTCGCTTCGCTTCGCTTGGTTTCCCAGATGTTTGGGTAAGGTCGGAACTCTTTGATAAGGCCTTGATCGTATCCTTGAAGGCTTTTTTCTTCTGACCATCCTGTGAACTCCTTCTTTCCGCCAGTTCACCGTACAGTTGGGTCTTAGGAAGATGTGTATCAGGTATTCATACAAGGTGGTCAGCCCATCTGACTTACACGCTTCTCAGCAGGATGTGGATTGTTGGCAAGTCAGTTTTGGGAGAGAACCTCTATGTCTGGAACTTTGTCTTTCCAAGTGATCTTCGGCAGCTTTTTTTTTTTTTTTTTTTTTGGGGGGGGGGGGGGGGGGGGGGGGGGTTCATGTCAAGGTCGTTCAGCTTTTCGGTATGACGTTCGTGGGTGTCGGAGTCTCGTAAACCCACAACAGTAGTGAGTAATGCAACTGCTTTACACACTTCAGTTCTGTAGTCAACGTGGTATCTCTCGTCTCCCACACAGTTTGCTGTAGCCAGTTGAAAGCCGAACGTCCCCCATTTCATCACGTTTGACTTTGAGGACACGAGGTCACATGTAAATCTGAGAATGGAGCTGACCCCAAGAAGGGCCGTAGGACACATTTCGTTCCAGTTGATGCTTCTTTAGAACACGCTTTCCCGCACACTCCATTGCCTTGGCTGACCTCGCTGCACTGCCCGCTGGGTTCTTTTGGGATCCTGATCTTTTTCTCTACGTCTTGAATACTCTCTGCCATCTCTTTTGCCTTTAACCGCCACTTCATTTCTGTTGACCCCGGCCCCTGCTTGTTGGTGTGTAAGTCCTGCTGTTTCCCTGATCATGAGACTTTCTCTGGACGCGTCCACCGCCTTCCGAAATTTCCATTTCTTGCCAGTCTTCAGCTTGGGCCGGATTGAAGTCACATCCTTGTTCCCAGAGTTACCAAGCATGGTTGATAACCTTGCTTTTTCATCGTTGTACTCTTCCCTGTTTTTTCTGTCCTGTCGCCATGTCATTTAGTGAGTGGAAAATTTCTGGATTCTCTGCTCAGTATCCGTGAGTACAGGTCCTGTCTTATGAAAATAAGTTTTGTCTGCCTTTATACTGTGTGTGTATATATATATATATATATATATATATATATATATATATATATTTTTTTTTTTTTTTTGTACATAAATGATGTGAGACCTCCCTGTCTGTCTGTCTGTCTGTCTGTCTGTCTGTCTGTCTGTCTCTCTCTCTCTCTCTCTCTCTCTCTCTCTCTCTCTCTCTCCTAATGCCTTCTCTCTACTGTTCTCTTGTCTTCTTTTCTCTCCTCTCCTCTCCTAACTACTAGCGCTTTTTATGGCGAAGGATTAATGCCGGGTGCATGTCTGAAAGTGAGTGTAAAAGATTTCAAGCCTCTTCTGTCTAATTCTGTGTACATGTCTTGTAGTGAGTGAAGAAGATCTGTCCTGTCTGTCCTGCTGCTGCTGCTGTGTGTGTGTGTGTGTGTGTGTGTGTGTGTGTGTGTGTGTGTGTGTGTGTGTGTGTGTGTGTGTGACTTATAGTAAGCGGAGAATATCGGAACCTCTTGACCCTTTGGGCGGGTTCCTCTGTCACAGTCAATGAAGAAACCCGTGAATCTATGACCTATCTCAAGCATTGTATCATGGAAGCCCTTCGTCTCAGTGCTCCGGGAGTCATCTTTCGCCGAGTGATGACGCCAGTGAAAATAAAGGTCAGTACTCTCTCTGTCTCTCTTCCTTTTCCGTCTGTCTGTCTGTCTGTCTGTCTGTCTGTCTCTCCTCCTCCTCCCTCCTTCTCCTCTCCTCTCCTCCTCCTCCATACCTCTGCTTTGTACTTTGTCGCCCGTTATTTAAGAACCTCAATCATTTTATTTACTCAAGACATCATTATAATAATTATCATTATAATGCCGGTGACTTTAAGCTAAGGCTGTTTATGACTTACAATGAACGTGCAATTAAGAATTTTGCTATTTTCTTATACAAAGCTTTCAGAAGAAGAGAAAATTTACAATGAACGTGTAATCAAGAATTTTGCTATTTTCTTATGTAAAGCTTTCATCAGAAGATAAAATCATTTATCTTGACTGAGAAAATGTGAAATATTCAGGAATGTGTGTGAACTGCTACTGAATCGCCATGCAGAAATGTTTGCAATGCCTTTTTTTTTCCTTTTCCTTCTTTTGCTCGCGTTATGATCATACAGTTCGAGCACACTTTTATGTGGGGCTTCGATGTTTTTGCAGAGATTCGGAATTCTAAGTC
>JADBJO010001622.1:182500-205000 GCA_016801955.1 Conus betulinus
GACTCTGTTCACGATCTTTCTAATTAGTTATTCTGATATACATTAAGTCAATGTTCCTTACACGTTAGTTGTTCAATGCGCACCTAAGGCCTTATTCGTGATTTGGCGAGTTGTTCTTTCATACGGTGACTCTGTTCCTGACATGGTTAGTTATCCTGATACACTTTATGGCGGGTTGTCCAATGGAATACTCTAAGGCCTTACTCCCTACACGGAGTTATGATCATCGGCAAGTCAAACGTGCACTCTCAGTCCTGGCAACATCGTTCATATTAGAAAAAAATAAAAAGAAATAAATAAATCTCCAGCAGCCAACCCGTCCTCCTTTCGCGCGACTCAATACAAAGTGGAATTTTCATCACTGATTCTTGTTTTCTGTATTGACTGAAAATCTGGCGGATGGGTTTAAACAACACACACACACACACACACACACACACACACACACACACACACGCGCGCGCGCGCGCGCACACACACACACACACACATCAAAGGATCACATTACTTTATCACAGGCATTCTAAGTGAGACAAGCCAGCCAGCCATTTTATTCTTCCTGTCACTCAGAGTTTTTGGAAGGTTGCAGCCCTTTGTATGCTTACTTTTAAACAGCCCATGTTATGAGAAGTAGCTCAAGAAAGCTGAAAATCGCAGTGAGAGTAGCAACTCCGAAAGCACGAAAAAAAAAGTTTAAAAAAAAAAAAAAAAAAAAACCCCTGATGACTTGTTCTTCTTGGCAATCTTATACACACAATGATCTATGTGGGTGATTTTGTATACCAGTGTGGCCTTCTAAATTACACTGTCAAGCATTTTTCCTTGGCCTGCTTACGTGAAGTTGAGATTCTACTCTTGTTTGAATCTCTCACTCATTTGCCGCCACAGTAAAAGCTGCCATGTTGTCAGAAACACACACCCCAGCATACTATGACTTGGTCTTGGGCCTAAAAGTAGATACACTTAAAATACAAAACATACATTGGATGTCAGCGTAGAAACAGTAAATAAAACCGAGAAAGGAGAATTAAATGTATGACATCCGCAAACTACACCGGCAGAAGATACATCCATCTCCTTTATCACATTTCGAACAAAATTAATGTATGTAGTATGCTATATAAAAGGCCCCTAAAAAAACAAACTTTTCCCTTTGTTGACCCCACTTGTCCCCTCCTCACCTTTTTTTTTCCTTTGCATCAATACCGAGTTCTTTTTTTTTTTTTTTTAATATGTCGGATGAAGAAATCATAGGAAATATGAATTTGGGGGATTGAAAATATTTTATATAAATTTAGGGAAGAAAGGGATTCGTTGACTTAAGGAGAGGTGAGAAGCAGGCTATTGCTGTCAGCCGTGCGCATGCTGGAATCATAGCGTAACAGACGTAGTGTAGAATAGATGGTCGTGTCCAAACGCAGTGACGCCCCTTTGATGAAGCTTGAACTAGAAAGAAATCGGTTGGGGTCAATTACGGATGAATGTCGCCGAGATATGAAAAGAACACGGGGCAGGGAAATTGAGTAAATGCAAGTGTTTTCAGTGTGTGTGTGTGTGTGTGTGTGTGTGTGTGTGTGTGCGCGCGCGCGCGCGCGCGTGTGTGTGTGTGTGTGTGCGCGTGTTTCATTTTTTGGCTGTTAAGCAGGATCTCTCTTTCCGGTTTCATATGTTTACTTAAGTGTTTGTGTGTAAACGGGAAAGGGATGGGTTGGGAAGCATTAAGAAAGGGGCATTGTTCCATTGTACTCCTCCGGCCATTGCTATTAAGAATTTTATTACCAGGAGACATAATAAAAAAGGATACGTATATAATCATGGGGAGGAAATGTGTGTGTGTGTGCGTGCGTGCGTGCGCCTTGGGGTATAGATAGGGGTTATAAAGTGCGGAAGGCCACCAGTAAACATTTTTTTTTTTTCTTAATACATTTTCATCTCTCTTTATTTGTTTCGTATGAACCATTCACGATTATTTCACTTTTGGTTCCCATTTACTTTGTATACGGATTGATTTCCGTTTAAGCTGTTCCTTTTTTGAGTATTGGGAACATGTTTTATTTAATTTTCTTGCACCTGTTTTTTTTTTTTTTTTTCACGTCTAATAGTTCTCTCAAAGCTGTTCTCTTATGCGTTGTATTTAAATTATTTTGTGTCTATTTGTTCCTTTTTTTTATCATTGTAAGATTACAAAGATTTTTAAAAATTTCGATGCATAATCTGCATATTTTATGTTGAAATACGTCAACAAGTATTGAACAGCTGTAGATATTTGCTGTACTGTTTCAGAGCCCGATGCGCATGGCGGGGGTTGCACACCCTGAAACTCCCTGTCCGGTTCACTTGAAGAAACTGTAAACTGTGGGTGATGACTAGAATCATTTTGCATTCCACACAGCACCCACATCTGTGCTGGAAACTGAATATTCACACCACAGATATGAAACAACCTGGGTGCGCTCTACATCTGAGAAAGAACTGCATTTGAGGTACCACTGCTTCAAATCTGAAAATGCGTCAGCGACTATGTTTTAAAACATAACAATCAGAACTGATGAGCATTTTGCCGTTTAGTTATCGGTCCACGTGTGAATGAACACATATTTTCCCCGACATTGTGGAAAGGCGGAATGAAGGGCAAAGTAAGGGTGGGTTCGTGCCAGGAAGGGTCGAAACTGTGGATTTTGTTTGAGCAACGAGTGTGGGACTCTCTCTCTCTCTCTTTCTCCCTTATATATATATATATATATATATATATATATATATATATATATATAATGCTGAACAATTAAGTAGTGGGGGAAAACAAGTGCAGGTTAACAATTCTTCCATTATCATAGTAAGGACTTGGCAAAGATTTGAAATTGAGAGGGAAAAAAATTGAAAATGAAATAAATGGGAAAATATATATCATAAATATGAAAAACCCCTTCACCAGCTGCATGAGGAACTATCTATCTATCTATCTATATATCTATATCTATATATATATATGTGTGTGTGTGTGTGTGTGTGTGTGTGTGTGTGTGTGTGTGTGTGTGTGTGTGAGAGAGAGAGAGAGAGAGAGAGAGAGAGAGAGAGAGAGAGAGAGAGAGAGAGAGAGAGAGAGATTATGTCAACAAGACGAAAGTTGAATGGTTTGGGTTCTTAGTCTTTAGTCCCGGATTCAAATCATAGCAGTATCTGGTGAGTAAAGTATGGAGCAAGGATTTTTTCCCCTAGGTTTTGTTTTTTTTTTTCCCCGATCTCTCTGGTCAGCATATGAACCAATCTGCTTGTGGCTCATTCCCTTCACTGTATTTTGGGACCGCGCAAGCTGAAAGATCTGTTGCGCGCACTGAAGTTCCTGTATCCATGTCAATATTGGAAAGGTTATGGAAACACTACTGCACATTCTGAGAAGACTTCTCTCCGAGATGGTCCACTTATTTTTTGACTCACATATGCAACGAGTGAGTTTTTTGTAATCATATTGCGACAGTTCTCTGAGTGCATGAACATTTTTTGTATAGATCAGTGTGTCCATAGTAAATCTGAGCGCTAGAATTTTCTCAGCACGCACAAACAAGCATAATCAAACTTGGCAGGACGATGAATATTATCAAGACCTTTCAAGTCATCCCTTGCGCGATAATAACAGCTATACATTTGCAACTAACATTTTCAGCAAAAGAGTAAAAATGAGAGTTACGGAATTGTCATTTTCTTGAAAACTAATGATCACCAGCAACTACTGCTTTATATGTTGATAAAAGGAAAGTCGATTAACATCACATGCAAAAATTGTGACAACATCACGTATCATTTTACCAAGATCAGACCATATAACACCATTTCTACCAAACAGAGGTGGACCTATGAATTATGAACTTGATATAGAACTTAGCTACAACTCGTGACAGCAGTAGAGTGTCATGTATATCATGTCAAAATATTAAGTCACTCTGATCATGCACACTTGCGATCTGTTGGCTTAAAAAGAAAGGAAGTGTGTAAACACACCATTTGACAGAAACAGATTTCTGGGATGAGCTTTTCACTCGAGAGGTGCTCATGAGGTCATTGTGTAACTGGCACAGACAGCAGTAGTAATAAAGGTCAGGACATTCCAGAGTGCGGCCTGGGGTCAGAAAGAGTTGTTGTTGGATGGCAGTGGACACGAGTGCAGGTGAGGTGACAGTGCCTAAAGGCACAAATGAATGCAAGGTCAAAGGGAGACTCGCCAAGTCGACTGCTAGTGTAAGTGCTAACTGCTTTCTACACTTTTTCTGCGTTTGTCGTCAGGTGGTGGTGTAAGATTCGTGCATTCACCGCAAGAGCTAACTGCTTTCTACACTTTCTGCGTTTGTCGTCAGGTGGTGGCGTTAAATTCGTGCATTCACCCTTCGTTCCCCAATGTACTCAGTGCTTTCATTCTGCTGTTGCACGTAATCATCACGTGTAAGGAAAATTGCGTCTTTTTTTTTTTTTTCTTTTAAAGGAAATCAGCATTTTTCGTTTGATTTGACATGGACATAAAAAAAAAATTGAAAGAGAGGGGGTTAGTTACCGCCAAAGACATTGACAAAGCACACAGACAAGACACGATGCATTTCGAGCTCTTGGGTCTTCTACAGCGAAAAAAAAAAAAAAAATCACATTTAACATTTAGGACAGTACAAACAAAGAACGAAGAGTGACTTATCGGTAGTTCTTCCTTACCACATGGACAACAGATAAGTTACTCTTCGTTCTTTGTACTGTCCTTAAGGTTAAATGTGATGTTTGCCTGAAGAAACCCAAGAGGTCGAAATGCATCGGGTCTTGTCCTGTGCTTTGATTGTAAATGTCCTTGGCGGTAACTAACCCCCTCTCTTCCTAAATATTGCTTCGTTCTCCGCCATCAGTCACTCCATTTTGTAAACTTGACATGGACATGTTGAGGATATGCTTTTGTTTTATAAACTTTTCAGCGCTGGACTTGAGTTTCAGTCTGGGCATTTCAAGTTGTTGTATTGTTCGCTTTCAACTTGCTGCAGCCCTGAGCTAGCGATCGAGGTCGGTTGGGCTGTAAATACTAATGACTTGAAATGGAAGCACAAACACATAGAGTATATATGCATCAACTCGCGTGGAGAGGAGAGGGGCACTGCCAAGGATTCGCCTCTCTCCACTGAGATGCTGAGATAACAACAATGCAATATCATGGATTTATGCTGTTTTCCATCGTATTCAAGATGTTTGTAAAGTATCGTGGTTTGGGGTAAGCCTCTCATGAGTATGTACACTTGTAATTTTTTTTAAAAGTACAGTTTTTTTTTAATACTCTCTCTCTCTCTCCTCTCTCTGTACACACACACATCTCTCTCTCTATCTGGCTGTCTCTCTGTCTAAATATCTAGCCATCTATCTATATGTATATGTTCGTCTATCTATCTGTCCATCTATCTATGTTTGTCTATCTAACTATTATGTGTGCGTGTGGACATGTATTTTATATGTGTGTGTGTGTGTGTGGGGGGGGGGGGGGGGGGGGAGTGTAATGAGTTGTGATTACTGTTCCAAGTGAAGGTTGGAGCAGTTTATACTTCTGGGCAATCTATCACGTGAATAAGCATTAAAGACGAAAATCAATTAAAACTGTACACTTGTTTATCCGTTTCTAGTATGAGCCTGGTCTCTCACGCACGCGCGCGCGCTGATGCACACACACACACACACACACACACACACTTTCCTCGTCTAACATCACTTTTAATGAACAAACGCTAAACTCAAGAAACACACACACACACACAATCACACACATGCGCGCGCGCGCGCCCCCAGTCCCTTGCCTTTTCCCTTAAAACGTATACAAACAATGTAAAAAAAAATAGTGTTTATAAATATCAATTTTAATCACTTTTCCATGCAAGATCTATGGTACCCTGTCTTTACGCACTATTATCTCTGTATTTTTGGCCTTCATTCATTTCGTTCCATAAATTACTGCCACAGTAAGTGAGGGATGACATAAAAAAGTAAGTCCCAGAGAAAATAGAACGGTGTTCTACTGCTAATAGTTCCGCGCAACTTAAAGGGAAGTAGAACTAAGCAAATTCGATTCAACAGGCAGCGCATCAGGTCTATCTTTATTATGATCCGGTGTAACGATCCATTTTAACTCCCCTCCACTTTTCAATTCCCCGGGAGTTAGAATTAGCACGTGCCAATTTAACTCCCGGGAGTTAAAACAAACCACGCCAGAATGACCCCTCCACCCCCCCCCTGCTTTAGATTAAATTCCCCCCACCCCAAAACGATATGAGAATAAACATTTGATATACCCCCCTCCCTCTCTCTCTGCCAGCCTGTCTCCCTCTCCCTTTTACCCTATCTGGTGGTCTATTTGTTTGTCCGGTTGTCTCCGTCTGTCTGTGACCCTATCCCCCCCCCCCCCCTCCCCCCCCCCCCCCCCCCCCCCCCAATGTCCGTCTTTTATATAAATCTTACAAAAGGATAAAAGGCTTAGGAGATGGGAAGTCGCTACCCTCCTTTCATTCTAGCACGGCAACAACCATGAAAAAGAAAATAACAATGCAAATGTGTGGGTGTCTGAGTGTGTTAAACATAAAACGGACTTAAAACTCAGCTGTTTCTCAACCGATTCAATTTTGCTTTGAGAAGTGGTGTGACTATCCCAATGTGATTTGAAAGTTAGCGTCCTTTTAGTGGATGACCTGGGCATCCAGCACCTGTTTGCAGGTCACTGGGCCTTATAGTTCAGTCCTTTTTCAATCGATTTTCGTCAGGTTCTTAATATGATTTCCGGAAGGTGAAGGTACTATTTAATTAAAAAGTTCATCATCGTAAATTAATTAATCTGTTCAAATTCAGTACGTTTGCTAAATATGCGGTTTGCAGCACCATATTGCGCTGTTGGTTGCATCTGAGAGTCAAACAGTTTCGCAGCAGATTAAAAGAATACGATCCAATTTATGATGCACGAGAAGAATTACCATGGCTGATATTTCTGCAACATTTTATATCTTGACATGTGAAGCTAGAACCGAGTCGTGTTTAAAAGTAAACTAAAGTGAATTAATTAAAATCACATGTTCGTTACCCAAGTCCACGTTTCAGTACTTGGCAGGTTTCCCCCTATCCAAAAAACAATAATGGTTTTGTCATGCTAATTTTATGCTCTAGTCTTGTTGCCACCAATAGCAAGGTATTCAATTCTCTGTAAACCGACACTGTTTCAGATATCAAAAGAAAAGCAGTATGAACAGCTCAATCAAAATGAGGCAACACCATGTCGACCATTCTAATTCATCTCTCAAGCAAGTTCATTAATAAACATGGAAAACAAAAGGTCTACAGGCATCCCTATGTTTAACCCCACGAGTACAAATTACGGAATCAGTTGATCAAGCTATTCTTTTTTCTTCAGATCTTCGTACAAATTTTTGGCACATTGATACAACTTGCCTTTGATTTCATGTTTGTTTTGAGAGAGAGAGAGAGAGAGAGAGAGAGAGAGAGAGAGAGAGAGCGAGCAGGATTTTAAACTGAAAATGTATATGTGTTTTGATGCATGTCCATTTGTTTATCCCAGTACATTATCATGCAAATCCTATACATCAAGACTTTGCTAGTTTCGCTTGAACGAACACACATATATAAAAGTTCTTGTGTGCCTGATTTCACTTCAATACATGTGTATGTTGCATCGTGTTCAATCATATCACAGTCCTCTGTAACAGAAACTGATTCTAGCTGCACTCCACAAGGAGAGATCGAGAGTACAGATCCACTCCCACCCACCCTACTTTTTTTTTTCATGCGTACATTTTTATTAATTAAAAAAAAAAGGGTGGACTATTTTCCCAGATTGATTGATTTGCCCGAGACACCGATTCTCTTTTTTGCCACGAGTTTCTTTACGTATATCCGTACTCGAGATCCTGGTTATCGTCTCATCCGAAATACACCATGGAAAGTCCAGTAACAAGGGAAGAGGAAAACCCGCCCCGTGATCGTCGATTCCAGGCACTTCACCGGCAGTCTCTCGCTTCCTTCGCGAGTTTGTTATCCAGCGGTTATCTTTCTACAGTTAATGTGTGCGTATGTGTGTGTGCGCGCGCGCGAACAGTGTCCAGCAGAGCGAGTCCAGTAGTGCGGCATTCACTTGACATATCCTACAACAAAACGAGTTCGATTGTCTTCGCACTCGCTGGCTCTCGGTTGACGTCACATTTAAGGCCTTCGCACTCGCCCGTTACCCTATCTTTGCGACATGTAGTATCTCCCAAAGTCCTTTGATTTCCGGGGGGGGGGGGGGGGGGGGGGGGGGGGGGGGGGGGGTTGCAACCTCGCCGTGGTCGAAAGGCTTGCAGGTGATCACGTGAGGTCTGCTGACGTGGGCATCACTACTTGAATGAAAGGTTAGTTTGTGAAAACACTTTTAGGCCTGTATAGTCAAGTTGCTGATTGGCCTAAGCACAGTGTGGTAGGAGTTAATGCCCATGGTAGGGTCTCTCTCGTGTCAGGTTAGGGGGCGCGCGCGCGTCATGCTTATTGGAGAACCACGCGCAAGCACGCTTTTGGGTGTGCGTGTGCCCTCTTCCCTTTCTCATTCCCCCTCCTCCCTACTCCCACGCATCGTTCTCTCCCGACCTCCACCACCACCCTCCACACGCACCAACTCCTCTCCTTCCCCTCACTTTGTTGTGTGGACTCTTTATAACAGCCCCAAAGCGGCGAGTGGTAGAAACAGTAGTTAATTGTGGGGCACTGGGTGGTATTGTGTGGATGTATGGGTGGGAGGGGGAGGGGGCATTCTGTTTAACATGTTCTTTATATGTTTTCGCATAGTGCGTCTCAAATTGTCAATTTATGTATATGCGTGTGTGTGTGCGCGTGTTGTAGTGGTGGTGGTTCTGGTGGTGCGGTGGCAGAGGTATGTGCGTTCGTACACGTTTATGTGTGAATGTGCTTGTGGTACCGAGTATTCATTACCTCGTCTTTCCCACTCCTCTCCCAGTCCCCCCCCCCCCCCCCCCCTTTTTTTTTTTTTCTTTGATAACTTCCGCACCCTTTACCCGTTTTGAAAATGTCAATTGCTGTTCAGCGTAGACACACGCATGCACTGACGAGATGTATTCAGCAAAATTATATTTTCAGATCAACATTGCTGTACGACCGAATTTATACATTATTGATACTAATACACGGTCATAAATTGTCCCATGTCGGAAACATTTTTTAAGTACCCCCTTAAAAGTCACTTTTTCAACACGCTAAATCTGAAACACTGAAGTTTCTTGGATTCTCCCAAATGTATTCAAAAATGGAAGCAGTTGGTTTAATGGAGTACAGTGAAGCCTGAAGCCACCGCGCTGATCGTTGGTTGTCTCCCCTGTCGGCAATTGGGACGGCTGAAATTTGCCGATTAAAGTCAAATTTTGCGGGGAGTGCATTTCTATTGCGATAAGTTACTTTTATTTCAGATCGATTTTTTGGTTTAATTTTGCTTTTTTTGTGCTTATCATGACCATACTGTGTCTCAACGTCGGTAAAAAAGTTGGCAAGCGTTTCAACAGCCAGTATAGATTTTAATGCAAACGAAAATTGCAAATGGGCCGTTACATGCCATCACAGAGATAATAGTAGGCGCTTCCCAAGGACACAATACCCAAGAGTGTGGGTGCCATCTAAACCTTTCAGTCGTGTTGGAAATTGACGGTTTTTCATATGGTCGTATTTCTTGGCCAATTTGTACACGCTGCACACGCACGCAAAAAAAAGTGCCAAGGCCTTGTTTACGGAGTCGAATATGGACAAGACTGCGTTTCGATAAATGTCCGAAGTTTTTTGATTCTCCTCGATTTTTTTGCTATCGCCGTCAAGGTAAAAGGCAGGTGGTCCAAACAAAAGTAAAAGGAATAGCACCATTTGGGGGGATACCACCAGGTGCAAAGATTGGGGGGGGGGGGGGGGGGGGGGGGGGGGGGGGGGGGGGGGGGGGGGGGGGGAGAGCGTTGCATGTTACGTCAGCTAAAGATAATGTCTGGAAGATTGTACATGTCATCATTGGATGGAAATCCCCCGATACAAGTGAATTGGAGGGGATGATCGCGATTTGTCCAATTGTAGCGTGTGGCCTGTCCATTGACGTTTACAAGGGACATAACTTCATGGGCCGACTTTTTTCGCGAGCTCGGTAGAAGTCACCTTTGAAATATTTGGAGTTTTGCCGTCATTCGTACGATCAGCATATGTATTGCAACTGAATTACTTTACAATTTGTCCACAATTGCAACAAATAAAACCATGCATTGTTGCTCGTAGACTTCTTTAAAAATGCCGCATTTTCCGATTTACTCTCTCTGGAATAACGGTCAAACGGGAGGTTGCAGTTCGGTTTCCGTCGAACGTATTTCTAATCTCTCCCCCTCCCCCCAATTTCATTGGAACAATATATACTTCATACATACAATCGCCCTACAATTCAGAAATGCCCTCAAATGATCTTCTCCCCTCTTTTCAACGGATTTTTTTTTATTTCTAAAACTGGGTTTTAAAAAAGTGTCTGTCGTCTTTGTATTTAAAACGGGACCAACTGATAAATGTGTAAGGAGGAAATGGGTCCAGCTCTCTGAGGCCGTCTTGGATGCTGCCAACACTTTGTTTTTAACCGAGTTTAGAAGTAGGCCTAGAAATTGCCAAGTGTTGTAGAGTCCACTAGAAATCTGAATGAAAGCCCATCGGTTAGAGGGAAACTTGCATAAACGCACGTTACCTGCTAGCTTCCTAATGTCAGAACTCGTTAGTGTGCTAATTTGAGTGCGTGTGTGGGTCAGTGTGTTCAGCGGAAGGGTTAAGAGGGTAAAGCCGAATATGTGGATATGTGGAAGCGGTGCGTGTGCATGTTGGTGCGTCGGAATGCGGGAGAGGGGGATATACGGGGAAGTGGGGGGGGTGGAGGGCAGCTAATGCGAGATGCGTGTGTCGGTGTGTTGAGGTCGTTGGCCGGTGGGGGGGGTGGGAAGCAGATGAAATGGGGACGACGGCCGCGTTTGCGAGTTTTTACCTTCATTGTATTCGTGTTAGCGTGTGCATGTAGGCGTGGTGCGTCTCTGCGACGCGACTATGGGCGAGAGCATGTACGTTTTTTTTCCATCCCCACCACAATTTTATTTCATGTTACTGAAGTAATGCATTCTAAAGTGCCGGCTCTTCAATCTATCGTAAACATGAATTGTTAAAAAAAAAAAATCTTTGAAAAAGAAAATAACCCGCAAGGAAAAAACACTTAGTCGTTAAATGTAAACGAGCAAGATACTCTTGCGACATTAATCCGCATCGCCTGCAATCAAGCAATTGGTGCGCCCCCTCCCCATGCTAGCTTTTCCATAGTTCGCAATTTTACTGGAACAACCGTTTTTATTGCGAGAATACGTGCGTGAATAAGGTTGCGTGCATGTTGGAATGCGCGTTTACAAGTGTAGCTGCAAGCACATAGCTGCCAACTCTGTGTCGATGTTCTGGAACCAAGTTGTTTAAAACTAGCTAATGTGCTAATCCAGGTGCGTATGCACGGGTCAGCGTGTAGAAATTGGGAGGAATAAGGAAAAAAGCTGGTGCAGGTGTACGCAAGCAGACGCCGTGTGCGTGTGCAGTTTGTGCGTGTTCAGAATGCAATATAGTGTAAAAGGATATTTAAAGAGCGCTTTACCTCGCAAGAGCCCCAAAGCGCATAAAAATTATTACAAAAAAAACGCGCGCACACACACACACACACACACACAGAAAAAAAACACACACACATACGAATGCTTTTAACACCAGCAACACGCGCACAGTTAAGTGGATAGGCCTATCGTTAGTCAGTCCGAGGGCAAAGATGCGTTTTTAGGGAGGTTTTTAAGTCTCTAAAGAGCGTGTTCGCGCATTTTGTGTTGGCGTGTTGCATGTGTGTGTGTGTGTGTGTGTGTGGAACGCAGTGTGCATGTAGCGCAAACTAACAGTTTGTGTGTTGTGTCGAGAAACGAGAGCGTGTGTGGTATGCGTGGTAAAGGCAGTTAATGGTAGAGCTTTTAGGGACATGTTCTTTCATGGCAGTCTTTGATCGGTAAAGGGCAGCGTATTGACGTGCGTTAAATGCAGATTTTACTGCTTCTTTCCAGATACAGGTGAAGCGTGTGTGCATGTGAAAGCGTACACGTACGTAGGCTTTTAAAAAGTATGGTGCGACTACGGGTGCAAGATTTTATGCTATGGGGCATGGATGGGAGTGCGCGCGCGTGTGCGTTTAATTGCAAATTAAGGCCGTGGGATCTGCACAAATTTTTGTTGCGACTACTCAACTGGCTGCAGTGCACAAATGGGAGTTTCTTTGCTCACCAGAAACACACCCATGCTAAGGTGAGCGTGCCTCCAGTTACCCAACAAGTGCACCATACTGGTTTACGAACAGCTCATACTCGGATCGTTTTTAGTTGTATAAATTGTTCTGGTCCAAAATTTTATTGCCAGATCTGGATCAGTTATGCTGAATACTGAAGAGTTTTAGAGTCGAGGAGCAAGTACCAGTACAACATAAAACTGCTGGATGTTGAAACCTATAAACCACAGGTTCATCATCATCACAGTCTAGGCTTGGAAAGTGCCCCCCTCCCTCCCCGCATGTGTGTATGCAGTGGGAGTTGGGCTTCTTAAGAAAGTTTTTCTCCGAAATATAACTGCAGTTCACATTTGCCTTTGAACTTCACATGACTCCTTGGTGAGCAGATGCAGTTAACTGACCATTTAAGGGAAGGGTTTCACCCATATAGAAAAGACGACTGTTCTCTTTTGTTTGCCGAGGATCTTTTCTAATTGCTAATATGCTGAAATGTGCATCTTCATTCTAAGCAATATATTTAGTCGGATCTCAACTTGAGAGCCCTACAATATAAAATGACTTTCCATTATTACAAAATTAGTATCGACATGTCTGCATGTTGGATACTAAAGTGACAAACGTAAAGGTCATGCTCCGCATGGCCAGCCATGCATTCCAGTCCAGTTAGGTTTAGAATGGTAATGGTCAACAATCATGCCCACTGACAGCCAGATCTGTATAATCCAGGAGCAGGATAAGAACCATACGAGATTATGTAAACATACAACTTTTAGCAAACTGGAACCATATGAGAAAAAAAAAAGTACACAGTAAGAGACATAGACAGGGAGAGACAGATGACTGAAAAAAAAAAAAAAAAAAAAAAAAAAAAAAAAAAAAACACCACCACACCACCCCAAGAAAGACGTTTATTACATTAAATTAACAAATCCAATCTGCTTATAAATTGGGAGTTCTCCAGACGATAGCATTTACGCTGGCACTGGCGACATCAGTAGCCACTCTGGAACAAACAATTTTTTTTTCAGGCAAATGGAAGCTTTTAAAGAAAAAAAAAAGCAAAGCTATATTGAAGAGGGATAGAAATAGTCTGTCGCTCTATGTTCTAGTCCGACGCTGATTAGTTACTTTGACACGTTCAGTTTATTCCCTTCCCCCATCCATCTCCAAAATTTATTGACATTTGCTGTTCTGCATTACAAGATTCTCACTGCTAGTCGAGTCCTAGAGATCTATTTTCACAACGGAAAACAGACTATGAAAATATAGAGATCTATTTTCACAATGGAAAACAGACTATGAAATATAGAGATCTATTTTCACAATGGAAAACGGACTATGAAAAATAGAACAAAGACAACCCCCCCCCCCAAAAAAAAAAAAAAAAAAAAAAAAAAAAAAAAAAAAACAAAAAAAACAACTGAACATATGAATACATGGGTGAAACCAGGAAAAGATGAATAACAGGAATGCCAATGGGCTGCCTTAGAGTATGAAAAATATAACAAACTCAACATATGCCCCCTCCCCCCCCCAAATTACTGAACATATGAATACACGGGTGAAACCAGAAAAAAAAAAGAGAAACAGGAATGCCAACAGGCTGCCTTAGGCCCTCTGGTCTTTACCCCTCGAAGCTATAGGCTTTCTGTACCTCTGTTCAGAAAATTTTGGCATTTGTAATTTAACACCTTGGCTCCTCTTGACCATTTTATCCACAAGACCACCATTAAAACCGACATGTCACTGACCTACCTGTACGCCGTGGAATTCACTAATTCTAGAAACCCAGGGGCAGCAGTAACTTTTACTGACAAATCGTATTTACCACTTCTGAAACTTACGAAGACACTTGCAGTTTGAACTCAAAAACTAGTTTGTGGTGGCCAGAATTTGTGAATCTGGTGCATCATATATCAGGTGTGAAAAATGAGAGCTGCAAGATCAGTGGGCATGACAGTTTGTTACACAGTTTCATCAAGGAGGTGTCACTGCCTGCAGACTAGTCCATATATGCTACACCACATCCGCTGAGGTTTGAGAGAGCACACTGTGCATGATTTAACCATATGCCAACCGCATGACTGTGCTACATGACTATGAGAATATCATGCCTAGTGAGGTAACTCCGCAACACCTACACACTCCGCAACACCTACACACTTGCCGTAAAGAAACCTCAATACAAAATTTGCTTTTTTTACTCATCTATTCTATAACATTAATGAAAAAAATTTAAAACATTATTCCATCCGAAACAGCCATTTTTTCCCACTTGAACTTGTTCACGAGGAGAAAAAAATGATGAACAGACTAACTCTACTTCAGCTACTTCTGCTGAAACAATTCTCCCAAAATTCACTCAACCCACAAGAATGTTATGGATTAAGAGCACATAGACTTTCCAAGTCTAAACAGAGCACTGAAACCCTCAAGAACAAAATAAAGTCATTCTATATGCTCTGCACACTAAATGATTAACTTTTGTTGTTTAAAAAACCCATCCAAACTTCAACAATTTTGTTAAAGATATCACATACAAGAAGATTTGTCTTCAACTATTGTGGGGAAAAAATAACAGATTACTGAACTCTTAAATTGTTATGGAATTCAGCAAAAATGTGTTTTTGCACAAGTGCACCAGAAATCACCCCCAAGACACACACACACACTGTGGTGATGATGTACCTCTAAGTCCATCTCCTCTTTGCTTATTGATAAACGAGGCAGTTTTAATTTAGGCCAGAGTTCATCTTCATCCTTTTCTGCTTGCTTTTGTGCAGCAAATAAAGTTGTTTCTTGCTCAAAGTCTGCCAAAATTCTTCTGAAATCAAAAGGCTAAAAGGTGGCACTCCCATAGGCAAATCATGGGGCCACACCCACTGACTGATCCGACTTCCTGGCTGTCAAAACAAGCGAAAGTTTTTTTCGAGGCTTCAGTTCTTGTAGCCTACCACTCCAATCAACAGTTAAAAGAATCTCTAGCAATTTTTGTTTTTCAAATTTTCTTTTTTGGGGGACTGGGCCCAGCAGCAAAGGGCAATTTGACATCGTCATTATCATCGCCCGAATCATTATTGATTCCAGCCTCAAAAAATCAGTCAGCAGTCGATCTTTATACATAAACTAGGTCAAGACTGACGTACCAATCGCCTTGCTTCAAAACTTCAAGAGTGAAGCCCTCAAATATACTCTCTTCATCACTATCGCATCAGATAATGGATTCTACAAGTTTCATAGTACTTTGATACGCCATTTTGCCAGGAAGTCTTTGTCAAAAAAAAAAAAAAAAAAAAAAAAAAAAGCCGAACTTTGAAAAATTCACAGCAGCAAAACTACCCCACCAAAATCCTTGCACCACCAAAAAAAAAAAAAAAAAAAAAAAAAAAAAAAAAAAAAAAACAAAAAAAAAACACATCCAGATATGGTCATACCGAAAGACTTCTGTCGCAATTGCATTCTGGGATATGCGATATCGGAAGTCATTGACCTAGTATTCAGCAGTCAATCTCTGTCGATTCGGTATTGAATCTCGAGGTCGATGCGGTAGGCAATGTGTTGATGCTAATGGATAAATGAACTGATAACCCGAAATCAGAACGTTAAAAAGAGAATCTCATGGCTACAACTTGGGTGTCTGGCCAGCGCATTAGCCCAATGTGCTGGTCAGACCTCGAGTACCTGCCTAACACTGGCTAAGCCATTTTACTGTTACTTGCCTGTTGTGAATGTACACGTCTGTGTCTGTGTATGGGATGCATAGGCAGTGGTTTGCACATTATCTCAGCAAAACGACAAGGGATGATCAGTTTGGAAAAAGAATCTGATCCAACAGAATAATCAGGATGAAGTTTTACTTCAACATTCGGAGAGAAAAAAAGTAATCATGTAGACATTTAATGATTTCAGGATCTCCGGACAAACAGCGAGTTCAATTCCAGTTACCAGTATTAACAGACATATTGTTACATCCATGTAAAAATGCAAGCATACACACAAACACATTCCAGCCACAGACCTCAAATTCGGAGTTGTCCTGAAGATAGCATTTACGCTGGCACCGATGACAGCAGCAGCCATCCTGGAACAAACAAGGATTTTCATATTTTCAGGCAACTGGAAGCTTTAAGAAAAACCAAGCAAGTTGGATACTATAGGGGCAAAAAATTGTATTAATGTCCTAGTCTGACTTTATTCCTCCCCCTTCCCATCCCCAAATTTGATTGAATACAAGGGTGAAACCAGGAAAAAAAAAAAAAAGAAAAGCAGGAAGGCACCTGGTTGCCTTGTGTGCTTCCGGCCGGATCAAGGGGATCTGCCCTTTGTTGGGGGTCAGGGGGCTTTACCCCTGAAGCT
The DNA here is from genome assembly GCA_016801955.1 of Conus betulinus. Classification (NCBI taxonomy): domain Eukaryota; kingdom Metazoa; phylum Mollusca; class Gastropoda; order Neogastropoda; family Conidae; genus Conus; species Conus betulinus. The sequence continues at coordinate 199,221 of JADBJO010001622.1, forward strand.
GGAGGCATTCTATCCCTCTGTGTGAGTGTGTGTGTGTGTGTGTGTGTGTGTGTGTGTGTGCGCGCGCGCACGCACGCACGTGCACGCACATTTTTAACATTTGTTCCAGGTATGGCGGTTACAATACAGAGGATCCAGAATCGATAGACCATCGCCCCCCCCCCCCCCCCCCCCCCCGAAAAAAAAAAAAAAAAAAAAAACTGCCGGCCTCCAGGAGTCTACCTTGACAATTTAAAAAAACGAGGAAAGGAATGACCCTTTTATTTTACTAACTGTCTTGTTGGTCAGCTTTGTACTTACACGATTATTAGTTATGCAGAAAGTAGTTGGTCCCAGGAAAGCTTTCTACGTTTTCTTGTTGGTGTGATACTAATCCAGGTAACTTTGTCACTTTATTGGTCCTTTGATATATACCAGTATTGTTCAGGCTCCAAACACAGAAAAGTACTGGTGCAGAGTCTTTGTATGGTGTGGAATAAGTCTTTGTGTAATGGGTTATGGGCTAGGTGATTTATGTTGAAAATACAGTTCAAGCAGTTAATGCTCTTTCTAAAAAAATTTGATAATTGAACTTAAGATCCTCAAATACTTTCAAAAGCAAGATTTCTTACGGAGGTTATAAAGTGCAAATGTCAACTGTACACAGTGTATGCATTCATTATTCTATGATTATTATTCCCGACATGTTGAAATACTGATTCCACGACTCGGACCACTCTCGCAGTTTGTAGATTTTTTTTCACTTTGTTCCTTACCCAGTGTGAAACTGGGTAAAAAAAAAAAAAAAAAAAAAAAAAAAAAAGTTTCCACAAAGATGTTTTCAATCAGGTATGTCGACGAGCTGGAGGCAAGTGGCCAAACTTTTCTGCAGTCGCGCACGCGCCATGCGAGCGCGCTGGGAAGGGTAGGCGGCGCCCTCTCGAGTTCGCAACCAATGCAACGCGGCGGGAGCGCGCGCGGGGGAAGGAGGGGAAAGAGCGAAGAAAGCACGGCTGGGGGGGGGGGGGGGGGGGGGGGGGGGGGGGGGGGGGGGAAGAAACCGAGGAGATGGTGACTATGCCAACGGTACCACTCGCTACTTTTTTTTTTTTGTTTGTTTGCTTTATTTTTGCTGTTCATACAAAACCGTTGAACGCAAAACCCCTCCACACCTACCATCTACCCAACCGTCTCTCTCCCCTCCGTTTTAACTTCGTCTCAACCGTCTTCGTTATTATGCCAGTGACCAATTTGGGCCATCTCGAAAAAGGTGGGGAATGGTGGGGGGGGGAAGAAGAGGAGGGAATTTCTTCTCCCCCCGCCCGTAATTTGAAGTAGCAAGTTCTGTGCCCCGGCTTAACTCATCCACGAACACTTTCTGTCATTGGGCTAGTGTTCTGTGACTAAACAATCAACTGCAAGTGCAAAAACAGCAAAATTCAACCATTGCAGGCAAAAGGCAATATCCAACTGGGACAGAAACAGCTTAGTTGATAGAGCGGTCCCATATCCTAAAAAACAAGACGAATGAGGGGCGATTTGATTCAAGTCTATAAAATATTTAATTGTGTTGAAAGTATTCCTACTTCAAATTTTTTTACTATATCAAGAGTTGAGAATACCAGAAATAGTGTGGGATAAAATCTATCATGAATATTGTCGCACTAACCTAAGAAATTTTTTCTTTCAGTAACAAACCTTTGGAATAAATTAACCCCTAACATTAAACGTGCAAAAAATACTAACCTTTTCAAAAGCTCTATCGATGATAGTGTATTATTGAAGACTATTTATTTTGACTATGATAAATAAAGACTTGAGCGAGTAAAAGACCAGACCGTAGAAAGACGAGATATCTATGGAAGGGACATGTACAGCCAGTTCTGGCTGGCTAAAATTGCATAAGCAATGTCCCTACGAACCTGAACCTGAACCTGAATATCCCTTGGGTTGCTGGTTCGAAACCTCCACCAGGCCGTTTTCAAGGTTCAGTGACATTTCCCTCGGCACTGGTACTGACTGCCAAAAAGACTAAACCGACATCCTGTGCGCATACACAAGCATAGTTTGAAATTTTCTTGCACGCATAAATTCAAAAATTTTGCACGCACGTTTAAATCCCATTCTGATTCTGGCTTTCGGAAGAGTAGGCCTTCATGGTCCGGTGAAGACGGATGACACGAAACACGTGGAAAACATACACACACACACACACACAGACAACAGTGCTGCAGAGTCTAGCTCGTTGAAGTTGACTGCCTCCATCAAAAAAGAAAAAAACTCAAAAAAGAGAAAAACTTATTGTGCGACTTACCACGCTCACCGTCCATCACTTCTACAACTCGTCACCGTTACACTGAGAAAAAAACGCCAGGAAGAAGACTCGCACGCCTGCACAACCGCTATCCTAACCACTCCTACAAGAACGCTGTCCAATGCAGAAGAGGGCGCGCGATTTTTGCGGGCTGACGTTTTATAGGTTGTCAACTCACGGGAAATCACGTGCCATTTTCAGCTAACGCCCTGTCGGTCTCGCTAGGGCCAAGAATGTCGTCTGTCGCGGTCAAATTCGTTGCCCGTCTGCTGCCGGCTGTGTGTGAGTGTGTAAAGGGGAGGGTGAGGGCTTCGAATCCGGAAAAAAAAAGTTATATAGAAACTTAAGAAAACAAAAAAAACAGCAACAAAACAAAACATAAAAAAAAAACATTGAACTGAATTAGTGTGTTTGTGGACTTTTCGTTCGGCCACCAATAGATTTGCAGAGATTGCGCCGGAAACCAACTGTTGGTCTGGGGCACACACACACACACACACACAGACAAAGGGAGAGAGCGAGGAGAGGAAAGTGTAGGGGGATTGGTGAGTGTCCCTGCTAGGCGAACATGTTCGTCTCCTACCTGTCCCTCCCCTTTCCCATCTCCCCACACTCTCTCCTCGGCTATTGTGAACGGGTTATATAGGCAACGCTCGAATTCTGCCAACACAGTATCAGCCCATCACAAAGTGACAAAGTTACTTTCACAACGCCAAGTTATTGGAGCTTGTCAGGGCCGGAGTGAGGCTCCGGGGGAAAGGGGGGGGGGGGGGGGGGGGGGGGGGGGGGAGTGAGGCTCCGGGGAAAGGGGAGGGGGGGGGGGGGGGGGCTGGATGCCCGGACTTACTCCATCCATACCCCGGTGAAACGATCCATTTTAACTCCCCTCACTTTTAACTCCCCGGGAGTTAGATTTAGCGCGCGCCAATTTTAACTCCCCGTGAGTTAAAACAAACCACGCCAGAATGACTCCCCCCTCCCCTCCCCCTTTTTTAGATTAACTCCCCCCACCCCAAAACATTCAGTTTTATGTCTTAGTCACGATATGAGAAATAAACATTTAATATATACCCCCCCTCCCTCCCTCCCCTTCTGTCTGTCTCCCTCTCTCTCTCTCTCTCTCCTCTCCCCCCCCCCCCCCAACTTTCTTTCAGTCTCTCGCTCACTCTCTCTCACTCTCCTTACTTGTCTGTCTGCCTTTTTGCTTGTCTGTCTGTTTGTCTCTTAATCTCTCTCTCCCTCTCTCTGCTTGTCTGTCTTTCTGTCTATTTGTTTATCTATCTCAGTGTCTCTGTCTCTAATGTCTCCCCCCACTCCCCTCTGTCTGTCTGTCTGTCTGTTTTCTTTCTTTCTTTTACTACCCCCCCCCCCCCCTTTCTCTCTCTTCTCTCTCTCTCTCTCTCTCTCTCTCTCTCTCTCTCTCTCTCTCTCTCTCTCTCTCTCTCTCTCCTCTCTCTCTCTCTCCCTCTCTCTCTCTGCATGCTTCTAGTCAGCTTGTTTACTATCATTAGTGTTTATCAAAGACAGATTGGATTAATAGGCTTTTATGTCAGCCTAAGATCTTTATCTTTGTCAAGTAAAGTTTTCAAGTGTCGTGTGTCAAGTGTCTCTCTGCAGTGTGTGTGTGTGTGTGTGTGGGGGGGGGGGGGGGGGGGGGGGGGCAGTCCTGGCATACGGCCAGAATTACTCCCCCCTTCTATTTTTTTAAATCCCCAGGAGTCAATCTGGATCAACATTTCTTGATCGAAAGTAACTCCCCAGGAGATAGTTTAAGCACGTGCGTATTTTAACTCGGGGGGGGGGGGGGGGGGGGGGGGTAGTTAAAAATACGCACGTGCCTAAACTAACTGTCCAGGAGTTAATTGCGATCAAGAAGTGTTGATACAGATTGACTTCCAGGGAGTTAAAAAAGATACAAGGAGGGGAGTCGTTCTGGCCTTAAGCCAGGAATGACCCCCACCCCCACCCCCCACCCCCTCCCCTCCGCTGCACCAAGAATACTGGCTGCATGTATGGAAAATGAATAAAAATGATTGTGTAGTTTGTCTTGTATATATATTCCAAATGTGTGTGTGTGTGTGTGTGTGTGTGTGTGTGTGTGTGTGTGTGTGTGTGTGTGTGTGTGTGTACCTTATGCACGGCCACAGTTGTCACTGATCAACACCAAATTTGGCATCAAGCATCCTTGGCACCCTCGGAAGGTCATGGCGTCTTTACTTTTTGAATAACCGTCCACCAATGAGCGTGAAGCACGACTCGAAGTGCGAAGCGCTCGGTACGGCCACAGTTCACAGCAGATTGACTTCAAATTTGGTGTCAAGCATCTTTGGCACCCTCGGAAGGTCATGGCGTCCTTACTTTTTGTATAAACCTCCACCAAGGGATTGAAGAGCAAAGCGCTGAGTCGGTCAAAGTGCGAGGTTCGAAGCGTGTGAGTGCAAGTGTGATATAAGTTTGAAATAGAGACAATATAGTACCTTCACCTTCCGGAAATTATATTTAAGAACCTGTTATGAGAAAGGTGGGAGAGAGGGAGATCCAAAGTTACGCATGCTCTACACGTTAAACCCTTTTTATTCCATATTAGGCCTACAGGGTCAAATAATTAAAAAGGCAATAAAGAAGCAATGATGAGTCATTGCTGCTCCTTTACTTTACTGCGTAGGTGCGTCATGTTGCCCGTTTGCAACTTGAAAACCCTTTTGTGGTGAGAAAACTATTAGCAATAGACGCATAAGATCTTATGTTTTTGTGATCTGCGTCATAGGGTAGAATTAATGCAGTACGACATGTTGCAAGGGGCTATTCTCCAAAGTTGGAATGTGGCTGCCAATGGGAGCAAAGATTTCTCTTTCCTTAGCATTTTTTTTTTCTTCTTATTAACAATGTTTGGATAAGTTCTGATGACTATTTTTGTTTGTGGCAACAAACCTATAACTCACTTTGTCAGTTCGTTGGTCGGTCATTTGGCTGGCCCCAAAATTGTCACACATATGATACGGAAAAAATCATACTGAATTAATATATAAAAGACAAATGTGTCAGAAACACTTTCAGTCGCTAATGACTCGATCGGCTGGCTTTCTGCATGGATTTGTATCGCTTTTTTTTTTTCTCTTTTTTTTTTTCGGCAATGGACTCATTGGAAAACCACATTTACGAAAGTGGAACACTCGTGTCGGTAGCGCGCATGCGCGCACGTGAGCGCCTGGAAATATTGAAATTGGCGTCCTTTCGCAAATCACTCAGATGTAAATGAATCGATTCGCGTCGGGTTTGTTGAAATAAGACTGGGATGTCGCACGAAAAACTGCGGTCAGTAGGCCTAGCGCACAGGCACGCAAAGCCTGCGACGTACACAAAGCGCGTAAAATAAGCAGGGGTCCAAAATCAGCGGGGGTTTGTTGTTGTTGTTGTTGTTGTTGTTGTTTTGCAAATAACTCGGGTGTTTCTGCGTCAGTCGATTCATGTTGGCTTTGTTGCAATA
>JADBJO010001622.1:215000-242500 GCA_016801955.1 Conus betulinus
GTGAAGGAGATGGGGACGGGGTCTGCCACAGGTTCATGTAGTGTCAGTCTGGTGTGCTGTTTTGCAGGCAAAGTTCAAAGAACTGGAGAGACACTTTGTTAAGTTTGATGACCAGTTTGAGTATGGATCCAAGTTACCGCCTTTTTCTTGAGGTAGAATCAAGTTTTTTTTCCCTTGCTTTTTTTTTTTTTTTCTTACAATTTTCTCTGTAGCTGTTTCTTTTATCTGCTGATAGGCTTGTGTTTGCACTTTTTTTTCACTAGGTTGTTCTTCTCTCTTCTCCTTGCTTTATCATCAGTTTCAGTCATTCATTCATTCACTCATTTGAATTTATTCTTCTTTTTGCCCCCTTATCTGTCTTCATTTCATTTTCTTTTTTTTTTTTTTTTTTTTTTAAGTGCAGTCATATGTGTGTGTGTGTGTGTGTGTGTGTGTGTGTGTGTGTGTGTGTGTGTTCTTACAGCAGTTTGCTCTGAATGAAGCATGTGAAGCTTTTCTTTTTCTTTTTTTTTTTTTTTTTTTTTTTTCGTTCTGTTCTTTTGTTTACATACATGTACGCACACATCTCGCTCTCTCTCTTTGTTTTGTATTTCTGTCTCCACATCACACACACATGCATGAAAATGCCCCCAGCCCCGTCCGCCTTTCTCCTTCTTTCTCTACTTCCTCCTCCCCCCCCCACCTCCCCACCTCCTCCGACCCCAGCTCCCCTTTTTACACGCTTGAGCCGTGCATTCACCCAGTTCAGTTCAGTAGTGGCGTGACTTTTAGGATGTCTACCTGTACAAAACCATAAACACGACAAATGAAAGGTATAAAAAGAACAGTAGCTACCAGAGCCAGACTGCTGTGAACCATCCACAAATCAATGATTAAAGCCATTACTGCTTCAGGTATGATGGTCATTGGCAGCTGCATGTGTATTCATGAAAAGCAGAAGCAGGTTCTGTCCATCATGACATCATAGACAGGTGATAAGAGTTATCAGCACTTTGCATTAGCGGGGTGTGTTAACCTTTGCCACTGGTCTGAGCTTCGCAGATGTTCTCTTCACATCTGACCTCACCTTCTGATAACCAAGTGGCCCCATAGAGTTTCAGCTAACCCCGTTCAGGTATTTATCCACTGTGAAGGTCAGTCAGGATCATAGATCATATGACACAGGGTTTGAAACAGTTTTTTTTCAGGAGTAAGTGGGCCATGCTTATTGGTAGTTACTTGCGGGCCTGATGGGCTGATCTCTGAGCTGAGGGAAAATCTGGGTGAATGAGATAACATGATCCATCTTCTTAAATTGGGTCACACAGCACCTGCCCCTGTTTTGTTTTAGCGCAGAAATTTAAAGTTGCTGATTCAAATTGCACAGTACATGGGTTTTTTTTTTTTTTTTTTCCCAACCTTTCACTCTTTTCTCACAAATATGTTTCATCATTTTTTTTTCCCCACACAAATTGCTTCTGGGTGTCTGTTGTCAAATCCTTACAGATTTGTGACTGTTGATTGACAAAGGCTTTTCGACCACTTTATATCAGTAATCCCACTGTCATTGATGTGCAAGAAAATGTATAGACACCAAGATACATGTGCATGTACAAAGCTAATGCATGAAGACCCCCGTGTGTACACACACACACACACACACACACACACACACACACACACACACACACACACACACACACACACACACACACACACACACACACACACACACACACACACACACACACACACACACACACACACATGCACAAACACAGACATACACACACACACACACACACACACACACACACACACACACACACACACACACACACACACACACACACACACACACACACACACACACACACACACTACACACACACACACACACACACACACACACACACACACACACACAAAACTACACGCACAGGCACACACTCACAAATTTTACAAGAGTGAACAGTTTAACTAGTTTGTAAATGAACCTGAAGAAAGGGTACGTCGAAAACAGTTCTCGTTTGCAAAAGCTTTAACACATGAAAACATTTCATGAAGTCATCTTGGGACTAAACGAATCAAAGCCTGATGTTTTTATTAAAATGGGGGGCTAATGTGACTTAATCTTACCTGTCCTGATCTTATAAACTGAATCTTGTGTTGTGACAGGGAATGGAGCAGTTCCAGGGCATGGCTGTTGGAGATGTTTGAGCGAGTGGCAGAAAAGATGCGAGGAAAGGGGGACCAGCAGGAAACGGTTCTTCAGTCCCTGTTGGACCTGTTGATGCTCGGCATGCTTCCAACTACAGCCTGCTTCTGATGTGGGCATCCCTGGCCAACGCCATACCTGTAAGATCATTCGGCTGTTCTTTGTGTGTGTGTGTGTGTGTGTGTGTGTGTGTGTGTGTGTGTGTGTGTGTGTGTGTGTGTGTGTGTGTGTTTGTGAGTGTGTGTGTGTGTGTGTGTGTGTGTGTGTGTGTGTGTGTGTGTGTGTGTGTGTGTGTGTGTGTGTGTGTGTGTGTGTGTGTGTGTGTGTGTGTGTGTGTGTGTTGTGTGTGTGTGTGTGTGTGTGTGTGTGTGTGTGTGTGTGTGTGTGTGTGTGTGTGTGTGTGTGTGTGTGTGTGTGTGTGTGTGTGTTGGCTTCTGTGCGGTATCAGTGACATTAATCCCACCCTGCTCATTTTGGTTTCCCTACACACAGCTGTAACCAGGTTCTCACTGTTGCAGCCCAGTGTCCACAGTCTTCAGAGAACAGTCAATGTCAGGTCTTGAGGCATCCCACTAGGGGGATGTACTGCACTCTGATGGATTCACTTCACTGTGGTTTAGTGGTGGCTGTTCTGATCAGTCTTGTTGTTACATTTCGTTGTGTATTTGGCAAGGGCAGTCATCAATATTTTACAGCCAAGAAAACTTTTTGTGCCTGTTTTATGCACATTGCTTGGTGAAGAGTGACTGAATTTTTAAAGATTGCTTCTTCAGTGTATATCATTAAAACTTTTGTTGACTGGTGTAGTGAAAAAAGATGTTCTCTTACTAAGAAGAGTAATGTTTCTGTTGAGTTTGTGTGTCAGACTTGATGTGACTTCTGTGCTTGACTGGGCTTCAAGCAACAAGACTTGACTGGATGTGTGTGTGTGTGTGTGTGTGTGTGTGTGTGTGTGTGTTTGTGTGTGTGTGTGCATTTATCTAGGTGTGTATGTGTGCGTATGCATTTGTGGGTATATACATGTGTGTTTGTGTGTGTGTGTGTGTGTGCATTTATCTAGGTGTGTATACTCGTGTTCTTGCGTGTGCATTTGTGGGTATATACATAAAACGTGTGTTACTTGTTTCTGTTGTTGTTATGTTTATGACAATGCTTTCATAGCAAAACTGATTTCCCGGGTATGTTTGGCCAGATCATGTTTTGGACTTTGGCATTTGTGCTGTCAAATAACAAAGTGACTGAGAAAGCCCGGTGTGAAGTGTTTGCCAGCATTGGTGCCACAGGTTCAGGTCAGGATTCTTCTTTCTTATGTCTCTTTGATAGCTGTTCTGTCGTTAAGATTGTTCTTGTTTGGTTCGCTTCTTTCTGACCATATTCCTCAGTTTGAGACGTCTTGTTTGATGAAGTGACCTGTGTCCACAATTTGACTATTTTATCATGATGTCTTTTGAAAAGTATGTATTGTATGTATTATCATTTTTTTAATTGACATAAATTGAATGAAGTTTCTGTCGTCAGAACTTTCACATTACACTACATAATTGAAAAACACATCTTGCTCTGACACCTTAAAGTACAGGTACATGATCAACAATAACAGTATTTCCTTTCTTTCACCCCTTTTGGTGTATGGAACATATTGACGGTCATAACCATGAATTTAAAGAGAAAAAAAAGTCACATCCTTGAATAGACAGTGTACATGTGTATCATCAGGAACGTATTTCACCTACAAATAGATCTGTTCAAAGTAGTCTCCTTTGCTTAAGATGAATTTGGGTAAATTCAGTAGACATTTTCTCAAAGAATGACTTAACAAGTAACAAGTAAAGATGAATTTTCTGTGATGTGTCATTTTTAGGCAATGGTAAGGCAGCTGTTTCCTTGGCCGGCCAAGTATAGGTCCTACCAGCTGTCTAAAAAGAATATGCACCTTTTTTCCATCTACCACTTGATGGATGCAGTCATGTTTCATATTGCTTTGAATCAGCTTATGGAAAACATCGTTCCTTTTTTTCAAAATAGAAATGGTATTTTTGATGCAGTGAGCTTAGAACAAGGAATATTAGACACTTTCCTGTCAGGCAGTCAAACTTTCATGTTTTTTTTTTAATGTTACAACAATGTTCTGTTAAAAGCTAAAAGGTATTTAAAAGTATACTGAGTGAAGTGTTCCTTTCCATTGATACATAAGAATAGGTGTTACGTTTGTATGAAGAGGCGTAATATGAAAGAGGAAATTCATCTGTCACCAAGGGAAATAAGAATTATGTGGCATCCATCTTGAAAGAATTATAATAATGTTGAATGGACTTTCAGATGTTATTTTGGAAGATGATGTGAGGTTGTGTATTTTTGGCAAGTAAACACAAAATGAAAACCATCATACACCCTATTCATAATGCAGTCTTTATGTGTATACTTTTTCTCTCAACAATCCATTATTGTCATAAACATGCATGTGCATTCATACTCGTGCATGATTTCCATACATGCACATGTCCACACCACTATTATATAGTAATGGCGTAAATCATGCTAGGTAGGCAGGCGCTCAAAACCTCTCCAATGCTTTGGGTTTATGCGTAGGTTAGGCATCTGATAATTATCATTCATGTGACCCTTCACCTATCCCTTTTCTGACTGGTTTGTTCACATATTTATTTGTGTATTCATTTATCTGTAGACCCTTCACACTATGACCTCATGAGTTAGATCTGATGTAGCATATATGGATTAATCCACACACAGTCACACCTTAATGAAACCGAAACTGAAAATATTATGACACTTGATTGTGCAGTGTGTTTGTGATTTTAATATTACTGTCAGAGAAATATGAATTGCAAGGAAACATGTTGATTTTCTCTGTCATCTAAAAAAAAAAAGACAATGCAGGTCATTACAGTCATGTTTATTGTTCAGCGTATCCTCCGTGGCAATTGTTGTCAAGTTGGCGTGTGCTGTCTTGCAGTGACTGAGGATTCCCTCTCCTCTCTTCCTTATCTGAAGTGCTGCATCTTGGAAGCCATTCGCCTCAGATCTCCGGGAATTATAACTCGTCGTGTCATTAAACCCATCAAAGTCAAGGTCAGTGATGATGTATGTGTGTGTGTGTGTGTGTGTGTGTGTGTGTGTGTAACAGTAATGTAGTAGTGCTTTGATTTATGTCTTTTTTCGCAAGTGTGTGTATGTGTGTGTGTGTGTGTGTGTGTGTGTGTGTGTACCCGTAAATTTATATGTAATCTTCTGCGAAGAGGTGCTTGAATATGATAAGATTATTTTGCAGATTTAAAGGTTCACATATGTCTATAAGCTCTTTGCATGTGTGCATGTGTGCATGCGTGCTTGTGTGCATGTGTGTGTGTGTGTGTGTGTGTGTGTGTGTGTGTGTGTGTGTGTGTTCTTACAGATGCATGGTTATGTGCACCTGTCGTGTAAGTCAATGCTTGTATTCAAAGCAGTCATGATAAATTCACTATGCAGTCAGTAACATTCATTTCATGACTGCTTTGAATCTATTTTTCTGATCTGCCTGTCTTTCTGTCTGTCTGTGTATCAGTCAATCTGGTCATCAATTTGTCTGTCCATCTATGTGTATGTTCAGTACTCACTTTGATCCACAATATCAGTGACAGTGTCTTGTGTGTATTCCATGCGGCGGCCATGTCTTGTACACCCTTTGCTGACTGTGTGTTTTCAGGAGCTGACCATTCCGGCAGGAGACATGTTGATGGTCTCCCCTCTGTGGGCTCACCGTAATTCACACTTCTTTCCTGACCCTGATAGCTTTATACCGGTACGACTTAATCTGTTCTATCTTTTGGTGTCAGAGTTTTCTGCCTTTATAGGACCAACACTCTGCATTTTTGTGTCTGAGTTCTGGGTGTTCATGGCTTACACAGTTCTCTTCTATGTCGAGAGTTTGTGTGTTTTAGACCAGCACGATACTATTTTTTGTGTCAGAGTGTGTTCCAGTAAGAGCAGCATTGTGCCATCTTTTTACATCAAAGTTGTGTGCCTGTTGAAGCACACTCTACTTTTTTTTTTTTTTTTTGGTGTTAAGAGTTTTGTGCCTTTAGAACCAACGCTATACTCTTTTTTTAGGTCAGTTTTGTGTTTTTAAGACCGACATTGTACTCTCTTTTATGTCAGAATTGTGTGCCTGTGTGTACCTTAAAGACCAATGCTGTGTCCTTTATGTGTCTGCACCTCAAAGTTTAGTGCCTGTAGGACCAACATTATACTTTGTCAAAACTTTGAGCTATTACCACCAGCACTTTATTCTCTTTTGTGTCAGCATTTTGTACATTTAGAAGCAACGCTGTACTCTGTTTTGTATTTGTACCCAAAGAACTGGCAATATATTCTTTCTGTGTAATGGTTGTGTACCTTTTAGGACCAGCACAATATCCTGTTTTGTGTCAGTACTGTGCCTTAAGGATCAACTCTATACTTTTTTTTTTGTTTCAGAGCTTTGTATGTGTATGGCCAATACTATCCTCCTCTTTCGTGTCAGTTTTGTGCCAGTAGGAATAACATTTACTTCCTTGGGTATCAGGAATTAGAACCAACACCATACTGTGTTTTGAGTCTTTGTGCTTGTGGGGACTCAGTCAGAGATATGTATCTGTATGACTAACACAGTTGTATAAAGTTTTGTGCCTTTGGGACGATCGCTGTACTACTAGTTGTGTCAGAGCTATATTTATGTGTGTGCAGGACTAACACAGTTGTATGAAGCTTTGTGCCTTTGGGATGAACACTGTACTACTAGTTGTGTCAGAGCTATATTTATGTGTGTCTGTAGGACTAACACAGTTGTATGAAACTTTGTGCCTTTGGACACACACTGTACTACTGGTTGTGCCAGAGCGATATGTTTGGTCCCAGCACACTTTTATGCAAATGCTTAGTGGCATAGAAGTGGTGAGAGCATTTCACTTGTCCACTGTAAGGTTCAGTTGTTCTTGGCAATTGCACAATTGAGAATTTCAAGCCTTGATTGGGTCTGCTTCTTCTTCTTAGTTCAGCTTTGTTTGGTTAAGTTACATGTAGTTGCATGTTCCTTTATTTTTTCACTTGATACGTTCTGTACGTTTTAAAGGCTGGGAAGATGAAAGTGAATAAGTGTTCACTTATTTGCATCGATGCGCACACCCTTAAGCACACAGATATACACACACATACATGCATTCATACCCACCTACACCCATACCCGCACCCACATGCATACACACACACACTCATACACATCTACATGCACCCCCACCCCTCTCTTTTTCTTCCAATTCTCTGTTGTGATTTATAATGAATGAATATTAATGCGGTGTTTTCAGGAGAGGTGGGAGAATGCAGACTTGGAGAAGAATGTGTTTCTGGAAGGTTTCATTGCATTTGGCGGAGGCCGGTACCAGTGCCCTGGAAGGTTGGCGCTCTCTGTTAATTTATTTAGTCTTGAGCAATAACCTGACGTAGTGTCTTTGAAAACATCAGGCTATACAGTGAAAGAAAGAAAAGGAGACTGGGCTCTGTAGCCCTGAAGCATAAGACAGTATGTGGGCACGTTTACTTAGAAGAAAATTTACTACAACGCAGAAAAGAAAAAAAAAAAAAAACAAAAAAAAACAAACAAATCACAAGATAAACACAACGCGGTTTGACCTCATTGGTCTTCTTTGGACAAGAGAAACAACATTCAAGACAATGAAAACAAAGCGTGAACAGACAGTCATTTATCTCCTTAAACTGGGTGCAAAATGGATGTGGAATGAACATACCACTGTCTTGAACGATGTTTTTTTTTTTTTTTTTTTTTTTTCCTGTACCAACCTCTGCGCCACCTCAGAGACAGTGAATCCGCTGCTCATTCGGACGCCCTGTCCACAGCCACAGTCCGGTCGGCCCTGCCGCAGCCCTGGCACCGGCAATCCACAGGGAACAGTCAGTGTCAAGTCGTCAAGAGGCAACCCACCGGAGGAGACACTGCACTGCTGCTGAGTCACTTCGGCGGTGTTCAGTGGCGCCTGTTCTGATCTAATATGCAGGACACCACCTACTAAGCTCCCTACTGATGACAATAATTGCTTAGTCACGGAGCCGGTATGAGTGAGCTCTCCCTCCAGAGGGTGCCACCACGTCCATCCAGCGACAGCCCCCATGGACTCGCCGATACTGGTGACCCCGACAGAAACAAAACCAAGGCCACAGACGTGGAGAGGACATCGAAATTGAGGTCACCATGAGAACATGGCATGAAGGGCCACAGAATTTGAGACTTTTTTTTTTTTAATGCTGATCGATGAGAATGAGGAAGATTAAGATGATGCTTCGGATTTCCATTTCGGTCTGAGACTACATGACAGGCTGTACTCCTCGCTTCCTTTCATAATATATCCTGGCGTCAACCGGGCCCGAGAGATACAGGCACCTGCAGTGTTTCAAGAATTTGAGCAACACTCTCAGAAAACGCATCCATTAAGTGGATGAAACTCGACTGTGTGGTCCCAGTCTTCCCAACTGAGAGTCTGCAGCAAACTCAACTCTGGGTAGGAGCCGGTCGGGGCAGTAAAACCCACATGACTTCTGCTGGGATTCGAACCCATGACCTCCCAGCCGGGAGTCCCGCGACGCTAACCACTTCGCCATGGTGGCTGGTCATCTTGAACGATGTTTGTTTTGCCTGAAGAAGACCAAAGAGGTGGAAATGCGTTAGGTTTGTGTTGTAATTTTGTAGTAATTCTTGTTTTAACTGAAAAAGATAGCATACTGGCCTTAGCAGCAGGAGTTGACATGGTAAGTATGTTTAGCCAAAAAGGGAAAATGCTTGATTATTTCAGCAGATTGATTAGCTGAAGGTCAAATCTTTGGATATTCGCAAACATGCACAGATAAACACAAACTGAGTCACAGTTGCAGGCATGCAGTCAGAAATGTATGTGATCATCAGTATACAGCTACACAGGCACATAGTCATGCGTATGTGCATGGGTAGAACAAAGTTTAACAGGATGAGATTTCTTTCTTTGTGTATGTATGGATGTAAAGATGAATGTATATGAAGTAAAGAAAATCATGTGTTCCTTTACTATTTACTGTAAGTAAACAAGTCTTGCCCTTGCCAAATATCGTTATTGTAGTGTGTGTGTGTGTGAGAGAGAGAAAGAGAGAGTGTGAGTGTACACATGTGTTTTGCATGTGTGTGTGTATGTGTGTATGTATGTGTGTCTCTGTCTTTCTGTGGGTGAAACAGAGAGGGGGGGGGGGGGGATGCGAAGAGGATGGGAGATGGGATGGGATAGAGTAGGAAAGGACAGGGAGAGAAAGAGATATGAAGAGAAATTAGCAGAGGATAGAGAAGCTAAAGTGAGCCCTCTGTTTGTATGCTTCAATGCTTTTTGGAAACAGATTCATGCCATAGCATAATGTTTTCCTGTGTGTGTGTGTGTGTGTGTGTGTGTGTGTGTGTGTGTGTGTGTGTGTGAAGGTGGTTTGCCTTGCTGGAGCTGCAGCTGTTTCTGGCTCTCTTCCTGCAGCGTTTTGAGTGCAGACTGAAGGGCCCTGTTCCTGACATAGTGAGTTATCCACACTTACTGCGTTTCAGGGAACAATTTCTTGAGATTCATAATCATCAGTGTTTTTGCAGATTTCCTCATTTTTGTTCCCAGAAATCGTGTGATTTTTTTTTTTTCTATGGGGAAAAATGAAATTTGAAAAGAAACTGGATATTTTTGAAGAGTATGTTTTGGAATGGTGGTATGCTCAGCTGGATGAGTAAAAGGAAGTGGATGTGCACATGATGGAAAATTGGCCTTAGCCCCATCCCTTCTTTAGTGCAATAGTAATGAGAGAATGGAAGGAAAGCAACAAGAATGAAACATACAAATATGAATTAAAAATTCAAAAGTATTAGATGCAGTTCTTTTCATTTAAATCTATTTAACCTAAACGCAGTTTTGCAGCACACATGGACATAGACTTATGGGAACACATACACACAACACACACACACACACACACACACACACACACACACACACACACACACACACACACACACACACACACACACACACACACACACACACACACACACACACACACTCACACACATCGGTGCAGGCAATATTGTATTAATCACAATTATGCTGTTGTGCCTAACTGACACATGATTTGGGGCACCTGTTGGTAAAGATGTAGCACTGGGTCAACATGTGACCAAAATTGTATGCTCCAAAGGAAGATGTGTTATTTTTGTTTACCTGTACATACATATTGTCTCATCACTCACCCAGTTTTCATGCCATTAAAAAAATATGGGGTTTTTTCAGTGAAACATTGTGACTTATGTAAACCTGAAGTCATTTTCATAAATAACAAAACATCCCTGAAATGGTTCGAACTTTGACCCATCAGCAAAACGTGGTTTAGGATATCCATGATATGCAGCAATGAGTTGTTTCTTCACAGAAAACATGGCTCACTGGACACCCAAATGTGTGTGATAAAGGTTAAAGTGATGTATGGTGAAGTTCATATCCACCCCAGAGTCTTAGGTAATTCGGTCTATCTATTTTAGACAATATCCAGTTTTTCTTTCAATGCAGCTCATTGACTGCTACTAACAGAGATGCTTATCAGAGAAGGGATGTAACAACCTTGTGATTGAAAAGAGCAAAGACACACCAGGCCATCAGGCACCAAGCATTACCGTGAACACTATCACTTGAAATCATCCGAGCCCAACTGCATTTAGAAGTCTTTGAATACCAAAGGTTTTTGATGTAACATGTACATAATTAGCACTGCAGCAGGTGTTCCAACACCATGTCTCTGTGGCTCAAACCTTCTCAACCTCTATGGGAATGAAAAGCAACGTCACCGTCACTGACAGACACAGACAGCTCTCAATGAGAGGATATGGTTTGATGGCTAGTTCAAAGGTTCAGCTCTACAAAGATCTCAGACACCATCCTCTAATCCACACAATGGTCTATTCTTTTTCAGACCCAGCAGTTCAAGTGTTACTCCCATAATTTCTGAACTGTTCAAGGTTTTTGATTTGACTGAAATGAACCAGCCGACCCACTCCACTGGCGCCCTCTTTACTGTTTCAGAGTCCTCTCCACCTGGTGGGAACGCAGCAACCGGTGGGGCCCATGCCCTGTGCACCTGAAGAAGCTGTGAACTCTGAAGTTTGGAACTCTGTTCTTGATGACTTCTCAAAGTACAAAAACCTATGTGTGCAAAGATTTTTTTGGTGATGAAGTTTCTCTCCTGATGAAGGTGTGTCCATTTGATGAGATGTGATTTTTTTGTTGTTTCTTTGGATGTAAAATGACTTCATTATAAAACTATGATGACAGTTTCTTTCATGTCAGCCACTCTTAGGTGACATTGTACTTGTTTTCTTTTATCTTTATATTCTGTTAAACATGTTCCAACCATGACTATGCAAATCCAAATCCAAATGAAAAAAAATGCTATTTTGTATAGTTCAGTTTTTTTAAAACTGATGTAATTGCTACATGCTCAAATTGGTGAAGGCTATATAAAAAAAAGTCTTGGAAAGTTTCCTGCTTGTTCATTCGACTTTTTATTTCACTCTTTTCCTACCTGTACAGGTGATGCCAGTCTTTCCCTACATATGTGCAATGTTCATAGTTGCATGACCACTGCTTATGCAGCTTGTTAAGCAATTTGCTATTCGAAAAGAAGCAAAAAAAATTTCTATGTTAGACTTGAGAATTTGATAATCAACATCATTTTGATGGTTGAATTCAGTTCTAATACCTGAAATTAGTTTTTAATTATGAAAAATATATTTTTTTGTGCTGCTGTACTGTCATACACTGGCACCCAGTGCTGGACACTATGTCATGAGCAGGGCGTGATGTTGGAGCCAAGGTGCAGGCATCATAAAGGGAAAATATTAAGATGTACTGGCTCATGGGAAGCTCAACTAGCCATTGGTTCTATGACAGGAAGTACTGTTAAGGTTCTTTGTTGACTTTTTTAGTGTTTAATGTTTGTTGCCTGATCAAATGTTTTGTTGTAAAACATTGTTGACAGTTGCAGAGTTGGACATATCAGGTACGCCATATCACTGTTGAAAAATTTACAGGATAACAAGAGCGTTACATATCACTGTTGAAAAATTTACAGGGTAACAAGAACGTTACATATCACTGTTGAAAAAATTTACAGGTAACAAGAACGTTACTTTTTCGTACACTGCTGCAATTCCAAATTTCCAGTTATGCAGAGCATCTGTGTGTGGAGTTACTTGTTTTGATCAACAACTTTGTAACTCAGATATTTACATTTTGTGGACCTCAACACATTGGATGGCAGTGCTCAACATTCTTGGATATTTGTGGTGTACTTAATTAGCATGCATGGGTGAGAGAGAGAGAGAGAGAGAGAGAGGGGGGGGGAGGTGGGGTAGGGGAGGGAAAGCATGTATATGTATGGTGTGATTGATTATATTGAAATGCACTTAAATACCCTTGTTTTGGTGTGCTGAACAACAATTTCACAAATCAAAAAGATTTAAAGTTATATGTTTACTCATGGATTGTCATTAGAAACACAATTTTTATAACATGTTCCCCTGGGTTTGTTCTTAAATGATTAATTGTTGTTGTTGTTGAGATAATAGAGTTTGAAGGAAGTGTCCCTTCTGTTCAAGCAGATCAGCAGCCCAAACTTGCCAGGAGGCGTAGCTGCCCAGGTTGTGAACTAGATAGAATTGAAAGGATTCAAGTGCCAAATTAATTATGGATACTGGTTGTTTGGGATAGAATTGAAAGGGTTAAAGTGCTTACTTGGTTATGGATGCTGGCTGTTAGGATAGAATTGAAAGGGTTAAAGTGTCAAATAAGTTACAGATGCTGGCTGTTGGGATAGAATGAAAGGGTGAAAGTACCAAATCAGTTATGGATACTGGCTGTTGGAATAGAATTGAAAGGGTTAAAGTGCCAAATCGGTTATGGATACTGGCTGTTGGGATAGAATTGAAAGGGTTAAAGTGCCAAATCGGTTATGGATACTGGCTGTTGGGATAGAACAGAAAGGGGTTAAAGTGCTTAATTAGTTATGGATGCTGGGATAGAATTGAAAGGGTTAAAATGCCAAATCAGTTATGGATATTGTTATTAAATTGGGTATTTATATAGCGCCTATCCACGGTCACAGACCAAGCTGTAAGCGCTTTACAATAAACACACTACCTCACTTACTCAATGGGCTGCCTACCCAGGTAGAGCCGGCCGAAGAGCAGCCTACTGGCGCTCATTCAGTCGTTTTCCCGTACAATTCAAATATCAGTCACTCATTTTCATTTATTCATTTATTCCTCCAGTTTTTCACATAGGATGCATGTGATGTTTATAGGTGTCCTCCATTTCCACCGGTACACAATGGCACACGATAACAGTAAGTGACAATTTTTGTGGCATGGTAAGAAATACCAGGGGGCTATCTTCAATCTGTATCAATTTTGCCAGGGCAGCGGGGAACCCCCCTGCTCTTTTTGATTTTCAACTGCCGTGGGTTCTTTAACGCGTGCAGGGGGCCAGGAAGGCACACAGGTCCGACTTCCTTATAGTCCCCATCCGATGGATTTGACGTTCAGTTTGAATTGTCATTCAAACTGGGAAAGAAAGAGCGAGAAAGGCAGGGCTCGAACCCATGCACTTCTCACATGTTGGTTTGGCAGGCGAATGTCTTAACCACTCTGCCACCTTTCTTCTGGCTGTTGGGATAGAATTGAAAAGATTAAAGTGCCAAATCAGTTATGGATGCTGGGATGGAATTGAAAGGGTTAAAGTGCCAAATCAGTTATGGATGCTGGCTGTATGGACAGAATTGAAAGGGTTAAAGTGCCAAATCAGTTAATGATGCTGGCTGTTGGGATAGAATTGAAAGGGTTAAAGTGCCAAATCAGTCAATGATGCTGGCTGTTGGGATAGAATTGAAAGGGTTAAAGTGCCAAATCAGTTGATGATGATGCTGGCTGTTGGGACAGAATTGAAAGGGTTAACATGCCAATTCAGTCATGGATGCTGGCTGCAGTGAGATGATCGAATCAATGCATTATCTTCTCGGATTCTTTCATGTCTTTCATCATACTACCTGGATGTTTATTTATAGTACATTTTAAACAGCCTTTGGTTATGAAGAGTTTACTGATGTGAGAAAAGTCTTTTCATTGTTCCCTTGGTTGTTTCATATCTTTCGTTACCATACTTGGATGTTTTATTGGATGGTACGTTTTGAATAGCTACATCGTCTTTGGTCATGTATGGATGTTGGGTATTATAATGTGAACAGTACACAGCCTTCTCATTGTCTTTTAGATTCTTTTATGCCTTTCGTCACCATACCTGGATGTTACTGATAGTATGATTCAAAGTGCTAGATCACTTTTGGTCAGGCGTGGACATCAGGCGTTGTGAGACGAAACTGTTCTCAGTATCTCCTTGATTGTTTTCATATCTTTCATCACCTTTCTTGGATGTTTATTGATGGTACATTTTAAGGTTGTATACTACCCTTACTGCTGCTGCCATTTTAGTCGGCATTCTGATGTCTTTCCAATTATTTCATCACTGCTGTGTGTAGTTTGTAATATTTACAGAAACTTGCAAATTTTGCATAGTTTCTGTGAACATTTGTTTGAAGTATATATGGTGACATACTTGTTCTGTGGATGATATGAAGGATCCACTTTTTGATATTGTTCTTAAGTGACTAAAAAGCATTGTTTGTGTGTTTTTTTTTATTGCAAGAAGGGTATTTAATAAGCATCACATTCTTGCTTTTATTATATGAATAGATATTTGCACTGTGATACGTTTTTGTTTAATAGCAAACTTATCTTTCGTTGTTTTTCAGTCTGTTTGGCATTTTTAAGCTCCAGATCTCATAGTATCAAATTCAGGCACATGGTGCAAACATATCCTTTTACATTCTAATGATGTCATCATATGTCTGTCAAAAGAAGTATTCTGAATATCTCAGATGTTACTTCACATCTTCTAAAGACCACAACAGGACGTATGTTGATTTTACATTTTAAAGTCAAGTCTATGAGATTGTTCCACTAATACAGCAGTTATTAACATTATTTCCTGTTCCTGACCATTGTAGGTGCCATGATGCAAGTTTTGTACTGTTCACAAAATGTAATATGCAAAGTTACTCGTTACAATGTTTTAACAGGATGTGGACTTACACACTTAGTAAAAAAATGTTTTAACAGGATGTGGACTTACACACTTGTTACAAGGGTGGTGAGAGAGATGTATTTTTTTCTTCTCTTTATGTGGCAGAGCTTTTGCTTACAGGTTTGTTTGTTTACACTTGTGTGTGTGTGAATAAAGGAATCCTTGAAAACAGGTTTTTTGCAGCTGTATTCATGATTTATGTATATATATATATACATAAACACACATTCACAATGCTCACATATAGATATATATGTATATATATATATCATACAAAAAACTGTTAAATCTAATTGCCCAAGTTATTATTATATGTGAAGAAGCAAGTTGTGGATATATGTCTGAATACATGTAACTGATGAGAACATACCTTATAGTTTTATTTATTTATTTTTATTATTTTCCACCAAACACTATGAATGAAGGTACAAGGTTTTCATCAGTTGTGGATGATACAGTTCTCTGAATGTATGTTTCCCTGTGAATGTACTGACGTTCACATGCATACACGGGCGTCTGTCTGGACATGAGGATATGTAAATTAGTAGTGCTTTCCAGCTGTAACAGGAAGATCTATAAGATTTGGTTAGACCTTTGAGACAGTATTTAAATGTTTAGTATTGTTTGTGGCTGTCGCGGTTTTTTTCTTTCTTTCTGTTTTTTCTTTTTTCTTTAAAAAAAAAAAAACTTTGCCCCATCTTACTTTTGACCTTTGAAATCAATCATTTGCGTTCAAGGTCGATTCACGTGCCCTGGCAGTAAAATTACATGTGAAGGGAGGCTACCAAATAATGAATTGAAGAACTGAGCTCAATGGATATTATGTCCCCTGATTCACGAGACCTGCACATTATACTATGTTTTATTTGACACATTCCGGGAAAAAAAAAAAAATCACCCGGAAACACAACAGCTGACTTTGGGTGATTTACACATCCTGAACATATATGCAGTTTTTATGTGGCTTGGTGTGTGGCTTTTGAGACATACTGCGATAGCTGACTATGTGTGCACACATCGCAAAGACGGAGAGACTACCTGGTACCCTAGTGGTGTTTGCAAAATTGTTACTCACACACCAAGATACATCATAACAAGGTCTGTCAACAGACGAATATTGTCTATGTTTCATTTAAAAAGGGGCGGGGGGGGGGGGGGGGGGGGGGGGGGGGGGGGAATTAAAAAGTTTTGCAAGGGAAACTACCATATCACTGCTGTAGTTGTTTCCCCTTACAACATGCGTGTACCCGTCTGCCTTCAATGATTTGAACAAAATCCAGTTGAACAACTTGTCCTTGAGAGCTGAAAAATGTATTGGACATCCCTTCGCACTTTTTTGTGTGTTCCTTAAGATGACCCCAAGACTCGGCGGTTCTTTATCTAAATGGATAAATGAATGAAGGAATCTTTGTTTTGTATCTTCACCGCATCAACTGCTTCCACGTCAGTCTTCTATCTCTGCTGTCTATCGCGATCAACCACCCTGAACAAACGGAGCCACGACTGATAGCTAACATGATCACATAGGATGCTGGTTTTGTTTACACTACAACGATTCCCTCATTGCTGTCCTATGGGTGGCTGGCTGGTCATGCGGTTGATTCTTTGAGAGAGAGAGAGAGAGAGAGAGAGAGATCGTGTGGTTGATTCTTTGAGAGAGAGGGAGAGAGGACCAACTTCTTTATTCACGAGGATAATAGATAAGCACTGACGCGCTTTTTTTTTTTCACATCCAGCCCTCGTCCTGAGTAGGGATTACAACACCTAGTGAAATGAAACAATGTAAGAAAAACAACAAGCAAACAAACAGGGGGTAATGCAATCATAATGGAACATCAAATGAAATTAGAAGAGAAATGAACAAAAATAAATAAAAAAACAAACAAATAAACAAACAAACAAACAAAAAAAAAAAAAACAAAGAAAGAGAGGAGAAAAAGGGAGAAAGAGAGAGAGTGTTGTTTTTTTTTTTTTTTTTTTGAGAGAGAGAGAGAGAGAGAGATCGTGTGGTTGATTTTTTTTTGTGAGAGAGAGAGAGAGAGAATGCACCATCAACGCCACACTCGTGTCAATCGCACACTTCACAGCCTAGCACATGATTGCCGATGCAGAGGTCGGTGGTGGTTACTGGTAAACCGACAGTTGCTATTGAACTTGCCGCCTTTGTTTCTAGGCAGTTCTGCCTGGATATCTCTGATAGAAAGAACCAGGCTCCATCCCAGGGGAACGATGATGCAGAGTGGGACAAATGAATGGTGGTCACTTTCTCGAGCGAAGAGAGAGAGAGAGAGAGAGAGAGAGAGAGAGAGAGAGAGAGAGAGAGAGAGAGAGAGAGCATTCAGAATTAAAAAACAAACAAACAACCTTTGTTCGATCAAGGATTGAGATTTCAGGCAGAGCAAATAGAGAGAGAGAGAGAGAGAGAGAGAGAGAGAGAGAGAGAGAGAGAGAGAGCACTCAGAACTTAGAAAACCTTATTCGATCAAGGTTTGAGATTTCAGGCAGAGCCAGTTCTTCAGAGAGAGAGAGAGAGAGAGAGAGTTTGGATTTCAAACTAAGACAGTGCAGACGGCTGAATTTCATCATCTTGGCAAAACTTTCACACACACACACACACACACACACACACACACACACACACACACACACACACACACACAAACACACACACTGAAACCATTTATTGTTAGATTAACTATACGTTGTACGGACATTTTAAACAACATAAATAACACAAATTCAGAAAAGTAAATTCAGAATAAATAAATGAAAAAAAAAAAAAAAGAAAAAACAGACACTGTCAATTTATTATTTCAGGGATGAGAAAAATGTAGAGAAATTATTTACGATAGTTTAATAGAATTTATAAGGTGACCAAAGTCCAATGGACATACAAATATCACTCTCTTCCTCTCTCTCATACTTCTACTTACCCCCATCCCGAGAACCCTTCTTACACCTTATTATATCCGTGATAAAATAATAAGCAATTATCATTATCCTCCCCCGCCCCCCCCCCTCTCTCTTTCCTCTCTCTGGGCGAGTCTGGGCGACACACACACACACACACACACACACACACACACACACACACACACACACACACACACTAGCGCGCGCGCACCCCACGCACGCACACATGCAAAAAACCCCAACAAAACAAACAAACAAAAAACACCAAAAAGCAAAACAACCTCCAAACAAAACTTCCGACTCCTGTATGTTGCCATCTCTCTCTCTCTCTCTCTCTCTCTCTCTCTCTCTCTCTCTCTGTGTGTTCAACTGAGACATGTCTGCAGGCCTACTATGTACATGACCTTAACTTGCTGACGTCAGACACTGCACTGTATGTCACTTGACTTCACTTCTCGAAACCAAAGCCGACTTTTAGGATCACTCGAAAATAAAAAGGAAAGTTTGAAAAACACCACGATGACGCAACCGAAGACAAAGAATCGAAAACCCGAAGCCGCCCAGAATTACAATTACGACTCCGAAGCGGCTTTAAAGAGGTGATTGTCTTCAGAGCGACTTCAGCTTCAAACCATTCTGTCTGTGAGAACTCCAATCGATGAAATCCAGAGAAAGTGGGGTTGCTAAGCTAGGACTTTGTAAATTAACCACTCAGCACATTAAAAAAAAATCATTTGTAAATACACGCAGGAAAACGGCAAATGTGACCCTGTTTATACAGTAGGCCTATGTATGTGATTTTGAAGGATTCTGGCAGAGCCGGGGTTAGATACAGAAAAGAAATGATGTTATTTACCAGTAGAAGGCTTAGGTCATGCTTTCTTAACTCACAGATTGCTATAGCTGATTCTGGTCGTTCCATGGAAATGAATAAGCTCAAAACGGTTATAATCGGCCTATTAAAAACATTCCTGTCAATTTGGGGGGTGGGGTGGGGGAGGGGAGGGGAGGCGTACACCATTGACTAGTAATCATGGATATAGGAGTTTTAACAAGCTTATCAGAACCCTGCGTGATTTTATGTCTGTTTCTTGGTCATCAGTTACGATGCATCTGTCCCGAAGCCATCGTAGATCTGACAGTCCACGCCTCTGTTGTCTGGAACTGAGAGATTCACCTGGCGGAGAACAGGTCCACCAGTCAAGGGATTCGTGGTGTAGGCCTAGGAGACTGGTGATCATAGCTTTTTCCCAGTTCTGAGAGAGAACAAGGGGAAAAATAAAAAGGCATTTCGGAAATGCCGGCTATATGTATTAAAAGAAAAAACCGTTGTAAGTGTACGCTGTTTTTTCAGAAAAGTAATAACACCCTACCAAAATACTATCCTCTTTCACAGTGTGTACACTCTTGAAAAAAATGCTACAGTTTGCCTGCCAGATGACTGTGCAAGTCATTGACGAAAGCATGACTCAGAGGACATACTTAGAATGAAAAGAAAGTGCCATGAAAGTTGCAGTGGATTTTTCTTTAAACGAAATTCATCCATTGTCTCTGGAAAAATCTCACACTGAATCCGAAGTATGCACTTAGAGCATACTGATTGCACATAAAGTGTTTATTTCAGTGAAACTACAGCCAGATGCCGAATGTTGCCACCGTAAACTGTTTAGTGGCCATTTGAACAGCACAGAACTAAAAGGACACGATGGGAGAGTGTATACCTCTACCAAGTTTAACAGTCCTCTAAACTTCAAACTATCTGAATCTATTATGTACGTCTTGATGTATTTCGTAGACTACTACACGTTTTTGAAACTGTTTGACCTACATGAATCCTCATCGTCTCATTTACTCTTTTTGGAAAGAGTTGCCAGATTTCTAGCGCAGTTTGAAACTGTACAATGACCGAATAAGTGCCCCCCCCCCCCCCCCCCCCCCTTCCTTCATGGATGTCTTTCGTTCACTGGATCCGTATTGTAACTCGGATTCGTACCGAATCTTGCAAGTTTATAGAAATCAGTATATACAATAATCATTATTATCATTGTTATTGTTACCGTTACTATCATCATCATCATCATCCTCCTTCTCCTCCTCCTCATTTTCATTATTGTAAGTATTATTAATATGTATCTTCTTTCATTGAAATGCATGCACTCTCTCTTTTGACAGATACACGAAAAGTGTCGAACAATTCCGCTCCTTTTTTAGTGAACACCTTGGTCTGGTATTCTGGATCCGCTCTTTGATCAGAATCTGTTGCAAAAATTAGTCGACCGTTCTTAGGTCACATTTCATCCTTCCTTGAACACATCGCTTCAACAGCTTTTGCATAATCTTGTCGACAGACGAAGAAACAAACCAGCAGACGCGAGTCGCGGAGGTGACAACATATGCCGCAGTCCTTGCAATATATTTCAGAAAAAAAAAAATCAGAACAACCGAATGTGTTTAGTTTTTTTTTGATTTTTGTTTTTGGTGTTCCCAAATCTTCAATGCGATCAAACTGCATTTTAAGCCGGTGAACTTACTTGAAAGCAATTTGTTTCGTGACTGAAAACGTAGTTTTGTATCTTTGATAAACATCTTTTTAATTCTTTTTTTTTTTCCCACACTCTTAAACATGCGTACAAAAGCAATATATTTTCATAAGCGTAATATTCATGTTGGATAACTGCATACATACCTATATACATACTTACATACATATATACAGAACAAAAAAACCATAGAGACAGACGCCATACCACACACGCTGCGTGGGCGCACACACACACGCGCTCCCGCGCGCGCGCACACATCACAGACACACAGACAGACAGACAGACAGACACACACACACACACACACAAACACACACACCGCGTCCGCACGCACTGACTAGCTTAACAAGACACAACAAAAAATCCCTTTTCTTTTTCAGTGTCAGATACTCGGTGGAAATGGATGGACCGACAGTTTCTATTGAACCTGTCACCATCACTCAGTGATGTCTAATGGGGCAATATTGATAGATGACAATGACGGAATGCCACAGCGTCTGTCTCCGCCATGATTGGAGAGTGGTTGACTAGGTCCTGGACAGTAGTGGATGCTTCTGGGTATTTATCTGGATATGTGATTGATATATTTTTTTTTTTCTGGAGGGTTGTTGACACTTAACTTTCTTTCTTTCTTTCTTTCTTTTTTTTTTTTTCTTTCTTTCTTTTTTTCAGATTCTTTTTTTTCTTTTTTCAGTTTCTTTCTTTTCTCTTTTCTTTTTCAGTTTCTTCTTTTCTTTTTTTCATTTTTTTTCATTTTCTTTTCTTTCTTTCTTTCTTTTTCTTCCTTCCTTCCTTCTTTCCTTCCGTTCTTCCTTTCTTTCTATCTTTTCTTTCTCTCTCTCCTTTTCTCATGAGAGATACTTTTATGCAACAGGGAAGCACTTTCTCTTTTTTTTTCCTCTCTTCCAGAAACAGAAAGGGAAAGGGGAGCGGGAGGGGGGTAGATAGACGATAGGTTTTTTTTTTTTTTTTCTTTTTTTAGCAGTCCTCAGGCAAAAAACTACCTGCCCATCAACTGGCGACAGTTTCACATTCTGGAAGATTCCAATAACGAAGAAACTGGGAAAAAAAAAACATTTCACCGTCGTATACCATTTTGTCAGGAAGTCGCCCCTAACTGAACAACCTATTCGCTCCATTCTGACTGGCAAGTGTCAATGTAACAAGTAACAATTCGTGAAGTGAAGTCTCCAACTGTTGGGATGATTATCCGATGTTAAACAAAATTATAACGCTGATCTTTAATTCCTTCGCAGCAGATGCTTGAACTGTTAGCTCTAACCCGGTAGGCACGTCGCTGATCCAAATTCAGCACCTGCCTGATACAAGTGATTACTTGCCCCTGGCGACTGCACAGCCGTCTCTGTCCCCACCATGTAGACAGTGGTTCATTTTTTGTTTTCATTTTTTTTTTTTTTTGGAGAGACCAGCTGATACTTTTCAGGGAGATGGTTGGTTTTGGTTGACACTCCTCTGGAGAGTGGTTTGTTATTTTACTTAGGTAGTGACCGGTATCCCCCCCCCCCCTCCCCCCCCCCCCCCCCCCCCCCCCGTTTGGAGAGGAGTGCAAGCTCAAGCCTGTCTGGGGACAAGCCCAGTGACGGTGAGGAAAGACCCACTGACCGCGGGGAAAGTCCTGTTGACAGCAGGAGAGACTGTAACCCGGGATCCTCTTCAAAGGGCACGTAAGACCTCATGTGGCGAAAGCTTGGTCGTTTGTGGAGTCGCGCTGTTTTCACCAATCAGCAAAACAGCAACCAGTGAAGCTGCGGGATGCACGCGGCAGCTGCTTGATGGTGGTGCTTTTCGCCGGTGGGCTTTGCAGTTATGAAATACGGGCTGGTACACCCATGGGGACGCTCCCGTCGAAGTTCTGTCATGTGTCGGGTCCAGTGGCCATTACACAGTAGCATCTGCTGGGCAGCGGTTATGTCCCTTGACCTATTAATAGAATGTCCCGTGCGCGCCCGCACCTTACGTCAACACGGCGCAGGCTTCAAAGGGCGGTGCAGGACTGCTCCCAGCTGGTTGGTTCGGCAGTTGAGAAAAGAACTTCTCTTGGTCGTCACTGGCACCTCCGTACGCATCTTTTTCTTTCTAATCTGAAGAGTGATGAAGAGTAATCAGAGTAATTAATACTATGCTAAAGAGTGACCAGTATTTCTGTGGAGAGCGCTGCTGGATGAAACCTACCCCCCACAGCGATTGAATTTTGTAGTTGATTCTTTTCTGGCGAGTGGCTGATAATATTTGTTGCAAATTGTTCACATTGGTTGATAATTTTCTGGAGAGTGGTTCATTATTTTCTGAGATTGTTTTATTCATTTTTCTATAAAACTGTTCACACTGGCTGATACGCTTCTGGAGAACTAACTGTGCAGGACAATTGCAGAGAATCAGAGTAAATTTGCTCACACGGCCCAGTTGTGTGCCGTTGTGGCAATTGTTCAATACAGCTGCAAACATAGACGATATATCCCTTTAGAGGCATCAAATTCATGACGTAGTCGCTAATGACTTATCAGACAGAAGGTAGGAATGCTGGCCAGGTAAAATTTTGTTTGTTCGTTTGTTTTTATTAATACAGACAGGTAGAATTTGTTGGAAACAGTTAAGTGAATACGTACCAGTACAAAATGACAAAATGAACTCAGAGTTCAGTGCCGTGGTGTGCATTCACTCGTCCAGCCACCCACCTTGCAGCTCCTGTCAGCGACATGTAACGTTTGCACGTGAATTTAACATAGTACTGGATACACTGGGCCTGTTAGGGTTATCTCACGCCATCCCAGAAAGAATGTGTGCGATCGTACAATGTATGCAGTTGTCCTATGGTCTCAATCGTTTGCAGTTGTTCTGAATCTGGAGTTTATACAAAGTGGTTAGTACTGGTTGATGCTTCTCTATAGTACCTGATACTGACTGATACTTTTCTGAAGTGTTGTTCATACTCGTCTGAAGAGGGGTTGAAATTTTTGTTTAGAAGGGTTGATCTTGGTTGATGGTTTTCAAGAGTGGTTGTTGCTAATAGGTACTAACGTGAAGTGCGGTTGATACTTTTTCTGGAAAATGGTTGGTAGAGCTGATGTTTTTCTGGAGTGGTTGAGACTAATAGACACTTAACTGGAGAGTGGTTGACGCTTTTGTGGAGGGTGGTTGATATCCTCTAAAAAGCGATTGATGCTGGTTGATACTTTGTGGACAACTGTTGATACTTTTGTGGAGAGTGGCTGGTACTTTTGCGGACAGTAATATTTTTTTGTGGAAGGGGTTGATACTTTCGTGGAGAATGGTTGGTATAATGATTTTGTGGAGAGTGGCTGAATAGTTTTGTTGAGAATAGTTGGTACTGTTTACTAACTTTCATGGAGTGTAGCTGGCATTTTTGTGGAGAAGAGTAAGGTAAGGCAAGGTAAGGTAAGGTAAGGTAAGCAAGGCAAGGTAAGGTAAGGTAAGGTAAGGTAAGGTAAGGTAAGGTAAGGTTGCTTATAGAGAGAAGACAAAATTGTCATGGGGAGTTGTCGACTCTTCCTGAGAGTGGTTCATATTCTTGATGGCAATGAGAACAATTCTGATAGTGGGATGAGCAGCAGAGTAGCTTACTCCACTTGAACAAAGCTTGGGGGAAGTTTGTGACGAATCGGTTTCTTCATCGCATTGAATCAAGATGCAAGTTTGAAGATTTCAGTAACATCCGAGCCCTGTCTCGGCTCACAGAATGTAAGAAAACAACATTTGATATGAAAAATAAGATACGCAAAATGACTATAATATGCGTTCAGTGGGTTGTCAACCAATGCTAACGACATCGATCGAGCATGAAACCGACATTTTGTCATGTCCATTATGAACGAATTGCTACCACGAAAGCGGTTTTATTATTGATGAAGCATCGTTTCTGTAGCGTAGTGATAGAATGTCAAACCAATTGGTTTTATGAGCAGCAGGCGATATGACATTAGGGAAAACACATGTGGAAATGTTATGTCCTGGTCCACTGGTGGGTACTGTGGGAAGCACTGAAACATTCGTAGAATGCGTGGCTTTTATATTTTACATAATGAAAACCAGTTAAATGAATTAGTAACAGACCTACTTTTTGCAGATCTTGATATGCAAGGTCATGAATGATTTGATCCTTTGGCATTTACGCTGCATGGTTACAACACACACACACACACACACACACACACACATACACATACACGCTCGCACGCACGCACGCATGAACGCACGCACGCACGCACGCATGAACGCACGCACGCACGCACTCACGCACGCACGCACGCACGCACACACACACACACACACACACACACACACACACACACACACACACACAACACACGGTATGTGCATGCAAGCCCCTGCAATGTAAAGAACAACAACAACAACAGCAACAAACCTAGTGTATACAAGCATTTGTTACATATTAGGTTAAAGATGGATCCTTACGCGGGATAAAAGCAAGGTGTGCTGTGTGTGCAGCCATTCTACTTTTCTTCTTTTTCTTTCTTCCTTCTTTTTTTTTAATCAGCTTACAAACAGTAGAAAAAGTATTAAAGAAAGAGTGAATATGTAAAAGCGTGTATTTATGGCTGTGAATGACAGCACAGGATGTGAAATGACAGGCTACAGAGACGACAAAATGATACAGCAACACTGTAGACTGGACCAGAAAGAAAAAAAAAGATGCATGCAGAGGATACTGTAACTGTAAGACAGGTAAGACGAAAAGAAATCCAGACTCTCTCTCTCTCTCTCTGTGTGTGTGTGTGTGCGCGCGCGCGCGCGCGCGCGCGTGTGTGTGTGTGTGTGTGTGTGTGTGAGAGAGAGAGAGAGAGAGAGAGAGAGAGAGAGAGAGAGAGAGAGAGAGAGAGAGAGAGAGAGACCCATCCCACCATTAGCAGCAACATGTACGGTCAGTCACACACTTCCCAGTTCAGCACTCGGTTGTGGATGCGCAGGGCAGTGGTCATTGATGAACCGACAATGGCTATCGAACTGGCCACCTTTGTTCTACTGTGGCTGCGGGGATGTCATTGATGGATGACTGTGATGGAAAAAAAGCCAGCGTCTGTCTCCTGGGAACGATGATAGGAGAGGGTGGGCAGATCGATGGCTGATATTTTACTACTGAAAAAGGAATAGCAATGCGAATCGAAATGAGTGTGAACGTCACTGGGAAGATGATCTGTGATTCACTGTTTGCTTAACAAAGATTCGATGCACAGTTTTTCTCCATGAGCCACAACAAGGCATGGCAGCATTTTGGTAGTACTGACATGGGTGAAACAAGACACTGACAACTTTGGAATAACTTGCCTTGGATTGAAAAGGACACTAAAAAAAAATCATTGACTTGACTGACACACAAGACGTTGCATGACTTTGGCAAAAACAGCTAGACTGAGCTGAACCATTGCTTGAATAAAGCTCATTGTGCGGAGAAAAATCAGACATCCCGAAGCTTTGCCTGAATCGCCCATCACAAGAAAGACTGATTATACAAGTTGATGTGTGTGTGTGTGTGTGTGTGTGTGTGTGTGTGTGTGTGTAGGCTTACTGGAAAGGAAGGACAAGTTGTGTGTGTGTGTGTGTGTGTGTGTGTGTGTGTGTGTGTGTGTGTGTGTGTGTGTGTGTGTGTGTGTGTGTGTGTGTGTGTGTGTGTGTTCGTATATAAAAATTTTTTTTTCCCTGGCAAATGTTAATGGATAGATCACAGACCATCTAAAACACATCTGTTGTCACCGAGCACTGCTCATTTCATTAACTGTATTTCCCCTGGCAGCAGAACTGGAACCTGGGTCAGGTGAAAACACTGACGCCTGGGCTGCAGAAGCATTGAGGCTGAGACTCTGCGACGATGGAACCGGGCACAAGAGTCGATCGGGCGTGAAGTACTGAGGAGTGAACCTACTTCGGCAATGGATCGGGACACATTCGTCTTTTCCTAGAAATAAGAGAGAGGAGAAGAAGAAGAAGAAGAAGAAAAAGACGACGACGACGACAACAAAAGACAGAGAGACAAAGAGACAGAGAGAGGTGGAAAAGTGGAAACATAAGCAACAAAGACAAGTTCAGGCTGGAATAAACAGATAACAGATGATAATAATGTATATAAAGACAGTGGCATCATAGATTTGAAACAATTGAAATTGTGTGTGTGTGTGTGTGTGTGTGTGTGTGTGTGTGAGTGAGAGAGAGAGAGAGAGAGAGAGAGAGAGAGAGAGAGAGAGAGAGCCTCTGTGTGTGTGTGGATTGTATCATAGAAATGCGTCCATATGCTATTTGCATAAATAAAAAAATATGGTATGCCATGCGACAAATCACATTAGAAAAAAAAAAAAAAAAGTCGTATGCCATACGACACATCACATTAGATAAAAAAAAAAAAGAAAAGTCGTATGCCATAAGACAAATCATATTAGATAAAAAAAAAAAAGAAAAAAAGTCGTATGCCATACAACAAATGACATCAGAAAAAAAAAATCGTATGCCAAGCGACAAATGACATTAGATAAATAAAAAATAAAAAAAAGAAATCGCATGCCATGTGACAAATCACATTAGAGAAAAAAAGAAATCGCATGCCATGCGACAGATCACATTCGACAT
>JADBJO010001622.1:257500-272500 GCA_016801955.1 Conus betulinus
TTTGTATTCCATAGAAGGAAACTGGTGAGGGTAATTGTCCTGGTGTTTGGGGCTTTTGTAGCGTCGATAGACAATCCAGTTTCTTGACACCACTGACCAGTGTTGTCCCATTGCTGCTACACTGCTTTCGTTCTTTCATGGGCATTCTTTGATGCTTTGTAGAACAGACCGTCGTCTGCTGGTACAGTGTCAGCACTGGAGCACTTCCGTTTCTATTGAGGTCTGCAATGCCTTTTGTGTACACATTGTATAAAAGAGGGGAGAGAGGAGAACCTTGAGGTAATCCCAAGGAGAGTTTATGAGGTTCAGACATCCAGGATCCAAATCGTAGGATGACGGTTGGCCCCTGAAGTCCTGCTGCAGCCTATCGTATAAATGTCCTGCTGACTCCATAGTCAAAAAGTAGCTCTGTGAGAAGCGAGAACTGGACTGTGTTGTATACATCTTCCAGTTCTATTGCAACTGCCAGTGTTTCTTCCTTTGTTCGGAATCCTTCATACATTTCATAGGCAAAAGCGGCCGCATATTCCTCGCACTTTTGTCTCTTCTGTGGCCTCCTTGACTGGGAGGGAGCATTTGCCTACTTTCAAGGTGTCTGGCTAGATATCTTGCTATGATTCGTTCCGCGAGCTTTCCTATTATATTTTGCATAGTGAGTGTGTGTGGTAGCCACACAGCTGATGATGATTTTTTCCTGGCCTTTGTAGAGCTTTCAGGTCACTATGTGTCTTGTCCTCTGGGGTATAGCCTTTATCGAAACTGTCCTGGTGGAGATTGAAGATACGAGTTCTGTATTCCTCAAAGAGTTGTTTAATATTTGGATAATGTGCTTTGTCTGGGCCTGGAGCAATATGTTTAGTGCTATTGCTTCACCCACTTCAGCTGCTGCAATTTCATCGTCAACGACAGTTTGAGCTAAATGTTGATTTAACTTGGTCAAATATTTCTTTTATACATATATATTTTTCCAAATTTCTCTGATCACTATGTTGTATAAAACGTTTGAGTATGGAGTCGACCCTTTCTTCTCATTTATCTTGAGCTTTGTGGTCCCATCAGCGTCTAGGATACCTGTGGTGGCATTTGTACTGTGCTTGCCTTCCATGTGATGATAAAACTGACTGAGAGAATGTTGTGTTATAATCATGTGACTCACAACATGCCATTTAGGTTTGTTTTTAGCTTTTTCAGCTACTCTCTTGAATTATTCAGTCTTTTGATTCATGTCTATTTCAATAGCTAGATCAGGGCAATGTTTTTTTCTTCTTTCTCTCTGCCAAATTCTCACGGGCTTGCATTTCTCTTCTAATGGTGTTTATGTGTCTCTATTCCACCGAAGTGGTTGAACGATTTGTTTAGATTTCGTACTCTTTCTTTTGAATCTTCTACCCCGTAACTTTTCCCAGGATGTTTCCTTACTTGTTGCTATACTGAAAAGTGTCCTTTTGTTTTGTTTGTTTACTTTTGATTGTTTATGTACACTGAATAATGCAGCAAAATGGTCACTTCCTTTGTGTAGAAGTGCTTCCGCACTCATGCCTGTTGTGAATTTAGGTCCAATGAGTGCAAAGTCAATGACACTTTCATTGTTACCCTGTCACCCCGTATGTGTTGGAGATGATGTTGTCAGTGCGCGCTGAGAAATACTTCATCTAACATCTCTTCCAGCGCAGTTCCTTGAGGATTGTACCAAGCTGATCCCACAATTTTGACCGTGCATTAAAAGGTCCACATAGTATGACAGAGTCTCCAAATTCATCTTCTATTTCATCCAAAAAGGCCCAAGCCCTGACTCCTAGGATCCTGGATGTATGTGTTGGAGAATACAAGGATTTTCTGAGTACCTGTCTTTCTAGTCACGCACCCATCAGATCAGGTGTGCTACTACACATTTTTTTCTAAGTCTATCCCGGACAGTTTGTTTTTCAAGTTGGTTCTTATTATCATAGCTAGTTCTCGTCCATCACGCTTTTGAAAGATTACAAAATCATCCAGATATAATGGTCTGCGGATGGTGCTTCTAGTTTCTTGTGAAGGCAGAATATCAAAGTCACATGCTAGTTTTTTTTTTTTTCCATTATTGAGATTCTCTGTCTTGCACTGCAGCAGTTTCAAGTACAAATCCTGACATGTTTTATGGACAGACTTTCAGCTTTTGTTATATTCTTACTCACCTGTCTTCTTCTCCCATCTCTTTTGCTATGCCGCCTGTTTGGGGGGACCCAGTTTCTAAGTACCAAAGCTTGCACCTGATGATCTACATGGTGCAAGTGAGACAAAGCTTGTTGAGAATCCATACAATGGAATGTTTAGTGTGGAGGAATAATCAGCGACCGCTCTGACAGATACAACAAGGAAGAGCATTGTTCAGAAAATGGCCACACATATGAAGTCCATCAGCCTGGTGTCGCTCTTTGGCTCAGAGCATACAGTTGGAGACTGTATTCCTCTTGACGATTGGAAATTCATTGCTCCCTGTGGGTTGCTGGTGCCAAGGCTGTGACAGGATAAATCTGGTTGTGGCTGTGCACAGAAGTGGAATTGGTGGCCACTGGTCTGGCAGAGCGCAGAAGATGGCAGACGCACATCTAAATTACATTTACAAACACACACACACACACACACACACACACACACACACACACACACACACACACACACACACACACACACACACTCACTCACTCTCACACACACACACACACATGCCTGAAAGTTACGAATATCCAGCAACTTTTTTTTTTTTCACGGAAGCTCAAAGTGTTAAAGTACCCTGTGGAAATAAGGACAAAAAATTTTGGTGAACGTGTGGCGCAATACCTCATAGACAATGAAGAAAAAGTAATGTCGTGGAAGCCACATCAATATTGCATGAAACCTCCACAGGAGTGGTTCATTTGGCCCTTATCAGGCCTAAAAGGAAAGAATAAGTACAGGGACATTCAACCTGCTTAAAACAGCTACTAGCTGACGAAAGGCTCACTTGGAATGAAAAAACTTATCGACCTGTGCTATCGATCGTTCTTGTTTTCGATTCTTTCCAGCCCAACTGTAATGACGATATGCAATGCACCACCTTGCCCGCTGGCGTTTAGGATTGTTTCAAAAAGAGGAAACGATCTTCATCTGCCTTGCAAATGTCTGTCATTTTGCTTGCTTCCAACGAATAAAAAGAAAGAAGAGACGGGGAGTTTAAAAAAACCACCAAAAAAGAGAGAGAAGAAGAAGAAGAAACAAAGAAAAAAAGATACTGGGGTATCGGCAGTTTCATAGTGCCTCGTCCATCCACCGTTTTCTGCCTTCCGTTTTCTTTGGTTTGCTTCGTCAGGAATCCAAGATCATTTAATGTTCGTGAAAAGAATTCAACAACGACCACAAATAACACAACATAGAATCGCAATCTAGGGAAATTAAACGTAAGAATATTGAAAAACAAAACCACCTCTTAATATCACATTTTGCATGTAGACAGGAAAAGAAGCCTCAAGAATATTAGAAACAGGTGGAGAAGAACGATCTATCTATCTATCTATCTATCTATCTATCTATCTATCTATCTATCTATCTATCTATCTAGATAGATAGATAGCTAGCTAGCTAGCTAACGAACGATCTATTCATATATCAGAGGTTGTTTGCATATGAGGTGAGAGATGAAGGAACACTGTATTAAACAAACAAAGCAAAGCAAACGTCCAATAGAACTATAAAATAAACATAAAAAAACAACAACAACAACAACAACAAAACTGGGAAATGACCGCTTGACTTTTCCATCGAATCTGTGGAGAAAGTTGGAAGTGAAAAGTTCAAATTAAACACACCCAAAAACAATGTGGAAAACAGAAAATCTATACTCCGCATACCAGCATATAATATTTTTGCAAAACTTCGTTTCAAAAGCAACTGATTTAAACCTGTACTCAGGCAATACTGTGTCTTCCATTTTGTAGATTTTCATGCGACTGAGATGGTGTAATTTGGAGAATCAAGTTTGTTGGTAGGAAAATGACTTGAACCGTATCTTCACTCCAGTTGAACTTTCTTCAAATGATTCCATGAGGCCTTTTTCAATAAACTGTACATTTCCGAACAGTAAGCAGGTATATCGGTTCTATAGCACATCTTCAATTATTTGCATCTTCTCTGGCAGCTCTATTAGTCGGTTAATGAGGAAGAAAAAAAAATTGGAGGGCACCCCCCAAACAAAAAAAACACAACAAAACACTCGTTCATGTTGATATTACTGATATACAAGCGGGCGGATTTCTGTTATTATATTAGATTTTTTTTTTTGCGTTTAACGCATGTGACACTGAATACACACATAAAAGAATTTGAGACTGGAAAAGGAAAAGCGACCATAAAATTTAAAACCGTACCAATTGCTTAATGGTGTACGGTCATAGGCGACCAATTTGTGCTAGGATTATGGTCTTCAGTTCCGGGTACTGGTATCACATAGACGACACCTGCCTGTTCGTTACTAAGCAGTGAACCATGTTTGTACACCCTTAAATGATTGTGTCAAGAACTGTGCCCAAGTTCCTGGTGGTTCCGTATGTTTATTTATGAGGGGGGTGTGCTGACGAACAACGTGGATCGCTTGTGCAGGCTATCGGTAAAAAAATGGAATAATGTTGATGTTTGTGACTGCGCTAACCTGTTCATGTAAACCATGCAGCATGCATGCATGCTGAGCTGTGAACAGATAGCTCAGGGTGAAGCTCAGGGTGATTGATTTGTCACCTGTAGGATGAGTATTTGAGGCAGAGAGTACCTTAAAACAGAAGCATCTTGTCTTAAATTCTGCTTAGTTATTATCTCCAGTAGGTTTAGGATTTCCCTGGCTTTGGTATGTGTGTGTGTGTGTGTGTGTGTGTGTGCGCGCATGCATACGTTGCATACATTCGTGTGTGCGTATGCGTGTGTGTGCGCGCGTGCATGTGTGTGTGTGTGTGTGTGTGTGTGTGTGTGTGTGTGTGTGTGTGTGTGTGTGTGTGTGTGTGTGTGTGTGTGTGTGTGTGTGTGTGTGAGAGAGAGAGAGAGAGAGAGAGAGAGAGAGAGAGAGAGAGAGAGAGAGAGAGAGAGAGCCGATGCAGTTGAACGTATTCCTTTACGCATGCATGTGTGTGTATGCGTGCGTGCGTGCGTGCGTGCGTGCATACATGCGTGCGTGCGTGCGTGCGGTCTGCGTGTGTGTGCGCATGCATCTGTGCGCATGTGTGTGTGTGCTTGTGTGTGTATGTGTGTGTGTGTGTGTGCGTGCGTGCGCGCGCGCGCGCGCGTGTGTGTGTGTGTGCGTGCGTGCGTGCGTGCGTGTGTGTGTGTGTGTGTGTGTGCGCGTGCGAGAGAGAGAGAGAGAGAGAGAGAGAGAGAGAGAGAGAGAGAGAGAGAGAGAGAGTCAGTTCGTGCATGAGTGCGAGCATGTTTGCGTGCGTGCATGCCTACGCGCGCGCGCGCGCGCGCGCGCGCGCGCGCGCGTGTGTGTGTGTGTGTGTGTGTGTGTGTGTGTGTGTGTGTGTGTACGTGAAACGTGTACATACATGCACTTATACATATATGCACGGACCCGTTCGTGTAGATGGGAGCTTTGTGTGCGTAAGTGCCATGCTAGACACAGATACTGCAGAGAAATCCCCCACACAGATTGTCTTTTTGTATTACTCCTCTTCACTTTTCCGATCCTTTTAGACTGGCTCTTTTTTCACCCAAACTGCTAATGTGGTAGAGAGAGAGAGAGAGAGAGAGAGAGAGAGAGAGAGAGAGAGAGAGAGAGAGAGAGCAAAAACTGCTTTATTCTGGAAACTGCAGGTGTTTAGATCGGAGCTGTTGGTGAGCTTTCCTCCTCCGCGTGTTTTTCACCGCCCCCCCCCCTTTTTCGCTCCCTCCGCCCCTCGGCTTTGTATCTTCTTTGTTCATCTTCTGTCGCTGTGGAGGCTTCCTTTAGAGTTTTCTTCTGTTCCCTTCATTTTCGGCACCTTTCTTGCCCTCTGCAGCCCCGCCCCCCCCCCCCCCCCCCCCCCCCCCCACACACACACACACACACACTGTCTTCTCCCTTATCATCTCCATCCTTCTCACACTCGTCGTCCTTGATCCCGCGCTTTTTTTTTTTTTTTGTTTTTTTTTAAAATTCTTTTTCACCTCCTCCTCCTTTCTTTATCTGCCTGTTTTTCGTCGTCCTCTCGTTTGTTTGCCCGTTTGTGTCTCTCTCTGTGTCTCTGTCCGTCGGTCTGTCTGTCTGTCTGTCTCTCTCTCTGAATTTCCGATGTCACGGTGACGCTGTCTGCTTTAGTACACACTACTCAGATTCGTGTTTTGAACGTTTGCCGATGACCGTTGTCCGAAGCAACCAGTCTGCCCACTGATATTCCACCGTTGCTTGCTGCGCCGTGTGGCAGGCTGTGTCTACTTCATGCTGAAAAGTGCCGACTTTAAACCAGCTGTGAGACTCGCCATTTTCAGATTGAAAACACGCGCGCAGACGGTGTTTCTGTAGTAGTGTTAACCGCTCTATTTTTTTTCAACGGGGATTTGATTTACCTGTGTGGTAACGTCGAGCTGAATCCAGGTCCTGGCAGATCTGGCAACCCGAGGCAGAGCCGTTAAGGCAGCGGTGGAGTCTCCTCACGATGAGATCCAGTGGATCCGGATAAACACCTGACACGAGATTTGAACAACCCTCGAAGACCCTATCAACGACCTGAACTGTGTATGTTCGATCACATGAGTCAAGAATGTACAGAGATCAAAGCACCGCACGCAAGTCTTCAAGGTGAAGTGTCTTATCTAAACAGGAAATGTCTGCCACAAGAACTGATCATGAAATGTTAAAACGCGAACATGGCAATCTGAATGCGAGGGTGGATTTCTTGAAAGGAAAGTGGACGATTTAGAAGATCGATCTGAACAAAACAGATCTATGATTAATGGAGTGCCTAGGCAAGACAACGAATGTTAGCAGGACTGTGAAAACGTGGTGCAGAACAAGATCACCGATAAGGTAGGGCTCACTGATGGCATTCACTTTGATTGTGTTCACTGTCACAGTTCCAAACCTTCCTCCCCTGCTATAGCTCGATGAACTTTCTCTAAGGATAAGGACCGACATCTGAGAACAAGACCTGAATTAAAAGGCAGCCAGATCGTTATGATGATGATTTTTTTTCTGTTCAAGGGAAAAATCATAAAATAAGTTAACTCCATGCGTGATGCCTGCTGGAAACGGAAAGAAGAAAAATTTTTCCAAGATCTATGATACTTTAAAACAATCACGAACTGTAAATATATTTCCGTGGACGAGTGGTTTGTGTCATTTCACAAGTGTATGAGAAAGGATGACGTACGTAGAAATCACCGTGAAAGAAAAGAAACAGGTTGGCAGGAAAAAGGGCGTCTGGGGAGCCATGACCTGCATGCGGCCCGGCCCCCTTAGAGTGTAAGGAGAGTTCAGGGCCGAAACACTTGTCTGGGGGGGGGGGGGGGGGGTCTCTGAAGACCTTCTGCTGTCAAGCTCTCCCTAAAATTTCTTCATACTATGATTAATTTGTCATTGAGGGTTCGAGGTTAAACCTGACGAGCACGATTGACTATCAAATAGGAACATAGGCCTGGCTGGCCATGTGGTGAAAAATACCGGCCCTTGACACAGTGGAAGGAACACAGTCTAAACCTTCGCAGTGTGTCCTCTACGCGCCCGTTTCAGATTAACGTGCAAGTTGGTTGAAAATGTTTCTATTGTAATGATGATGATGCTATGTCTGGATATTGTTATTCATGACACATTATTATCGTTGTGATGATGCAATATGCCCACAGCCAGTGACGCAATGACATATATTAGAGCAGAAGGAGTGAGAATGACTGTGTGGGTGGAGATGAACAACATCGTGACATGAGGTGTGGTGACAGCCAAAAGAGACAAGGACAGTGTAGTGCGCATTGTGATTGACGACAATGACATGACTGGGACTATGGAAAGGCAACAGGATGCACAGGGTGACCACAGAACAAACCCATGACATGCCTGGGGGCAGTATGGAGAGACAAAACGACAGTGTGGCGGACACTGTGGCTCGACAGCACCGTAAAAGGGCTGATGACAGTGACAGAGTGATGGACAATGTGACCTGAAACGAACAGCACGGTGAAATGACTGACGACAGTGACAGAGTGATGGACAATGCACCTGAGGATGTTGAGGAGTATGGACAGAAGGACATCTTGAGGAACGGAAGGGACGGTATGGGTGGTGGTGCATTGACTGCAGGGATGTCCGGTGGAGACAGAAATGATCATGTGAGTGCAGGGGGATTCGGGGATTGTAACAAGGGAAGCAACCGGGTCGGAACATGATTTTTCTTCAGTTCAGAGTGGGATTGTACATACAGTTTCAGACATCATCTTTTCTTCTTTGGAATATTTTTTTTTTTTTTTTTTTTCCCCCAAATTATATGATACAGATTACATTAACTTTTTTTCTTCATTTGGTTTCGTCTGTCTGGTTGAAAGCTATGCAGAGATATTCAAATTGCATGCGTTTAAAAATCGCTAAGTACTTTTAAAACCTGCTGTCTGGTGCTGGGATATTGTTATTCATGACATTTGCCTTACCAGTAGATCGTGGATTCCATACGTATGACAAACTGAATGAGATAGAAGTTATTGTTTATGTGTTAAGCTCGACAAACAGTATTTTGGTTACTGTAAAGATGTTGCTCTTGTATGTGATTATGTAGCACCTGAATATGCACGGTGTTATGAAATGCCTGACGTTGATAATGGAACAGACATGTCAGGAAAGTGGGCTGTGGATTAATTGTTATTATTTGATGATATCAGTTTTGTTGTTAACGGTGATACAAAAAGCGAGAACTTCAGATATTTCCCCTGAAATCGTTGACGAGAATGAATTTCATACTATTTCTATAAAACAAATGTTGATGCATTGAACGGTATTGTCAGGACAAGACTTTGAACTCTGAATGGTAAAAAAAAAACAAACAAACAAACAAGCTATCAAACATGTACACGGTATTCTTGATGGGGTATGTGATAATGATTGTAATGCTCACTTCACATATATTTGTGATTGTGGAAACAGTGTTAACGACAACTTCCTAGCATCTGTACATTTTGTAGAAATCAATGGCATAACAGACAGACAGAAAGACAGACAAACAAACAAGCAAATAAACAAACAAGCAAACTCCGCTAAATGTAACTAAAAGAGTTTAGCCTGATTACTTGCCATCTGCATTGTGTACTGGAAAGCACAGTAAATTGAGAGGGAGCAGAAGTAATGAAAATGTAAATAAGAATGGTTGTCTTGTGGAATACTGCTGGAAACAAGAACATGATCACAGTTTCTTTTCGTTCTATGAATTCGATTCAGGTACGAGAGAAACCAGCTGCTGTAGAAGACCTTATTGTTTCGCTGGGGAGCTTTCATGAGGCTGTTAAGGAACAAGCCATTGTTATGAAGGACACAAGTAACAAGAAATAACGTAGCTGAACAGAGTAATTGGTTTGACCATGAATGAAGAGCAACAAAACGTAGTGCACGTAGACCGAGTCACTTAAGGTCTATGGAGACAACGTGGCGTTTGATTTGAAGATTGCAGACTGTTGAGAATATTTTAGAACAACTTTATACATAGATGACGGAGCTTCCTGTTGTATTAAAAGATATGAGTATAACAATTTGTGAAAGGGAAAAGAAAGCATATAACAAATTGTCGTTAAATGGACTTTTAGATTCTGTTAATTCTCAACAGGCGTTCTGGAATAAGAGACGCAAGTTAAAAAAAAATCACCAACTGTAAATGAGATTTCCGTGGACGAATAGTTTGGTCATTTCACAAGGGTATGACAAGAAATCACCGTGGAAAAATGGGTAGAAGTGACCTAACTTCTATGCACCAGTTCAACAAAAATTTGCAGATTGTATGTGGCAAGACTGGCATGACCATATTTACACAAGTGACAGACTTTAAAAAAAAAACTTATAATCCATAGAACCGTCTATTGAAATTAGAATGAACAGATACGCAAAATCTTCTTTGTCTTAATTTCGATTTAGGTGTTTCTGGTATCTCTTGTCATTGTCTTTGATATCAATTTGTAAAAGGAACATGAAATGCAATGTTGTTCGTAGAATTTGGCCAGAGAAGACGAGTTACATTTCCGTTTATGTTGTCCTGTCTTACACCACTTCAGAATAATATAATTCATTGTAAGTAATATAATATCTCTTTAACTTTTAAAAACAAGTCTCCTAAAAATCAAAGCAGTACTTTCTACATTGTCAGGTTTGTGGACGAAGCTCAAAAGAGATTCTGCCTCATTGTGTTTTAGTATGCTTACAGCTGATCTGCTTATTATGCGCATTGTTTGCGTTTGCATGGGGATTTTGTTCTCTAGTTTGAATAACTATCTTAGTATTTCAATATTGGATGTGTTTTGACTCCCCCTTCCTTAAGAGGTTGGCCCAAATTGAATAAAATATTCTCTCTCTGTCTCTCTCTCTCTCTCTCTCTCTCTCTCTCTCTCTCTCTCTCTCTCTCTCTCTCTCTCTCTCTCACCTCCTCCTCCTCCTCCTCCCTCTCCTCCTCCTCCTCCTCCTCCACGTCCTCCTCCTCCCTCCCAGAGACTGTTCATTCCTTTGCTCTCCTTCATCCTTTCTCTCTTGGTATTTATCTCCCCCTTCACCTTTATCATGGCACTGCCCTCCACCCGCCATTTCTCTCTCACTCTTCCCG
The DNA here is from genome assembly GCA_016801955.1 of Conus betulinus. NCBI lineage: Eukaryota > Metazoa > Mollusca > Gastropoda > Neogastropoda > Conidae > Conus > Conus betulinus. Next base: position 268,264 of record JADBJO010001622.1, read on the forward strand.
TTTAATCCTACCAGACCCTCGTTCCCGTACCCCCCCCCCCCCCCCCCCCCCCCCCCCCCCCCCCCCCCCCTAATGCCTTCTGCGGTCCCGCCTCCTCTGCTCCAATACGACAAGTGCAGACAGGCAGACAGACAGACAGACAGACAGACAGACACAGACAGACAGACAGACAGACAGACAGACAGAGACGGACGGACGGACGGACGGACGGACGGACGGACAGACAGACAGACAGACAGACAGACAGACAGACAGACACACACACACACACACACACACACACACACACACACACACACACACACACACACACACACACTTTTTGTGAACTGGGTACACATCTCTGGCTTTTGGAAAAAAGTGTGTGTGTGTGTGTGTGTGTGTGTGTGTGTGTGTGTGTGTGTGTGTGTGTGTGTGTCTCTGCGCGCGCACGCGCGTACGTACGGGCTCGCATGCGCATAAGTGTCGCGCAAATGTTCACAAAGTGAGAGCACGCTCGTTCATGTAAGTGCATATGTACATGTGTGCGCGCATGGTACACGAGCATGTATGCCTGTGTGTATTTTAGTGCGCGCGCGCGCGTGTGAGTGTGTCGAGCGCGTGCGCGCGCGTACATGTGTGTGCATGGGGGTCAAGGTAGGGTGGGGGTTGTTGGCGCGCCCCCCACACTGTTTTCCCATGTCAGAGTGTCGGCAAAAGCCAGTGCAGTAAACCCCATCCATAACGGAGTGGCAGGCGTCTCACCTCTTTCAGCCCGGTGACCTTCTCCAGGCCGGAATTCACGCTGAGTCACTGGCGGAGCAACAGACTGACAACTTCCCGTTAGCAGACAGGGACACTGTGGAAGCGTACAATGTCTGTTCAGAATAAGTTTTCAGGCTCTAGGTCTCTGGAAGTGTTAACTGTCTGTTCAGGCGAAGTTTTCAGGCTCTACTCTCTGGAAGCATTCAGTGTCTGTTCAGGCTTAGTTTTCAGGTTCCAGGTCTCTGGAAGCATTCACTATCTGTTGAGCGAAGTTTTCAGGCTCTAGGTCAGCTACCGACTCCCATTCCTTGTGTCCTCCCTATAATTATCTTGCGGTTATCTTTGGAACTAACTGTGATAGAAATCAATCGTCCCTCACTTCAAGGGGCAACGAATAACGCTAAGGTAGGGGAGGACACTGTTGTCCTTCCGCGCAAGCCCGGCTGCAGTGGTGTATTTGATTTTGGTGTGTGTATGTCTGTGCGTGCGTGCGTGTGCGTGCGTGCGTGCGTGCGTGCGTGCGTGCGTGCGTGCGTGTGTGTGGTGTGTGTGTGTGTGTGTGTGTGTGTGTGTGTGTGTGTGTGTGTGTATTCACAAAGGATTTCTTGGAAGCAATATGAAAGATGTTCATCTAATGTCAAAGGGCTGTTTGTAGTGTCAGCACTTACAAGCCAGGTTATGTGGGATCTCTGGCTGTTGTTAAACCATCGAAACGATAAAAGGAAAAACCTTGGGTAAAAATTCCTCAAAATAAAGTGCCGGCAAACAAAGTAACGTCCACCTGTGACACAAAGCGGAGTAGGGTCCTCTCAAGTGTTGCTATTAACACTCATGTTAATGGTACATCTTGTCTTGTTGACACAAAAGAAACGCATCCGTTTTTCACTGTCTTGAGACCCACCTACAGACTTCCCTTCAGACTCAGTGCCAGACACGGAACATTTCAAGCACAATTACTCACGGACACTCCGTCTCAAAGTGTAAACCTAGGAGACAGTGTAAGGATTAGAAGATAAATGTACTGCAACTTATTTTTCAACGGCTTTAGAAGCGTCAGTTAGATTTGAACGTAAACAGAACCTGTGTTTTTCTAGCAATACACAAGGGTGCACGGATTTTGAGGGGACTTTGCACCTGGTTGCAGGTATTTGCAAAATGATGATTAGGGTCGGCAGTCAGGTGTTGCGAGACGGACTCATGTTAGCGTCCAACACTGAAGTTATCATTTTCACTGGCTGTTGTCAGTGTTTTCGTTCTGGTGGTACCATGTAGTGTGCTGTTTAGTCTCCATCCCTCTCTCTGGGGATGGTTAAACCCGTTTTGTCTCATTGTCCTCGACGGGCTTCGACGTTAAACCTAAAAGCAGCTAGCTAATCGAACAGAATTTCATGCCGCGCCTCGTTGTGTCGGTTCAATGATTCTGACAGCGTATCCGTGGCCTAGAACATGTTCTTGTAAATAAATACATAACTGTATCTCCAATATTGAATGAATAAATGGGATGTGGAATGTTTCACGTTCGCTTTTCTTTTAGAGAAATCAAGCAAATCACGTTGAAGCATCGTGTGTCCTGTATATGAACAAACAGACTAAACAAAACAGGACAGCACCACAGTACCCCCCCCACAACAGCGCAGGATCTCTTATTGTAGGTAGCTGCATGATGCACTGATATTTGTAGCTCCCACTTAGACTGTGACAGCATGAGCCTGCATTTCTTGCAGTCAGGAAAAAGAATTTTGCATATATATATTAAGAAGAGGGCAAGTAAGTATGACATAAGGAAAAAAAAAGGATTGAAAATGAGACTGAAAATAGGGTTTAACACCCTTTTTTATATGTGACTTTATCTCTAGAATTGTTTCCACATGGCAAGAAGAAGAAGAAGCAGAGGAGGAGGAGGGTGTGCCTTAACATGCATGCAGTAAATCCACCGGAGCAATTATCGGAACGGGGATGACGAATGTCCTGCCAGAGAGAAATTGACTGTGGGAAGGAGAAATGCCGGTTTGACATTTTGAAATACCAGGGGAAATAACACTGCATGGTCTGCGATTCCAGCCTTTCTTTAACAGAAAGAGAAAAACACACACACACACACACACACACACACACACACACACACACACGTTCTATTACCTATTTCTCCACTACGCGCGGAATTCTTTTCCTCTAAAGCGCTTAAAGCCCATGTGTGAGAAGTTTCGCTCCCTTCACAGTGTGTGTGTGTGTGTGTGTGTGTGTGTGTGTGTGTGTGTGTATTATGCCCTTAAATTGTTTCTTCTCTGAAAAACAAACACTTATAGCAACTAGCAGGGTCCCAAGTATCGTGACTTTCCATTCGGTGTGTAGAATTCATAGTGCAGAGCAATGTTCCCCAGTCCCAGTCTTTCAGTACAGTCGAGGTAAATCGAAGCTGGAGAGACTGGGCCTTCCTGACCACTACTTGGTGCAACCTGCAAAGTGACCTACGCCCGAAAAGCCGAAAGCTGTCGGATAAAAGGCTCTTTTTTTAACACTCCTTTACAGGCTATCCGCCCTCTCTGCCGTGCATCAGAATGAAGATCACCATGAAGAACAAAACACAAGTATTTTGCATGGTTCTCAAAGGTGGCCGACCTGACTGATGAAACTGCTCGAGTAAAGTGTTCACTTGAAACTGTTCTCCTAACCAAGGGGCATATTTTTGTACACATAACAGTTTCTCACAAACTACTTGCTTGATTTTGAGTTTTTGACCAGTGGATAGTATGCTGCATGACTGCTTACGGTGGATCTGGTGTTTTGATATTTTTTTTTCATCCCTGTCCCATCTTCTGAATGATGTAAATAGGATTGGTGCAACGGCACTTAAACAACACGCCATGTACATCACACATACACAGGGTTTGTTGAGTCACAATCCTAACTGCATGGGACCACAGGGAACTGTAGATACCAAGTTGTCATGATTCCACCCAACAGAGCGGACCCTGCACTGTCGCTAAGTCGTTTTGATGTATGTTTTACTATATGACACGGTTGCAAGCCCCGTTCCAAAATGCCATCGCTGTTTGATTACATTTTCTTAATGGGGATTAACGGAGTCAAATTTTTTCGAAATGGATTAATGGTGTGAGAAGATGTCCTGCAAGTTGCCCCATGCTTAAGGCTTAACCACATAGCTATATTTTTACATACTGTATGGCCAAACACGGCCAAAACGATCACTATCAAGGAAATAGCTTTGTCTTGCCAAATCTTTCTTGATATGCAGTGTGGTTGTTGCTTGTTTTGTTGAATTTGCGGTTTTAAAAAAAATTACGTTTCATTCAGCTTTTGTTGTTTGACTCTTTATTTTGGTTATTCGCCATGCTGCTGAACACAGTAGTTTTTAAATAGACGATAAAGTGTCAATCATTGAGTCTTGAATCTTGAGAACAGTCACAGATGAAATCACTAGAAAAAGATAAAGACCAGAGAACGTATCCCTTCCCGTTATATAAACTTATCT
>JADBJO010001622.1:280000-297500 GCA_016801955.1 Conus betulinus
AGTAATAGCAGCAGCAGCGGCAACAGCAGCAGCAGCAGCAGCAGCAGCAGCAGCAGTAGTAGTAATAGTAGACACCAAGAAAGAGTGAGGCGTTAATCAAAACGCGTATCAAAATAAAGTTTGATCAGTCAAGGCTGGTAATCTGACAAGTTTTTGATAATTGGTCTCCCCATCTACTTCCTTTTTTTATCACGAAAAAAAAATACTTTGTACAGTCCAACAGATGTTCAGTCCCATATTCACAACATTCAAACGCCCTTGGTCTCTGTGCCCTTGACCTTTGTTGATCTCTTGAGCTGGACTGGTCTTGCCTTCAGTGGACATTACTAGGCCGTGGACGGGCTGGAAGAGGATGGATGGAGAGAAAAGGGTGAGTGGGACAGGACAGAACGGGCACAGAGGGCAGGAGGGGAGGAAGATGTGCGTGCGTGTGAAAGGGATGAAGGGCGAGTGTCAAAGAACGTAGAGGTTTAGTCTTCACGGCATTGTTCGACACAGGAGGGACCTACGGATAAGTTTTACCGGTGACAGAAAGGCAAATGAGGTCAAGGTAATGATCAAGGCCAAAAGCACTGCTGGTTGAAGGCACTGTTGTTCCACGCTATCGCACTTCCCTTCCTCTTTCGTATTCCGTTCCTGGTCTTTTGGAGTGTTTTTCTCGTTTAGTTTTTGTTGGTTCTTTGTTTCTGGTCCTTTTCCTGTCTTTCTTGTTTTGGAGAAGAAGAAAAAAACTAACAAGCAGTACAGAAAGACAAACTGAAGGAACGAGGAATGTAAGATGAGAGAGAGAGAGAGAGAGAGAGAGAGAGAGAGAGAGAGAGAGAGAGAGAGAGAGAGAGACCACAGACAACACACACAAACACACACACATACACACCCACACACACACACACACACACACACACACACACACTCACACACACACACACACACACACAACACACAAACACGCACGCACGCACGCACGCACACACACACACAACACACACAACACACACACACACACACACGTGCGCGCTAAACCTATATAGTTTCATGTAGGCGTTTTGAATCTTGCAAAGATTGGAGCCAGCATGTAATGTTTAAAGTGATAACTGATGAATAGAATAACTCCACACCAACTGATTTCCCTTGTTTTTGGGGGGAGATATTCACCTATGAAATCACAATCTTCAAATACGTGACCTTTCTCTTAGCTGACGGCACACATTTCAGGCTTTTGCGCTCACCCGTTAACCCTATCTTTGCGCCAGCTTGAAGCGCCCAAGTAGTCCCATTCCTCTGATCTTAATCTGTCTGCTTGGAACCACCTGGCTTGCTCCTTGATGGCCACAGGAAAGAACAGTAGGAGAATCAGCTTTTTAGACACGATACAAATTGTCAACACAATTTAATTGCGCCAGTCTATAGATACACGACTTCTTAAACAAGGCCTTGGTGCATTTAATTTTTGGTTTGCAGCCTCTCTCCATCCACGCCCCACCTTTCTTTTCCCTCGTTCTCCTTGCCCTCGACTAATTCAATCGATTCCAGTTCAATGCAGTGTTCGCTATATCCGATCTGTCAGACAGTTGGTGTGTACACATGTATAAAACGGCTGGGTGGTACCATTCCCATTACTAATATCAAGTTACAGCTGTACTCATAGCAATCTCTCATCTTCTCCGAGTCCATGTCAGGGAAGTGAAAGAAAATCATTGTTGATGATGGCGCGCTGTATTCCTCAATTAGAAAAAAATGAAAAGACCAGAAGACACAGATACGATGTTTCCTATGAAATTGTGATATTCCCCAACAGTGGAATTCTATTGATCTCTGTGGCTGTTGCTTTGTTCTGCCGTGCCTGCATGTGTGTTGTCCTGCTTTTAGTTTAGCTGTTTTACGTCTCTCTGTGTGCCTATTAAGACAGAGCTCTCTCTCTCTCTCTCTCTCTCTCTCTCTCTCTCTCTGTGACACATAAACATGCATACATCACATATACAAAAAAACAATGAAGGACACACACACACACACACACACACACACACACACACACACACACACACACACACACACACACACACACACATACGCGCGTGCGCACATACACTCACCACACACCTACACACACACACACAACACACACACACACACACACACACACACAAACACCACTCTCTCTCTCTCTCTCTCTCTCTCTCACAACACACACACACACACACACACACACACACACACACACACACACACAGAGTCTCTCACCCCCCCCCTTTCAACCTTGCTGCCCTGTCCCACATGTCAATCACATCACTGAACACCCATCTCATCACACACCATCAAATGAAGCAAAAGGGCAGACAATCCGCCCAGCCAGCCAGCCGTCCCCTTTGGCACTGGTATCCCTCTCCAACCCTCCAGTTTTCCCCAATACCCTCGCCCCTCCTCTCCTCCCTTACTCTCTATTCCCTCACACCGCCCAATCCCATCACTGCTAATGCAGTGAAGTGTTGGTCAGATGTCGTCTGTCTGTCTGTCCATCACAGACACAATATAAATGCATGCGGTGTCATCAAGGATCACACACTGATTATGAGAGTGGACAGCTTCCTGATGGGGCTGGCATAAGGATGGCGGTCTTTCCCTTTATGTACGGAGGAAGGAGAAAGACCACTGCACTGGTCTCACACTCGGGGTTATTTACTACTGAAGATTTCTATAAAGTTGTATGCAGTAAAGGTTAGGCGAGGATTCGGGTTAGGGTACGAGGGTAAGGTTATGGTAATGATCTTGTTAGGATCAGGGTCATACATTCACATTTTACCTTGGAAAATTTTTTTTTAGGCTAACTGAGCAATCTTTATATTGTAATTTAAATGGTCTTGTAGCATCTCTATGAACAATGCTGAAGAAACAACCAAAATATAAAATATAGAGGTCAAACACTAATCATGAACTATTTGAGCCCATCTGGAACAGCATTTTATCACAGAAGTCATGCAAAATGTTACAAATGTTTTTTACTTTACTGCGTGACATTACTGATGACAAACTGACTTGAATTTTCGAATACGAGCGATGTATACAGGCGTAGATGTATGGAACATGAATCTAGATGCATTTTAGAGAACACAGACCAATGGACAGCTTAAATCATTAACCTCTCCTTAACAGTTGGAACCTGAACAAAGGTTTTGTCACATCAACGTGGATCAGAAATTCAATGCATGCAATACTGAAACTAGAAACTGTTCGACAGGAAAACGGAGTCACATCTTTCATCAACTAATACGTGTAGTCCTCAATAAATTACTAACGATCCAAACGTGACATTTTGCAGAGTATTTGACTGCAATGAATTTTTTTTTCTTTTCGCTGTAAAGAGATTTTCACACATCTGGGAAATATATTGAATTCAAGTACATGTCCAAACTACATAATTATCAAATTTACAGTGCAGGGATTTAGTTGCTGAATTTGATGGAATCAACAAAAACGAAAAAAGCGATCATGGATTAACCTCCTGATCCTCATAACGACAAAAACACTGAATATTTTCGTGTAGGTTATCTTACAATATCACATCAGCCTGACTGTGAATTTAGTACGAGCAAACTGAATAAGATAACCTGTCTGCAGTTACTTAAATAACAAACAATGGGCCATGTTACTTTTCCAAAGATTATGGACCGGGAAAACTCAGGCAAGGAGACAAATGGGTGACAACCTCATAGAACTTTTCTCCTCGATAACATTTTGAAATCATCCACCTTTGCCCCCTTCCCCCCTTCCCAGCCACACCACACGTGGTGGTGATATTTGGAGTGTTAACTTTTGTGAAAGACCTTGTCTATGGAGACGCAAATAAATAATTATGCATACGTAAGACTGATTAATCAGTTCTAGTTCACTTCCCTTTTAAAAACGGCTTGTTCATTATACATATATTTCCTTTTTACATTCCATGCATTATGTCATGATGTAATGAGCCAGCGTTGTCTTCAAAATGACAGTCATGTTGAGCAACACTGTGATCGATCACAGCTTACAAACCATAGAAACTAGCGACCAAAAAGAAAATGTAAACATTGGTACTAACGAACATAATAACCGAAACCTCTGTTGTGAACTTTAAGCACCTGTGAGTAACAAGCCTGTAAACTCTACGGGACACACACACACACACACACACACACACACACACACACACACCACACACACACACACACACACGCACACACACACACACATTCACTCACACACACATTCACTCACACTCACTCACTCACTCCCCACACGACTGTAAATGAGCCCCATCACCCACCCACACCCATCCAAAAAAAGAAAGAAGAAAAGAAGAAGAGATACAAAAGAACGTAGAGGCTTATAGGACACAGGGAAGGATGGAGGAAGGTGGAGTGGTGAGGGGGAAAATGGGAGGGACACACATTCATCAGTTGGGTGGGTTTACAGCTGCTTTCCGCTGGACTGATTCCTGTGCTCAATACATGACTTAATTGACGGATGCAAAACGGAGGAATCGAGCAGGTTAGAAATGGACAAGTGGAAACCTTAGAAGGGGGAGAGGGGGAAGTGGAGGGTAGGGAGGAAGGGGATCAGGATGACGTGAGCTATGGTATGGTTGAGCTGGAGGAAGTTCAAGTTAATTCAGTGTACCCGGACGTGCAGAAACATACTTTGTGGATTTCAAGTTATCGATTACTCTATCGAAACGAACACTCAAACAAAGACAATGAAGAAGTAGATAAAGATGTCAAGGCCACCACGATTGTCTTGTTTTTAATCTGACAATGATCAAGGCCACCACGATTGTCTTAGTTTTAATCTGACAATATATAGATACACAAGTGTCCATCCTCAGTTAAAGAAATAGACCTGGAGGACAATTGTCCCCGCCGTTAGTTTGACAGTTTTACAGGCATAGCTGTGGCGCCACCGAGTATGAAACTTCATGGCTATGTCAACAGCTGTTCTTTCTTAATAAAAAAAAAAGACAATGATTGTCCAGTTTAAAAACATGAATATGCAACGATGAAGGTCTCTTTTCTTAAGACTTACGATATGACGATAATTATCTACTTTTGATTTTGAAAATTTAAAGAAATGACAGTTTGCTGCCTTTTCCTTTGAACCTGTATATATGAAAACATTTCTCATTCTTTATTTGAAATTTGTTGACGAGACAGCAAATGTCACTCTTTGTTTTGTGAATCTATTAAGACAATAGCGACTGTCTACTCTTTACTTCAAAAAGTGACGTATTCGACAAGCATTTTCCACTCATGAAATTGTAGATATAGGACAATTGTCAGTCTCAGTTTGAAACTTTATAAATAAGAAAACAGTTCCATGTTATCACAGTGTCACACTGTGCACATGCACTTCTCAAATGCGAGGCTGTTTGATTATGTCTGTCTAACAGTGGGACCACATTTTCTGTATTATGTTTTTGTAACATTTTGCACAGGTGCGTTGTCTGCATCTAATTATAAACAACAATATGCAAAAACAACAGCATCGATAATATTAACACCAAGAACAATTCATTGGGGACTCGTGGACAGTACAAATCTCCAATAAAGTTGAAACAGTTCTCTGAAGTATAAACAACACACCAATATATACATGTCTTGCGTATTTTATACCAAGTTTTGGCTGGTGCACATGTGATACTGCCTTCCATGTGTTGTCATTAAGAAGCTGTTGTCATTTAAACTTTGTCTTACTACGATGCCACAAAACGAATAGGGCCTATTCCATAAGACAGTGAAATGAAGTCTTCAGTATGCCAGGAAATTGATTACAATCCTGAATCCTTTGTTAATCCAGATCACTCCACTGATCAAAACCTACATTCAATGGCACATTTGTGGGCCGAATTCCATTTTTGACAGAGTTTTTTGTCTAGAACCAGATTAGGAGGGGTTTTTCACACTCTTGTTAACCACCAACCAACAAACAAACTAAGAGATGTGGATGAAACAATAACATCTAGGCAGAGGTACGACTAAATGTAGTAATACTAGTTTTCACAAGACACGACTAGGAAGACAGACCGAATTCATGACGGCACAGTCAGAAACATGAACACCCACTTGATTCCCGAAGGCGTTCATTGTTATGGTGGGAACGGTCGATAGCATGTGGGGAAAGGGTGTGGGGGGAAAGATGGGGAGTGGGTGAGGGAGGCGGTTAAGGACAGGGAGGAGGGGTGGGGCCTGCATGGACAGATGGTGGAGGGACAGATCCATTGATTGTGTCATGTGGACCTCATCAGCTTCACGACCCTCAACCATACACGTCTTGATTGACGGCCAGCAGAATGGGGAGATGGGGGGAGGGGGAAGGGATGGGGGAGGGGGGGGGGGGGGTGGTGGGAGGGGGTGGGGGGGGGGGGGGGTGGGGGGGGGGGGGGGGGGGGGGGGGCCGGGGGGGGGGGGGGGCGGGGGGGGCGGGAGGGTGAGGTGGGGTTGGGGTTGGGGGAGGGCAGAAGGGAGGAAGAGGCTTCCAACGTGTGAAGAAAGAAGGAGAGGGGAAAGAAAGAGACTAATGAGAGTCAGGTGGAAGGAAGTACGGAGTGGCGAACTGAAGGAAGGCTCAGATAGTTAACACGCACACACATGAGCTTTAAAACTACCTTTGAGAACTTCAAGGATACGGTGGCTTCGTCCGCAGAAACACAATTGTCTGCAGAGCGTTAGTGAATTCAGGAAGATCACATTCCTCTTTCGGTACTGTACCCATTACGTTACGTGCGCATACCCCCTAGCACAGATGGAAATTTGCGCGCGCGGACCACTCACACACACACACACCACAGACACAGACACACACACGCGGACACACACAACACGACACACACAAACACACACACACACCACACACACACACACACACTTCAAGGATACGTTAACTATTCAACCAGCATAAACTAACTGAGTAGAAACAATCAACCAGTCGACATATAGCTTAAAAAAAACCCCAACAACCTCAAGCAAATGAAGCAAAAACTACATGAACGAAGACGTCAGTGACAGAATACTGTGATTTTTTGTCTCATCTCATCTTGCGCCATCTCAGCAGCTCTGCACCCACGCCACTCATTCTGGCTCTTTCTTTTTCTTTATTTTTCTTTTTTTTTTTTTTTTTTTGTGCTTGCCCAACTTCTGCGCCACCTCAGAGGCAGTGTACTCACGCCGCTCATTCCGACATTCCACAGCCACAGCCCGGTCGGCCCCGCCGTAGCCCCGGCACCGGCATCCACAGGGAGCAGTCAATGTCAAGTCGAAGAGGCAACCCACCTGGAGGAGACACTGCACTGCTGCCGAGTCACTTCGGTGGTGTTCAGTGGCGCCTGTTCTGATCTAAACATACGCAGGACACCACCTACTAAGCCCCCTACTGACGACAATAATTGCTTTGGTCGCAGAGCCGGCGGCGAGTGAACTCTACCTCCGGAGGGCGCCACCACGTCCGTCCAACGACAGCTCCATGGACTCGCCGATACCGGTGACCCTGACGGAACCAAACCAAGGCCACAGACGTGGAGAGAGGACATCGAAATTGAGGTCACCATGAGAGCAGGGCATGAAAGGCCACAGAACTTGAGACTTTTTTTTCATGCTGATCAATGAGAATGAGGATGATGATGATGATGCTACGGATTTCCATTTTGGTCTGAGACTACATGACAGGGCTGTACTCTATGCTTCCTTTCATAATATATCCCGGTGGTAAACCAGGCCCGAGAGATACAGGCACCTGCAGTGTGTTCAGGAAATTTGAGCAACACTCTCAGAAACGCATCCATTTAAGATGGATGAAACTCGACTGTGTGGTCCCAGTCTTCCCAACTGAGTCCGCAGCAAAACTCAACTCTGGGTAGGAGCTGGTCGGGGGCAGAAAAACCACATGACTTCTGATGGGATTCGAACCCACGACCTCCCAGCCGGGAGTCCGTGACGCTCTAGCCACAGACTGCCTTGTCCTGTGATGGCCCTGTGCCGGCAATCCACAGGGAGCAGCCAGTGTCAAGTCGTCACATGGCAGACCACCACAAGTGACAACTGCACTGCCGCCGAGTCACCTTCAGTGGTATTCAGTGGTACCTGTTCGGATCTAAAACATAAACAGAACACCACTACTCCTAAGCAAGGCCGGATTTAATTGTTCAGTTGCAGAGCTAGCGCGGAGTAAGCTCTCCCTCCAGAAGGCACCCCCTCAAACTCTCCAATGACAGTCTCAATGAAGTTTGCCGATACCAGTGTTACGGACAGAATCTCACCAAGGGCGTGGGTGGAACGGAGGAAAATCACAAAATTGAGAGCAAGGTATGAAGGACTGATCAGTGAGGATCAGGATGATGATAATGCTACGGATTTCCATTCTGGTCTGAGAGACCACCCCTCTCTCTCTCATCTCTCTCCTCTCTCTCTCTCTCTCTCTCTCTCTCCTGTTTATAACACACAAACACACACGCAAACACATCTATCTATCTGTCTGATTATTTTTTTGACATTTGGAAATGTGGTATGAAAGCAGTGAGTTTGTACAGGGAAAACGCGAAATGCGTTATTGGTAGAATTTATCTCGCTGGGGTCTTGGCAACACTGTTTGCAGGTGGGTTTTTTTTTTTTTGTTTTTTTTTTTTTAGCTACATGAACTACTTTCTCTCTTTGTGCTCAGTGTAAACACACACTGACACAGCAGGAGATCACAATGCAACCAAAAACTCCCCAGTCAAAAACAAAATATAGTTTTCTTTAGCTCGGGCAAAGTTTCAAAAGTCAATGGATCACCTGTCGCCATTCCTCCGTCCTTTAATCCTATCTTGTGCAGACACGCCCAGAAGATATCTAATCCATTGGACAAAGACGACTTTTCTTTTCCTACACACACACACACACACACACGCACACGCATACACGCACACACACACACACACGCACACGCACACACGCACACACACACACACATACACACACATATGCGCACACACACGCACACACACACACACACACACACACACACACACCACACACACCACAACACACGCACACGCGCAGCGCGCGCACACACACACGCACACACACACACACACATACACGCGCGCGCGCCTGGGCGCGGGCGCGCGCGCAAGCACACACACATCACACGCGCGCGAGTGCGCATGCATGCACGCACGAATGTATGCACGCTCGCACCCGCCGCGCGCGCACACACACACACACAACACACACACAAGCGCGTGCATGAGTGCTCGTGCAGGTGTGACTCTAGAATCTTTTTCGCATTTTCCACAATCTTGTTTTTTTGTCTGGTTTATATTTCGTTACTTTGTGTGTGCCTTCTTGTCAGTTTAGGGAGTGAAATGAAATGTGTGTGTGTGTTGTGTGTGGTGTGTGTGTGGTGTGTGGTGTGTGTGTGAGGAGAGTGAGTGTCGAGAGAGAGAGAGAGAGAGAGGATGAGACGTGGGAGAGAGAGTAAGAGGAGGAGAGAGGTCGAGAGTCGGAGACCCCCCCCCCCCCCCCCGAGGAGGATTGCCCCCCCCCCAGCCGACGAGAGATGAGGTGATGTTGTGTTGTGTGGTGAGTGAGTTGAGTGGAGAGAGAGATGTGAGACGAGAGAGAGAGAGAGAAGAGAGAGAGAGACGAGTGAGAGTGAGAGAGATATCTGTGACTGTGAGTGAGTGAGTGTGTGTGGTGTGTGTGCTGTGTGGTGTGTGTGTGTGTGTGTGTGTGTGTGTGTGTGTGTGTGTGTGTGTACGTGCGTGCGCGCGCTGCCGCGCGCGCCGTGCGCGTGTGTGTGTTGCACATACGCTTCTGCACATGTATGTATGCTTTTCGCATTATTGGTTGGTCTTGCATTGTATTTGTTACTCTTGTTGGATGCGTATGTTTATATCACATGGACAATGAAAGCTAGTCTTGCAGCTTGTTCTTCTTTCTCCTGTTACAAACGACCATAATGGGCAGGGTATGGTGCAGAGGGAGGGTGAGAGGTGTGAAGGCAGAGTGTGTGTTGTGTGTGTGTGTGTGTGGGTGTGTGATGTGATGTGTGTGTGTGTGTGTGTGAGGAGAGAGAGAGAGAGAGAGAGAGAGAGAGGAGGTGTGTGTGGTGTGTGTGTTAGTGTGTGTGTGTGTGTGTGTGTGTGGTGTGTGTGTGGTGTGTGTGTGTGTGCGGTTAGTGTGTGTTGTTAGTGCGCGCGTGCGTGCGTGCGCGCAATCACTCTTGTCAGTGCTACAAGCAACATCTTTGAGAACATTTTTGGGGCGATATTTCGTATTTTTTTGCAGTTGAATAATACCATACCCGACAATTGCTAATACTAAACATTAACAAAAGCAATGAAGATATTTTTCTTTGGTTTGAACAGTTGTATGACTCAGTAGGTAACCTCTTATTATTCCTATGCCCACCACAGTTGATCCCATCACGTGCAGTTTGTTTGCAGTCAAGGATATGAAAAACACAATACGTTGACACAAAGATGGCTATCCTTCCTTTTCTTTGTCCTCATTGAAACAGCCATGGGGGTGGTGATCTCATCTTTCTGTCTGTACTCCCAAAACAGCGTTGACACTTCGCTTTCAATCTGTTTGTGACTCTTCCCGGCGCCTGACTGCGCAGTTTGCAGTTCTGCCTTGATCGCCTGGAAGTGAATGAGGAGTAAAGAGGAGGGAAAAAAAGCGAGGAGCGGGTAAAGGTCAGGAAGGGTAAAGGGTAATATTGCCTTAAGTCCAGCCGACCCGCAAAGGGCCATTATCAGGGCTTGTCACCACATTAAAATCCACTCACAAGTCATAAAAAGCCTTTCACCACATCTCTTTTAAAATACATCTTCTAAAAGCGTACGAAGAAACTTCGTTAAAAATCTTCCTTCTGTAAAATCTTAGATCAAATAGATTAGATCAGATGATAAAAATTGTTTAATCTCTTTCAGAAACTCAAGAGCACGTCAGGTGGGAACAGCTGCTGAAAACAAAGTTTTCATGGAGTCTGCCCCTCGTAAAGTGTTTATGTCTCACATCATGCAAGTCCCAATAGTCTAAAATAAAGAACATGTGTTCACTGTGAGGGGAAGCATAGTAGAGTAGCATGCAAGGGAATATCTGTAATGGCGAAACGGAAACGTGAAAATCCTTTCAGTTTCCAGAAACCTGTTCTGCGGCCCCAGACGACCACATGCAACGCCATTTTCAAGGCTGTTGGGGGGAGAGCCAGGAATGATCTGTGAGCCCACTGGAGCAAACGTGCCTGTGGTGATATCATTGTTCCTGACTGTGCCAAAACAGGCTTTTATACACGGAACAATCACAGGAATGCCTGCACTGGCAAGATATTGTCATCCTTTGGTAGCGTTGCCTAGCACGATCTAATGTTGGCTGCTCTTCTTATGAAATTGTTGGTTGTGTTCAATGCAGTGTTGGCAGTCTGGATTATGTATTATAGGCAAAGAGGTTGGTATGGATGAGAATAGGAGGGCAGCGAACAGAGGAATGGAAAAGACGTGGAGTAGTGGCGCTGAAAGGACGAGTAGATGATGTAGAAAGGATAGAGAGAGGAGAGAGAGAGGAGAGAGCTCGAGAGCGACCAGATGAGAGAGGGAAGAGAGAAGGGAAGTGGAGAGGAGGAGAGAGAGAGAGGAGCGATGTGCAGGATTGGATGAGGAGAGAGGGGAATGGAGAAGGTGGGAGCGAGTGAGAGAGAGGTGGGAAGGGAAGAGAGAAGAGGAGGAGGAGGAGAGAGAGAGAGAGAATAGATGGAGGAGAAGGTGTGTGGAAGAGGGTCGAGACGAGGATAGAGAGGGGGAGATGAGAGAGAGAGAGGATGGAAACGGGATGCGACGAGGGAGGGGGGAGGGAGGAGAGCAGGCGGAGAGAGGGAGACTGGAGGAGGAGAGAGGAGGGCGAGTGCAGAGAGAGGATGAGAGAGAGAGAGAGAGTAGACGGAGACGAGGAGGGAGGTGAGAGATGAGAGAGAGAGAAGAGAGCTTTTTTTTTTTTTTGTGGGAGAGAGGGAGGAGAGGGAGAGAGAGAGGAGGGAGAGGAGAGGAGAGAGAAGAGAGAGAGAGGAGTGAGAGAGGGGAGCGGAGAGGGAGAGCGAGAGAGAAGAGAAGAGAGAGGGACGAGAAAAGAGATTTTATGATATTTTTATTTAAGAGAGAGAGAGACAGAGGAGACACCGAGAAGGAATCGAGGGAGGATAGGAAGAGGTAGAGATGGGAGGGTTGGAGGAGAAGAGAGACGAGAGAGAGAGAGACGAAGAGAAGCGAGAGGAGGCCGAGAGAGTGAGAGAGGAAGTCCGAGAAGAAGAAGGGGAGTAGAGAGGATGGAGAGAGCGCCAGAAAGTGAGCAGCGAGTGGATGGAGAGGGGAGAATAAGAGGAGATTGGGGGGTTGAGAGGGAGAAGCAGAGAGTGAGAGAGATGAGTAGGAGGAAAGAGAAAGAGAGAGAAAAGGAGCAGAGGAGTGGAGGAGAATGAGGAACGAAGTTAAAGGAGAGAGGGAGGGGAGATCGGCGAGTGGAGAGACGGAGAGCAGGAGAGTAGGAGGAGAGAGACGGAATGAGAAGAATATGCTGATGATGATTTGGTGTGAATTGTCCAGTGAGAAGAAAGATTGAGAGCAAAGAGGTGAAGATTTACAAAAGACGAGAGGAAAACGATCCTGGAGTGGATGAGAGTGAGAGGAGAGACGAATGAGGAGGGGAGGAAGCAGAGAGAGAGGCGAGAGGAGGGCGCACTGGAAGAGAGGAGGTGGGCGGGGAAGGACCGAGGGAGGAAGAGAGAACTTGTAGCATTATTGGACATCATTATTATTTCCTCCCATTCAACCAAGTAACACCAGCCTGTTATCCTCAAGATGAATGACGTTTGATGTTTTTGTAACCGGTGTCATGCTTTTCTTTCCTATCCTCATCAACCTTGATGCCCAAAAGTGCTGCTCACAGTCACAACAGGCGATTACAGAGCGGAAAACACAAACAAACAAACAAACAAACAAAAATCGTACTCCAGAATGAATCAAGTCTCGCCCCCTTGGTTAAAGTTTGAGGAACTCAAACATTCAGGTCTCACCATTCTTGTGTCCTGTAATCCTGTTACGTGCAGACAGGCCCAAAATATTCCATGGACAATGATGGCTAACCTGATTTCCTTTTCCCCCTCCTGGCAAACAACCTTCCTGTCTGCCTTCCTAACAGCATTACCGTCATCTGGCTCTGTTGTCTGTTTGGGTTTATGTCGTTGAGAGAGAGAGAGAGAGAGAGAGAGAGAGAGAGAGAGAGAGAGAGAGAGAGAGAGAGAGAGAGAGTCTGTGTAAGAACACATATATTACAGATATACATACATATTTACGGACATGCACGCACACACACACACACACACACACACACACACACACACACACACACACACACACACACACATACACACACGCTAAACTTCACATAGTCAAACACCCCCACATATACACATAGACATACGACCACCACCATTCCCAACCACATACATAGCCACAAGTGCATGCGCGCGCGTGCGAGCACACACACACACACACACACACACACACACACACACACACACACACACACACACACCACACACACACACACACACACACACTTGTTACTATTCACAAGATGAAGAAAAACGTATAACAAACACAGAGGTAATTTGGTCCACACACCAAAACGATTATGGACATATACGTGTAAACTACACGTGTGAACAGCTAGGCCTGGACATGAGAATTCAGCATAATGTCGCTTGCCTGTGGCTGTCCTTTGTCCCCCCCCCCCCCCCCCCCCCTCTAGATTCCATTAGCCTGGTTATACCCTCAGGGTTCCCATCAGGATGTGTTACATGTGCTGCCGTCAAGTCGCACCATCTCTTGTGTCATGTAAAAAACTCCGTGCGAATAACAGAGGCTTGTGAGGGCGGTATACATGACGCTTTTATGTTTGGCTGGAAACTTGTGACGACCCTATCAGGTAAAGGAATCGTTATGACAGTTTAACAGCAACAACTTTGATAATAGCAACGTAGTTTGTATTAAAATCTAATGCATGTATGTGACAAGCTGATGCGTCAGTATGTCTTGTATGATTGTGTATAAAGAACAAAAATCGTTTAAAAGGTGCTGCCGATTTAAACTTTTAATCAGAACTTTGTTTCTGGCAAAATCTTCAGTCGTGAGGTTGCAGAGTCTTTTTTTTTTCAGAAAAGCCACTCACACTTCTTTTCCATAGAAGTCCCTGTTTCTCCTCTCTCCTCTCTCTCTCTCTCTCTCTCTCTCTCTCTCTCTCTCTCTCTGTCTGACACACACACACACACACACACACACACACACACACACACACACACACACACACACGCACACACACACACACACATCCACACACACACGCGCGCGCGCGCATGCGTACACGCACTCTCAGAGAGAGACTTGTGACTCGTGACTTTAATGTGAGGCCATCAGCCTATTCACATGAGTACGCAACAAGAAAGAAATCAATTGTATATAGTTAGTACAAAATTTACCATGACTGCAACAAAACATTCTTCCATGACAGTTTGTAGCTTACATGCAGAATTCTATCTTAATCATACATCAATGCTTCTTAGTACGTTCTTCCTTATGAACATAATATAAGTATATATATCATTATTTTAAAACATGATATGAATGCCTTTGATACTAGCATGCAAAACACATGCTTTCTCTTTCATTTCGCTCATCGTATTTTTCGTATACATACACAGTGGAGACCTTTCTCCACCTGCGTCGTATAATTCTCCGGAAAGCCGTACTATTTTAAGCATTTTTATTTACTTCGTTTACGCATGCGCCAAATTAGCAAAGGAAAATTCCGAATCTTGGGTCTGTATAACAATAGCTGCCATGCTAACCTTTGACACTCAGTGTGTGTGTTCAACTGTGGTCGTGTTCGTGTGGTGTTAGACTTGTGTTGTTTATATTCGTTGGATTTAGCAGCCCCATGGATAAATCACTATAGCCTTGCCGCTTTCCATGTATCAGGTTAGTACTTTCCTTCAATTATTTTCACTTTAATTGTAGTTTTCCCTATTTCTTTTCAGCCTGTGACCCTGTCGTATCCTGTCCGTGGGTCTTGTTGACATTGACTCGTACACATGTGCCTAAAATGCCTGTTGACCAGAGGAGTCTCTTAATGGTCGGATCCCAAGAATTCAAACTTTAATAATTCAAAGCAACCGTCGGAAAATGATCAAAATGCATATAATAGCTATCATTAATCAAAAAAGTTCAAAACCATACACTTATAATATGATCTATGGGCAGCCATTTCTTAGCAGACGATCCAGTCTCCCACTGTCGTCCCGTCCGCCTGACGCTCCACTCCCCTCGCCCCACCCCTTCTCTAAGCTGAGAGCGAGAGAGAAAGAACGGGCGAGCTCTCGACGATCAGAGAGAGAGAGAGAGAGAGAGAGAGAGAGGGGGGGGGGGGGGGGGGTGAGAGAGATAGAAGCAACAAACTGAAAGAAGCGTCAAGTCGTCTTCGATAACATCTTCTCCGTGATGTCGTCAAATGACAAATTGTTTTCGAAGCTTCATAGACAGACAAAGAAATCAATGGCTTGGGTCAGTTAATATCTGATTAATTCGACCACTAAATCGGTGGCCTGCGTGGTCTTCATTATTTGTCTCTAGTATTGATTGACACACTGGTCGTGGTTTCTCTCTCAGCTGAAGGTGTGCTACTTACTGACAGCTGCAGCTAAAACAAAGAAAAATCATGTTAGAGCAGCCTCTATAAGAGTATATGTTATGTCTATAAGTCTTTATAAAGAGTACATGTTATGTCTATAAGTCTCTATAAGAGTATATGTTATGCATATAAGTCTCTATAAGAGTGTATGTTATGTCTATAAGTCTCTATAAGAGTATATGTTATGAATGGCTACACTGTCTTTAAAAACTTCCTCCCTGTCTGTCTTTCTTGCCTTGTCAGGGCGCTTGTGGGAACTGGGTTATGATAAATTTGAATATTTATCTCTTCCTGACATGTGCGTGTGTGTGCGTGTGTGAGAGAGAGAGAGAGAGAATTTCTGACTGTTCTTCTGGTCCTCTAATTTCCTCCTCCTTCTTTCTCTTATTACCAAATCAAAATCTTCTCAACTGTCTGTCTGTCTCAAGTAGAAAAAGTTTCGTAATCATGAGGAAGAAAAAGAATAAGCATTTAGTGTTTGAAATAGAATTTTAATCATGATTTTCACCATCTGACCTCATTCTACTTAACTTTTTTTCCCCCATGACTTTTAGATTCATATTCACGTCAATCAAACAAAACACACACACATGTGCACGAGTACGTACATGCACACACACACACACATTTGAAACATCAGACAACAGATAATACAGCATGTACTCAATGTGCAGAGAGAGAAATGACAGTGAGTGAGAATGAAACGTATTTTGATGTGATTGTGATGGTTATGATAGTTGATCTAGATGCAAAATATCCAGTGACCAGGCTGCATGAATAAACTACATCACGTTGTCCTGTTTACACACACACACACATATATATATATATAATAAAACAAATAAATTCCAAGGATAAGTACCGAGCACCATTCCAGCAACTTACAGAGCAGTTAGGTGTTGCAATGACTGCAAGAAATATTGAATTATAATCAAAGCTTGCTCTTATGTCTCAGATCGTAGAAATTGAGGGGTGATAAGTCTTCATATCTGCAGTGATAGATGACTCTGCCTAACTGACAGCATGTGCCCGAGTGGGTGAATGGGGAATAATAAATGCTTCTTAAAATGAACCTTCAGTAAGCCCACAGTCCCCAAAGCGGGAGACCCTCTCCAACGTGAAGGAAGCTCGTTAAACATATAACTTCTGGTCATATACCGATGTATAACTCCTGGTCGAATACCGATATTTCGAAACCTTGTTTGTTTCTCAATAACCGCGGAAAACGGCAATTCGACTCCTCTGCCTTTTCGGTTTTAAGAAGAATGCTATACCAGAAAAAGGCTGGTCTGCAATACCATAGTATGTTTGTTGAGTTTTCAAAAAACTAACCAAAGGTGCCACCTAAGAAGCAAAAGAAATCATGAAAGAGCAAAACAAGCTACATTTTCTTGTGAAAAGTGGAAAATATAAAAAGATAACCTCTTAAGACACAAGTGCTGAGGGCCAGTTCTTGGAATGAATCCACAAGGGACTAAATTACAATAAAACAATAAATTCAAGGATAAGTACCGAGCACCATTCCAGCAACTTACAGAGCAGCTAGGTGTTGCAATGATCAGGACCAGGAGTTATATGTGTATATATATATATATATATATATATATATATATATATATATATATTTATATATTTATATAAAATGGTTAATACTATGTAAACCCTATTTAGCAACTTTGCATACAAAAGTAGAAATAGTAAATAACTGCAGGTACAAATGGAAATCCTTGTCAGCTGTCAGCGAATTCCCCCTG